>CM070763.1:7155000-7557500 GCA_036346245.1 Bonia amplexicaulis | reverse complement strand
ATAGTAAAAAGCTTACACAAACAAGACAAAAGCCAAGGCTTTCAGCCCTTTAGTGCTTCTGATTTTGACTTTTGGCTGAAATTGAATTATAGCGGCTATTAGCTTTTTAAGAGTCATTCAATTAAAAAATAAAAAAAATTATTATATCGTTACGAACAATGCAAAAAAGGGAAAAAAAGAAAAAAAATCCGAGAAAAGCAAAAAATAAGTCGAAATTAAAAGATGCCACATTTCAAGTGGCTTTTAATTTAAATAAGTCATGCCAAAAAACAAATCAGAAGCTAAAATCATTTAGAGCAGACTCTATTGCACAAAAAATATAAGTGGACCACAAGAAAAAACAATTCCTATAGTGACTATATATACCTCTGAGCCTGAATTTCCTATATAATTACGTATGGCCTTTTTCTCCCTAAAATTGTCTTGCAAGGGAAGAGAGAGGAAAAATCTCAAGCCATGTCACCAATGCTCTAAGCCACCAGGGCCCACAGGATGATGAGATAATGATTTGCACCTTGAACCCTCACTCCACATAAAAAAAATCCACCTCACCACCCCTTGCTCACATGATTCACATCTCTTTCTCTCTCCAAAAGCAAGAGAGAGAGGAGGAAAGGAAGCAGTAGGGAGAGAAACAACACAGAGCAGCTTTTTTAGTAAGTAATAATAATACCACTGGTGCTGTTTTTTCTTCTTCTCTTTTCTCTCTTCTTGTTTCTTTCCAGTTTACCAGTTGTTAGTCACTAGCCCACCCCCCCTGCCCTCCCTTTCTTTGCAGCTTCTGCTCCACCCTTTCCCCTCACACCACCCACCCCACCGCCAAATTTGAGCAAGAAACCAAAAGCAGCCCAGCCCCAGCAGCTTGTTTTAACATCTTGGAGTGGGTTTCTTGGATCACCGGTTCTGTTCCTGGTGTGCAAGTGCAGCAGGAGGAGGGGGGAGTAATCATTACCCCGTTCTTGGATTGGTTCTTGGCGTGCAGGGATTCCCCGCCCACCTCATTCGAGCAAGAAACCAAGAAACCCCATCAATCCCTTTTCTTTGGCCGGTTCTTGGCATGAGGTTCCCTGGCTGAGCGAGCGGCTTCTGATGAGATACCTGTGGCCTCTGTGAATTCTGAGCTCACTTGCCGGAAAGGCAGGTTCTTGATGGCCTCTTGGGGTTGCGGCAGAGGAGGCAGCAAGGAGGAGAAGTGGAAGCCCGTGTGGTTGTTGCTTGCGCTTGCTCTTGTGATTTCTGGGGTGTCCAGTCCGAAATTGGGGAGGGGCATGCTTGATCTCTGTCGGAATACGGCGTTGTAGGGTCTGAATTGGTGCCCTCTCTCTGGTACGTTGGTGTGTTTCTTGAAGGTTTTGGGGTGAGGTGGGCTTGGTTTCGGATGGCGCCGGACAGGCCGGGAGAGTGCGGCGGCGGCTGCAGGCGAGGGAAGGCGGCACATGTCGGGGCTGGGGTTGTGGTTGGATTCTTTGGGTGTCTCTTGTTGGTGTGGGCAATTGGCGGATGTGGGAGGTGGGGTTGTGGAGAGGTGGGGAGGGAGGGAGCTCAGGAGGTGGTAGGACAGTTCAACCTCAGCATGGGCCAGTTGCAGGCTTTGATGTCGCTCCTCTCGTCGTCGGAGGTACTTGCTTATTTGTTCCTAGCTTGATGAATCTCCTACTTTCATGTGCATTTATGTTGTTCCAGTTGAATGGGATAGATTGGGAGCTTTGTAGCTAGGGGTGGAAAAAAAGCTCGTTAGTGAGGCTCGTTGGCTCGGTTCAATATTGTTTCAATTATACTTGTTAATTGGTTAAACATTAAAATAAGTCGATTTCAAATGAATTTGAAATTTGCTAAAGCTCGGCTCGGCTCGTTAGCTCGTTTCTAAAAATACTTTTAAATTATACGTAAAATGATATTAAATCAAACTATATCAATTTTAGAAAAAGCTCGATAAAACGAGGAGTTGGCTCGATATCCACCCCTATTTGTAGCCTTTGTCAATACTTTTCTTGCGTTGCGGTTGCGGGTATTGCATGCAATAGAGCAATGTTGGTTGGCGAAAAGCATAATGCAAATGCACATAGTATTCACCGGTTTATGGAACAAATTGAGATCACTTGGATCAGTTGTATTTTTTAAGAGTATTGCTATACAACATTCGACTATTTTTCAGAACAAAAACAGTCAGATTGATCTGAGGCGTTAGATTTCCATCCAACGGATCTAACCATACAAGCCCCCTCCAAAAAAAATGACCCCCTCCAAAAAAAATGATCTAGGGGCGTTGGATCTCCATCTAACGGTTCAAAATCTGACTATTTTTGTCCTTAAAAACAGTCGAATGTTGTATAGACACTCCCATTTTTTAAAGGAAAAAGTCTATCTGCGGCCCCTCAACTGGCAATACCATGTAACTTAAGTCCATGCGGCTGGGAAATGGCGGTTTTGACCATTTTGACCCACATGGCTCCGACAGTCGGATCCGATTCGATTTGAAATAGGGGAGCGGTGCCATGGATGCGCTTTGCTGAGCTCGATGCCAGTGAGCGAGACCTCGGCGGTGACCGGCGAGTACCAAAACAGGATGTCACGGTCCCGACAACCCTATCTACGGTGGGGGGCTGACTGAGGTGGCCCACGCTGACGACGCGGCTATGCACGGCGGCGACAGTTAACCGGCGACGAATCTAGAAAAGGTTCGTGAACATGAGCATCTACACAATGTAGGGAATTCATAGGAGAGGGTGGTGAGGATGGGTTTAGATGGAGGCGGGCTGGCGGCGAAGACCTGGGGCGGTCCAGGGAGCTCGACGTGGTGGCGGCGATCCGGAGGAAGGGAAGCAAAAATTAGTTGTGGGGAGGGTTGGAGAAGGTGAGGAGGGTACCCCAGGAGGGAGGAATTGCGTTGAAACTCACCCAGGTGGGAATGGCGTCGGCGGCGGCGGTTTTAGCATGGGTTGGGCGGCGTGAGAAGTTGTGGCTGGCGTCGTTGTGGTCGTGCGGCATGGGCTATAGGCAGTGGTGTTTGGTGCAAGCAGCTCATGGAGGAGTGAGGCAGAGTGAGGAAGGGGGTCGACGGTTTCGGTGCTCTTGTGATAGGAAATTAGCATGAGCTCTTCCCCGCTGCCGTCTTGCTTAACTCCGGCCAACTCCGCCCCGCTCGATCTCCACCAAGGTAAGGGCCCCCTCAAGTCTGACCCCACCTCTAGCTAGCTCTTATCCTCTCTTTCTTTTCCCCCGATCCTTGTCCACCACTCCTTACCGGAGAACCACATCCTCGCCACCCTCTCTCGCTGACCGCAGCCCACTGTTGCTGGCCTTGTCACGAGTGTCTCCTCACCCACGACCATGCTCATTGTGCTCCCCTTCTCCTGTTGCTCGCTCACCCCTCTGCTGTCGTTGTTTATTGCCATTTCGCTGGAGCCGCCATGACTCTCTCTCCTTCCCCACAACCAACCTTTGTCGCCTTGTCCGTTGCTTCCCAGCTAACAAGACCATCGCAAATGTATTATCATGTTGTGCGGGTTCGGTTTTGCCCCTCGTTGGAGCCCGCCACCACCTCCCTCGCTGCTGGAGATCGCCGCCCAAATGTCTGTTACCTCCTTTGTTTCCTTCGCAGCCGGAAGGAAGGAGCTGAAGACCCCTCCATCTCTCATCCTCTCTCCCTCTCTATGACACATGGGCTCCACTCCTTAGTCCTTGACATATGGGCCGGCTTAGATCCGACATGGACACAAGGTGGGTCAAAACCATGGTCAAAGGGGCGGAGGGGTATATTTTAACTGGTATTGCCAGTGTGGGGATGGGTTTTGCCCGGTTTTGCACTTTAGGGACTAAAACTAGACGAACTGAATAGTTGAGGGACCACATATGGACTTTTTTCTTTTTAAAAGCATGTAATTTGTGCGAACAAAATACACTGCTTGGTGTGGTTCAGTTTTTTTATTTGGGAGAGAGGTGGTTTGGAGCTGCATTCAGTGTTGTGGCATTCGCAGACCCAATCAATGTATTATGTAGGTTTTTGCCTTGGGCACCATCCTTCAAGTTACTTCACCTTTCTAAAACCATTTTTCTAGTCAAGTTTCAATAATCTTGGAGACTTAGATTGAGTTGAATTGTAATCTGGTGCGAATTGGTAAATTGATACTAGTACTTAGAACAGTTTATTATTAGATTGACTTGAATTTGATTTCATGCTATTTGCATGCATTGATTGATCGATATGTAATTGAGATAGGCAACACGCCAACATGTGCTGCATTTGAAGTAGAGCACTGTTTTATACTGTTCTGGACAAGATATTGAGTATAAAATGATTACCTTCCAGGTTTGTATGCCATCTTGGCAACTGAAGAAAAATATTCCTTATTGCTTTATGGTCATTTGAACGTCTAGTATTCTAGTGGCATTTGGAATACTGAGTCTGTTTTTATAGTCAATTGCACTAAGTACTGTGTTAGAAATAATCTTGACTTAGAGTTCAAGACGTAGTAGAGTCCGTCTCCGTGTATAACTCAAGTTGAAGTTGAGTTCAACTTGAAGTCCGAATACATATGCAAGTAGGAGATTTTTAGCCTATATATTGAGGAGGCTTGTACCCAATTTTGAAAACGAGAGAAAAAACAAGGAAAAAGGAGGAGCAAGTAAGAGAATAGAAAAATTCTCCTGTGTTCTCTCAGTTTATCTGCGATGTGTGCGTTTTCTCTTGGAGCAAAGTTGTAACAAGTGGTATCAGAGCCTAGGTAATTAGGCGAGAACCGAGTCGCTGAAAAAAATCGTTTCGGCGATTCCGTTTCAGCGCATCTCGCACAGCACTCCTGAGATATCGCACGCAGTCTCGGCGGCCCCTATTCCGACGTGTTCTCCCGTCGTGTTTCGCCGTCTTCGAAGCGCAGAGGACCACAAGTACGTCTTCGCTCGGTCCTTCGGTTCTGGCGCGTTAAAGGCGGCAAAGAAGCGCGCGCCGACGTTTGTCCCGGTTCTTACATGCGTGCGGTGACAGTGGGAAAGCGAAGTCTGCGTCCGTCCGTCCACCTCCGAGACGATGAAGCGCTCAGCGATGTTGAATCAACACTGCTCTGATGATGAGTTGAGTCAAGGACGTTGAGAAGATGTGTCGCCGTCCAAACTCAAGTAAGCAGAGTTGAGATCGGAACGTTGAGGAGATGTGTCACCATTCTGTGTCAAGTATGAGTTTAGTAAGTCGTAGTTGAGTCCGACTGTCTCAATATTTTAGAATCTTTGCATCTAGATGGATCTGTACCAGTTGAGTTGAGTTTCTACATGTAGGTTGCATATAGAACGCTTCATGTGGAGGCGTGGCTGGTAGATCATAATGCATTGAGACTAAAACTAGAGTATGTCAAGTCAAGATTAAGGGGGAGATTGTTAGAAATAATCTTGACTTAGAGTTCAAGACGTAGTAGAATCCGTCTCGTTATATAACTCAAGTTGAAGTTGAGTCCAACTTGAAGTCCGAATACATAGGCAAGTACGATATTTTTAGCCTATATATTGAGGAGTCTTGTACCCAATTTTGAAAATGAGAGAAAAAACAAGGAAAAATGGGAGCAAGTAAGAGAATAGAGATTCAGAAATTCTCCTGTGTTCTCTCAGTTTATTTGCGATGTGTGCGTTTT
Organism: Bonia amplexicaulis; assembly: GCA_036346245.1. Lineage (NCBI taxonomy): Eukaryota > Viridiplantae > Streptophyta > Magnoliopsida > Poales > Poaceae > Bonia > Bonia amplexicaulis. The sequence goes on along the minus strand of CM070763.1, from coordinate 7,551,879 downwards.
CTCCTGGAGCAAAGTTGTAACATATTGTATGACCCTATTTGTCTACTAGACTACTACATTGAATAGGCCTAGGGTTTCAAAACCGATAGTAACCTGACATTTCAGCGGGTACATGGATTTCTAAACTGGCTGGTTTTGGAGATATTGAGTTCTATTTCAATGGGGTTCAGAAATTTATTCTATTGTAAGGTTTTGAGGAAACACGAAATATTGAGATAATGCAAAGTAACAAACACTTGATCGGAATACACTGGGAAATTTGCAGCTTGTTGGTTCTTCGTGTTAACCAGTGGCCTGATGAGAGTATGTAGTGTGGATTGTGGAAGTCGACAGTCAGGTCAGAGATTTTAAGCTGCACAAGATATGGGATTTGCATTAGTACTAGTTTAAGTACAACCAGAACGAAGGTTCCCTCGTTGATTAAACATAGTTACTCAAACTGTGTATGACGTGCCTTATGCCAAACTTGCACACAACCTTGCATAGATGCTGTTAAAACTTTGATCCAGGAGAAAATGCACACATCGCAAATAAATTAAGAGAACACAGGAGAATTTCTGAATTTCTCTATTCTCTTATTTGCTCCCCCCTTTTCTTTACTTCTGTTCTTACTAAACTGGCTACAAGCTTCCTCAATATATATGCTAATACTCTCCTACTAGTATACATATTCGGATTTCAAGTTGGACACAATTTCAATTTGAGTTACACACGGAGACGGACTCTACTACGATTTAAACTCTAAGTCAAGAATATTTCTAACAATCTCTCCCTTAGTTTTTACTTGACATACTCTAGTTTTAGCCTCAATGCATTATGAGCTAACAGCCACGTCTCCACATGAAGTGTTCTACATGCAAACTACATGTATGGACTCAACTCAACTGGTATGGGTCCATCCAGATGCAAAGATTCTAAAACATTGAGGCAGTCGGACTCAATTACGACTTCCTAAACTCAAACTTGACACAGAACAATGACACATCTCCTCAACTTTCCGATTTCTTTCCACCTTACTTGAGTTTGGACGGCGACACATCTTCTCAGCGTCCCTGACTCAACTCATCATTAGAGCACTGTTGATTCATCATCGCTGAGCGCTTTAGCAAGAAACACTTTCTTCATCCTCGGTTTGGGGTTTTCTCTCTTAGCATAGGTATTGTGCTTCGCCTCGGGAGCGCTGCTGCTTGTCTTGTGCGCTGACCGAGACCCGAAAGGAAGCCTGGTGCTGCTGCTTGACTTTCTGTGGACCGAGAAAACAGCAGGACATGCTGCACGTGTCTTTTTCCCAGGAGAGCTGCGCGAAGACGAGCGACATGCGCCTTAGGAGCGCCGCGCGAGACGCGTTGAAACGTAATCGCCGAGACGATTTTTCCCGCGACTCGATTCTTGGATAGGCTCTGATACCACTTGTTAAAACTTTGATCCAGGAGAAAACGTACACCTCGCAAATAAACTGAGAGAACACAAGAGAATTTCTGAATTTCTCTATTATCTTATTTGCTTTCCCTTTTCTTTACTTCTGTTCTTACTAAACTGGCTACAAGCCTCCTCAATATATAGGCTAATACTTTCCTAGTAGCATACGTATTCGGACTTCAAGTTGGACACAACTTCAACTTGAGTTACACACGGAGACAGACTCTACTACGACTTGAACTCTAAGTCAAGATTATTTCTAACAGATGGTGTCATAACAAACATTGTTATTTGGAAACTTGCCTTTGATCATCCAAATTGTTTGAAAACTGGCATTCAATCTTTTTGAACTTGGGAGGACAATGAGAAGTCTAGACTCTAAATTGAATGTGAAAATGTATGGATCATATTGCTTTCATGCTTGATAGCCTCACCTTCTAAGAGCTCAGGAACATTATTATAGCATATCTATCGGTTTAAAATATGCTCATTCTTTTGTTCTGAAGTTCATTATAACTGGGGTAAGTGACATGCCTTTTGTTTCCAGTTTCCACAAACCCCTGAGTTTATTTAACAACGCAAGAATCCCTGAAGAGCCTAACTCAAACACTGAACTGAATTTCTACCATCTTATGAAAGTTGTTGAAAGTTTTAGAACATATTTTTGGTTGTTGGTTCTGTAACGTTGTTATCCAATTATTTCGATTGTAATAATGAATAGATATAGTAAGATAAGATCTCCATTGTTGCATCTGTGGCTGGTAATCTAGGAAAGCAAAGAAAGGGCGAGCTGGGATATCTTAGGTGTGTTAAGGGTATTAGAGATAGAATATGAATTGTATTATTCCTTTCCTTATATGCCTCGCTTTCCTTATCTGTATATGACATATTCCCCTATAATATCCCTTTGTACTCCCTTATATATTGACCATTGGGCTTTTTCAATATACACACAATATCCATAACATGGTATCAGAGCTTAGGTTAGGGTTAGGGTTACTGTAGCCGCCGCCTCCTAGCCTCTGCTCGTCTTCCGCATCTGCTGCCCCCGGGAGGAGCGATCTCCACTCCCGGGGGCAGCCACGTCATCGCCTGCTCGCGTCTCTTTGGGTTGCCGCCGACCTCTTCAGGGGCGACGACGTCGCCGGATCCCTTGCGTTGCGCCTGGATCCGGCCGCCTCCGGGCCAAATCCGGTCGTCTCTGGCACGCCTCGCCTGGAGCCGCCATGCGCCGTCTTCGGTCGTCCTCACCTCGGCCGCCGAGGTCCAGATCCGATCTGGATTGGGCCGCTGCTGTCTCGGGGGACTCCGCGTCGAGCTCGATCTGGCCGCCGTGCCCCGCTCGGATTCACCGCCGTCTTCTCGCATTCGGTCATCTCCTCAGCTCCTCTTTCGGATCCGCGGCCTCACGGAGGTCGCCGCCGCCGCTGGCTGCGACGAGCCGCCATTGTCGTCCTCGTCATGGACCACCGCCGCTCGGTGCACTTGGTCATCCCCTGCCGCCGCCATTGCCTCGGTCGCTCGAGCCAGATTCGACCGTCGCGCCTCGGATCCGGTCGCCACCTCCACCACCTCCCTCGATGCGCCAAGCTGCCGCCACCCCGGTTCCGACCATCCCCGACACCGCCTGTGCCTCCTCGAGATGAGTTGGGGTGGCCGGCGACTCTAGTGGCGACCGCAGCTGGCGACGTAGGGGAGACCTTGGGGAGAAACGAGTGAGTTTGTGTGCTATAGTCCATGGCGACTCAAGGCTTTGAAATCACTGCTGTGTGGAAGACGAGCAAAGGCTAGGAGGCGGCGGCTACAGTAACCCTAACCCTAACTTAAGCTCTAATACAATGTTATGAATATTGTGTGTATATATATTGCCCATTGGACTTCTTCAATACACACAATATTTATAACAAGGTGCATTTCACGTAATTTTGCTACCAGAAATTCAGACTAATGGAAAACTTGACAGAAGGGCCAGATGTAGGTGATCAAAATGCAAGGGCCTTTGTCGATATTATTTATTTGCCTTGGTCGATGACATGACAGGTCATTCCAAATAATATTCACAAATTCTCCACAGATATACTTAATTGCAATATGTAACATCAAATCTTTGTATGATATTGGTCACATCATATTATCTGCACAATCTCCTTATTTTTGGCAATATAGCATTGCATAGTTCATTCATCATGCTCAGGTTTCTTATTAGTACGGATTTCTAACTGCCAGTTTCAACTATTTCTTTGCTGTTATGATGTAGAGAGAATGCATGGGCAAATCTGGAATGATCAACAATGGAAATCCGGTCAACAGCATGCCTTATATCTCAGATACTTGTCGTATTAAGAATAAGCCATCTGGAGGAAAGAAAAACTGGCTGCATGATGTAATTCTTCAAGAATATTGCACAATTGAAGATAAGTATGACAAAAATAATCATGTACCTGCGTTATTGGAAAATAAGCTCGTACAAAATGTCATACAACAAGACATTGGTTCTACCACACCATGCAATGTGAGTGTTTCATGTTTTTTTCCCTTTCTCCTGGATGAACTTGGAGTGTCAAATTAGTTGCAGTTTTTGCATTATGGTGTAAACTTGCAATATAGATCTTTGTGATTGATTCATGGATGATCTGGAACTTCAACTTATCTTGTTACCTGTTTAACATATTGTTCTCTAGATGGCTTGACTCGAAATATTTCAGATGAGTGCATGATGTTGGCATGCCTGTATATTTTGGTGGAAGAATATATGCACGCTGGGCTTTAACAGAGATTGAGTACGGCCGGTAACTGAAAAAAACCGGATGAATTTCGAATATTAAAATTTGAATTAGGGCTGGTTCAAAACTGGTAACTGAAACGGTTACCATGCAAAAAACGGAAAACCGCTAGAAAAACTGGAAAAACCGCTACCAAAACCAAGAAAAACTAGAGAAAACCGGTTATGGGTAATTAACAATTGGAATAATGCAAATATTAATTAGAAAGCGTTTAATGAAGTAACAAGTCTAACACATAAGGATGTACTGCTTATGCCGCCCAAGATCCTTTTCAAAATTCCAATTAGCATGTACTAGCTAGGCTAGTTTGTCTAAAAAATGTTGGGACTTGGGAGTATAATAATTGAAGTATATTTAGCTCATATAATACGTAATCTAGCACAAAAAAGGGCTAAACCAACATAGAAAGTGCATTATGTAGTCATAAATTTAAATTTCAATTTGAAAAAATTCGGACGGTTTTTTTCTCCCTGTTCCCACCGGTTTTTCCAGTAACCGCCGGTTTTTTTTCCTTGGAACAGGCCATCCATATTCTGTGACATCCACATTGATTCTTTTCTCAAGCATGTTTTAGTCGACCTTCATTTTCCCTGTCAATTGTCAAATACTAGTACCTCAGGAATCAGGATAGATAATCATGTAGCACTTTGATTATTGATTCCATTGCAGAACTGTTAAATTGAGGACTTGAGGTTCATTGAAGCTAAGGAAAAAGAAATTGTATTTACATTTCTTCGAAATTCACTATTCTATGGAATTTACTTATACCAAATACCTGGTTATATTTATTTTACCCGATTATATTTATTGACGTGTCTGCATCTGCTAGTGACATTTTATTCATTATTAGAGAAAGGGAACCTTAATCATATTGGTAAAGTAAATTTTGGTTTGATTTGGCATGTGGTTATGCGTTTCTTAAATATTAATTATTGCACGATTCCATGATCATTTAGTCTTTAACCATTACAAAGTTCCATTGATTTCGTTTTTTGTTTTTCAATGTATCTAGCTGCGTGAATATGACTCATGTGCTGGAATCAATGGCCTAAATGTGGACCAGCATAATGTGTTGAGTTCCAGTCACACACTGATGTTCTCTTTGTCTGCTTCATTTGGGATAATTGTAATTTCAATAGTTATAACTATTTGCAAAAGGAAGAAGCAATCAAACAAACTGTGTCAGCATGAGAAACTTCTCCAGACACCAAGTGCTAAGATAAGTCGAAAATGGTCAAAGAGAGCCCTTCTTATCGGTGTCTTACTTGGGCTTTGTAGTTCTATATGGATATTTTCAAGCATGTATGCAGATGTTGTTGCTAGGAGAATTGAGAATCTTGCTAACATGTGCGACGAGAGAGCTAGGATGCTACAGGATCAGTTTAATGTAAGCATGAACCACGTGCATGCTTTGGCAATTTTAGTCTCAACTTTTCACCATGGGAAGAATCCTTCTGCTATTGATCAGGTACCTTTCTTCCGTTGCAAATTGGCTTCTTAATACCAGGGCTGAATAAACAAAATTTCAATATTCCTCGCAAAAAGTTTCAATATGGGTGCCATATAATAAGTGCTAAATACTTGGAGTTCAGAAGGGGCCAGGTAAATTTTTTTGTTGGGCCGAGTTGTGCATTGGTTCAGCCCCTGCTTAGTGCTAATGTGTTCTTTACCGTATCACACAAGCTTCCAGAATAGTTGTTAAGTCTGATTTATCTTCCGAGGTTAAATATTAGTTCAGTAGAACTTCTGTGTTAGTACTTGGCTGAAGTCATAACAATATCTAAATCCGCTTCTGATTATGCTGCATTCCCCTATAGGAAATCACAGTGTACATTCATACCCCTGTTTGGGAAAGAGTCAATTCCATTGCCGACATTGCAAGCAGAACCACCAGAATAGTGAATTGCATGTGATGAAGTGCTAAGCAACATAGCAACTCTAATTTGAAGATTGAACATAACATCTTTCATTTGATGAAGTGCTAAGCAACAAATAGAACCTTGTCACTTCATTAACAATTTCTACCTCCCAAGCAGCATATTCAACTGTTTACACCTGAAAGACAGAACAAAAGAACACTATTATAATTGAAATTTGGGAGTGCACACTATTTTGCAAAGATTGCTGTTGTTTTTAGGAATAATATTATGTTGTTTTCCATCCTACTAATGGAACTGTACTCTTTTGTCAAGATCATAAAATTTTGCTATTGTTGACACTTGACAGAAAACATTTGAGGATTTCACAGCAAGAACAACATTTGAAAGGCCATTGATGAGTGGTGTTGCCTATGCGTTGAAGGTACTGCACAGTGAAAGGGAGATGTTTGAGCAGCAACATGGGTGGAAGATTAAAAAAATGGAAGCTGAAGATCAGTCTCTTGTTCATGACTATAATCCTGAAAAGCTTGAACCTTCACCAGTTCAAGATGAGTATGCACCTGTTATTTTCTCCCAGGAAACCGTAAAGCACATTATATCGGTAGATATGATGTCTGGGAAGGTGAGTTCATAGATTTGGACGCCTTTTCTGCAATTTTCTTGTTTGACTTAGTCCCACTGTAAATGTTGTTATGAAGAGGATAACCTTGCTAATTTTCAAATACTTTGAAATAAATTTGATTAATCCTTTACCTTTTTTTATTTTGAAATCGGCACATCAATATATAATCATTTTTTCAAGAAAATAGGACAATTGGATGGGGGTATTGTTTAGTGTCCTATTGAATATTCTGTCTGTAAAATCAGATCAAACATTCATACTGGATTCCATAGGCATGTTGGACCCTTTATTAATTAATAGTCAATGCAGGATGTCATCATTTTGTTTTTACATGTGTAGATTTTGTCTCAGGTATGCTACCTCAGTAAATAATGTTGGTCCACAGCTCTTGTCAACAACTTCGGAGAAAATTAAAAATTCGTTATTTAGTGGCCTTTTCTGGGGTGCAACGTAAATTTGTTCTCTTCCAAAATGTGGAGTTATCTGGTGGTACCAAAGAAAAATAGTAGCCATAGATTTGAAGGCATGAGCTGTCCCTTATATATTTTTGCTGATTTGTGCTCTCCCTCTCTCTCTGTGTCTGAATTAATTATCAAGCCGTGACTTGTTTCCTAACATCGCAGCCTTGTTTTCAGGAAGATCATGATAATATATTGCGATCCCGGGCAACAGGTAAAGGGGCTCTAACGTCCCCTTTTATGCTTCTAAAATCTAATCACCTTGGTGTGGTGCTTACGTTCACCGTTTATAAATATGATCTTCCTCCAAATGCAATACCAGAGGAGCGAATTGAAGCTACACTGGGGTAATACCTGTTTCCAAAGTTTCAAGCTGAACTATAAACATGCATTTATTTTCTTCATACCCTTTTCTTTGGGAGAATTAACCGTATTGTTGTTGTTGACAGTTATCTTGGTGCCTCATTTGATGTTCCCTCTCTGGTGGAGAGGCTCCTGGAACAACTTGCTAGCAAACAAAAGATAGTTGTTAAGTTATATGACACCACAAATCATACTTCTCCAATTAAAATGTATGATTCTGATGTTACTGCTTCTGGTGATCTGCATATAAGTAGTGTAGATTTTGGAGACCCGACACGCAAACATGAAATGCGTTGCAGGTACTAATCTTATTGTGCGTGGAATTCATACAATATTTTTTTTACTTAAAAATGTGCTCAGTGATTCCATTTTCATATTTTAATTTCAGATTCAAACATGAACCTCCTTTGCCATGGTCTGCAATAACAATATCGTTAGCGGTGGCTATAATTGTGTTGCTTGTTGGATATATTATCTATGCTACTCTGAACTCTCTTGAAGAGGCAGAAGATAATTTCATACGAATGAAATCACTCAAAGGACAAGCTGAGGCTGCGGATGTTGCAAAGTCACAGGTTTCTTCTGTTATGAATATTGTGTGTGTATTGATATGAGACCCAAATGGTCATATATATAGAAGATTACAAGAGATATGCCATATAGAGATAAGGCATATATGGATTAGAATCCAAACTCTATCTCCTAATACAACTCTATCTCTATCTCCTTAACACCCCCCCTCAAATGCAAAGCGTATGCAATAGCATTGCATTTGAAAAAAGAGGTTGACATTAAAATAAGATAAACCAAGTCCGAGTCTTGATGATGTCGCTGCTGCGTGCGACCTTGGAATAAACTGTCAAATCAAGCCAAAGAGGAATAGATAGAAGCATGACCAGCAGATCGAAGCTCGAGACGGCGGCGACGCACGATGAAGGCACAAGAAGCGCAACGGAGGCGCAGCGTAAGAAAAGCGGCGTTACAAGCTCGTTAAAGAATAGAGCGGTATGCCGCTTTGCAAAATAAAATTCCTACACTTCTATGACTGACAATAAATTTGTGGACTCGCACGACTTGAACGAACTAAAAATTTGAGACTACAGATTTGGATGGACGCAACGGAAGACTCACGAGAAAAATAACACGAAGACGGCGGCCAGGAGCTCCGGTTTGGGAGGAGCGGAGGCGGCGTCAAGGCAGCGATGGGAGGCCGGATCGGCGAAGAGGCCGGCGGGCGGCGGCCGAGGCGGCGAGCAGGCGGAGCCATGCGGGAAGCAGGCTGCAGCAGCCGCGAGGAGACGATGGGAGACCGGAGGAGGCGCGGCGTCCCGGGAGGCCGGCGGGTCGGCAAAAAGCAGCGACGTGAGTGCGGTGGTGGGCCGGATCGGGAGGTCGACGTGGCAGAAGAGAGGCCGACGTGCGCGCAATGAGGAGGCCGGCGGCAACAGAGACGGCGGCGAGCAAAGACCCAGATCGGCGAAGACGACGGCCGGGGCCGCGGCTACCGGATCCGGCGTGGAGACGGGTCGGATCCATCGCCGTGGAGCCGAGATCTAGTGGCGGGCAAGTGAAGACGATCGGATCTGCAGGCGGCACGGAAGCCATAGCCGCCGAGGCGGAGGCAGTGAGTTCTGGCGTGGACGCCGAGCACACGAAGGCGAGGTCTTGAGGCGCGGAGGCCGAGCGGAGTACCGGGTGAGGTTGAGCAGCGACGCAAACTTCGACTGACTTCGTCGTGAGACGACGGCGGAGGCCGGGTGGAGTGCCGCACGTGGACGCCGAGGGTGCGGAGGCCGGAGCTGCGGTGCAGACTCCGACGGTGTTATACCATGTTATGAATATTATGTGTGTATAGATATGAGACCCAAAGGGCCATATATATAGGAGAGTACAAGAGATATGCCATATAGAGATACGGCATATATGGAATAGAATCCAAACTCTATCTCCTAATACAACTCTATCTCTATCTCCTTAACACGGTCATGGACACGAAGACGACGCTGACGACGAGGGAGCCGCATGAGGCGTCTCAGTGCGAGGGGCGCGACCCGCACGGGAGCACGTACATGATTGCATGCAGCCGCTACGTACGTGACTGCATGCATATACCATGTAGCCAGTAAGACATCAAGTAGTGCATGCATGCGTGGATGCATACGGCTGTTGGTTGTCGATGACGCGGACGCGGGGGTCATTGGAGAGTGGAGACGGCTGCCGCCGTCCAACACCTCGCAGATGACGGCCGCCGTGGAGGTGGCCACCCCCGGGAGCGACGAGATTGATCCTCCCGGGGGCAGCGGCAGCGGAAGAAGAACTAAGGTTAGGGTTTGAACCTTGGCTCTGATACCATATTATGAATATTGTGTGTGTATTGATATGAGACCCAAAGGGTCATATATATAGGAGAGTACAAGAGATATACCATATAGAGATAAGGCATATATGGATTAGAATCCAAACTCTATCTCCTAATACAACTCTATCTCTATCTCCTTAACATCTTCCACGTCTACTAGTGTCATTTGTTATCTCCTGTGTGTTACTTCCTTCCTGTCCTTGTTCTCCTTGTTTGCTAAGAAGAGCTTGCTTTGCCTTGCAGTTTCTAGCAACTGTTTCCCACGAGATTAGAACTCCAATGAATGGTGTACTAGGTTTGTCCTTATGAGGTTTCTTTTTTGTTTATAAATCCTACTATATTTGGTTGCATTTGCATTATTTGTAAAAAAATAATGTTTAATTGAGTTTTGAAAGTAGCTTTCTTCCTGAATCAGGAATGCTGCAGATGCTGATGGACACTGAACTTGATTCAACTCAGCAGGATTTTGTTGTTACAGCTCAAGAAAGTGGAAAGGCATTGATAAATTTAATAAATGAAGTCCTTGATCTGGCTAAGATAGAGTCAGGAAGGATTGAGTTGGAGGCAGTGCCATTTGATGTCCGTGATATTCTTGATAATGTGGTATCTATGTTCTCTGAAAAATCACAGGCAAAAGGCATAGAGGTGAGGCCTAATCTATATTCATTGAACTCTGAAGATAATTTTAAATGCAATGGGACATTGGGACCTGAAATAATATGATATTTTTGTGAGGGTAGTTGGCGGTACTTGTATCTGATCAAGTTCCAGATGTTCTGATTGGGGATCCGTGGCGGTTTCGGCAAATCATTACAAATCTTGTAGGGAATTCTATGAAGGTTAGTTTTGATTTGCTACCGTGTTTCTTCTTATTGACAAGAGACAACTATGTAGACACAATACCACTATCTGCACTCTATTGTTGAACTCTGGAGAACTTTCGGAGTTTTGGTGATAATTATTGTATCCTGGAAAAATTTTGGTGATCATTTGCTAAAGCTTTAACACTGTGAGTTTTTTACCTTCAGATTCGCTTACATCCATATACTGCGACCACTCAAAAATAACTGCAGCAGGAGCAACTATGATACTGTCTCATGCTTAAGCTGACTCAATATTTGTCTACGCGCAAGCTAAAATAGGCTTTCCTTACATAGATCACAAATAAAACATTTGCTTTGGTTACAAAAAAGAAAGCACAGTCTTGTTTTATGCAAGCTAGGACTGATCTCATATTTCTACATCTTAATATGGCTGCCTGTAAATACAGTTTACAGAACGGGGCCATATCTTCATTCAAGTGCATTTGGTTGAGGAAGTGAAGAAGACAAGGAATGTTTGTGATGAAGTTTCTGCTCAAAACAGAGAAAATACAGAGAATTCCAACAATACAATGCCATGTAACACTCTAAGTGGACTGGAAGTAGCAGATAACTGGAAATCTTTGGAAAATTTTAGGAAGCCCAAATATTCAGTAGATGTTGTAGATACAGTGAACTTACTGGTCACAGTAGAAGACACTGGCATAGGAATAACAGAAGATGCTCAGGCTCGCATTTTTACACCTTTCATGCAAGTTGATAGTTCCACCTCACGGACATATGGTGGAACTGGAATTGGCTTAAGTATTACGAAACGTTTGGTTGAATTGATGGGAGGAGAAATAGGGTTTGTGAGTAAACCAGGAGTTGGCAGTACATTTTATTTTACTGCCATTTTCAGGGAAAATAGAAAAACTCCAGGCGATATTAGAAGGTATTATTCTGAACCTACTCCATCAGACTTTCAAGGAATGAGAGCACTTATTATTGATGGAAGATGTGCCCGTGCTAAGATTACCATCTACCATCTGCGGAGACTTGGAATACAATGTGATCTTTCTGCTACCTCTGAATCTGCACTTTCTGCTTTACTGGAAGCCTGCAACTCAAGGTTTATTTTCCTTCTATGTATCATGCTTTGCTAAGTTTGATTTATTTCTGTATCTTGTGATTCACTCAAATGAATGTAACCTGCATAAATTATTTCACCTCATGGCATTAGTACAACTTTGTGAGTTGGATGGGTGTTATTTGTTTGGATGTTTTCTGTACTGACTTCCAGATAAAGAAAGACTATTTCCTTATCAACAGAGGGGGAAAAGACTATTTCCTTATCAACAGAGGGGGAAAAGGACTAACGGAATGAAATTGACATTAGTTAGAACCTGAAATAAGGCAATTTGACAAGACTGTTAAGTCCGTAAGTTCTGGCTAAGCCGTTGTAATTATTGCTTCATGAGCAAGGTTCTAAAAACCGGTAACCGGTACTCTATCAGTCACCCAACCTAGTAGTGATTATACAGCATAATTGGCCTATTATACGGTATAACCAGCCCAATTATACAGATAATCGGCTAACAGGTTTGGCACCCATTACTTGTATATGACCGAGTATACGGCCTAGTAGACCCTAACACTATTCATGTCAATATTTATGTTATGTTTTTCATTTTCTTGACATTGTTCCTGGCTTATTTGCTGATGCTGTCTTGTTTTACATGCTGAACAGCAAAAACAATCTGAACATGGTGCTTGTTGACAAAGAAGCTTGGGGTGAGGGTTCAGGTTCGGCGTTTTGCCGTCGTCTTGTAGATCTTCGACTAAAGGGCACATTCAAGTCTTGGCAAACTATGCCAAAATTGTTTCTTTTGGCAAGTTCAATAAGCCCTGCTGACTCTGATTGTTTGAGGTTGGCAGGATATGCTGATAACATAAGAAAACCCCTTCGTCTTAGTACAGTTGCGGCTTGTCTTCGTAAAGCACTAGGGGTTGGAGTTACAAGGCCACAGATTAGAGATCAATCTTTGGTTCTTCGAAGTGTACTAACAGGCAAACACATTCTAGTTGTGGATGATAATGCTGTCAATCGTAAAGTTGCAGCTGGTGCTTTGAAGAAATTTGGAGCTATAGTTACCTGTGTGGACAGTGGACAGGATGCAATTTATATGCTCCAACCTCCTCATGAATTTGATGCCTGCTTTATGGATGTTCAGATGCCTGAGATGGATGGGTAATATGCCTTTCCCTCTGTAGATATCATGTGTTGATGCCTTTTCAGAAAATGTTTTATGTTATGTCTTATGTACTTTGGTGTGTATTATAAGCTCTTCAACAAAACATATTATCAGCGCAGAAATCTCTATTGGAATGTCTTTAGATAGGTTCACATGGAAATATGTTATCTTGTTTTATCTTAGCTACGATCTGCTTGAGCTGGAGTTATTTTTAGTGATGTCCCAAGTATGGAACTACTGCACAAGTCTATACATGGAGAGCGATGAACTATGATATAACCAGGAAGCTAGTGGTGTTTAGAAGGCTTATGGAGATAATCTCCATAATCCGTCGCTTGGTCATAGAATAGTTTAGCATCATGCTCGTGTTCTGATCTTTTGTTTTTCTGAAGCAAGGTCTACACATGCTTTATCCTTAGGATTATAACAAATACTTGCATTTCGATCACTCTGTTGTCTATTTCGATCACAGGTTTGAGGCTACAAGATCAATCCGTACTGCAGAGAGTAAATTCAACGATAAGATACAGGCAGGTGAAGTGTCGGTTGAGAGTTATGGAAATAAGGCCCATTGGCATGTACCAATATTAGCCATGACAGCGGATGTAATTCAAGCGACTTTTGAAGTATGTATGAAAAGTGGAATGGATGGATATGTGTCAAAACCATTTGAAGAACAGCAACTCTACTCTGCCGTTGCTCATTTCCTAGAGACAGATGCAACGGATCCATTGTCATAGGAGATTTAGTTGTTCAACATTGATTCAGGTTCTGCTAAAAACCCATTTGGAGATCAACAGGTGCTGCAAGAGGAGCAGAGCTATGCGGTGATAAATCCAGATTCGACTGGACTGCTATTTAAGTTTCACTTAATTGGTGAGTTTCAGCTACATACTTTTTTCATGTACAAGCTTAAGCAATTAAGTTAAAACCTGAAAGTTGCGCAGGCATATGCATACATGGAACACTGAAATTTCTGCACCACATGCATATTCACCTGTTGAACACTATGACAGCTGTGGGTTCTGACACCTAATGTAGAATTGTAGATTAAGCATCCAACATGTTTTGTCATCTGAACATGGATGCAGAAAATATCTTGGAAGTCGGAATGTAATAATAGCTTGATCTTTATTTCGTGAGCAAATGGCTGTAAGGAATACTTCGGTTTTGTTTCCAGGGACCAATATTTTTTTGAACTTCTTTTCAGGAACCAATAGAATTTCTGCTTACATCAGCAATCACAGTTGCATCTACAATGGTTTCTAACACCATTTCGCTTGCTGACTGTTTTATTCCACAGACAATCCAGGGTAAAACTTCTTTTGACGTATAGAGTTCAACCATATCGCCACTTCGCTTGTACAGGAAAGAGGGGGTGTGCCTTCAGACCATCTTATGGCTGGCTTGGTATCCGTGCTGTACAGCTAATGTGAACTCTAAAGAGGAAATTTGTTTGATATTTTTCAGTGTAAATACGAAATGGCAAGGTCGCGTGTTTGGACATTTGTTTGGTGGCTTGAAAAATGTAAACAAGAATGCCATTCCCTTCACTTTCATGGGCTGTGATTAGGTTTGTATACATATGTGATTGATTATTAGATTGTCACCTCATTCCCAAATCATTCTTTGTGGATTATGTGCCGAGTGCCCTGTGATTTTCATTTCAAATAGTACAAGTCTTCCAGTTGCATGTATATTACCATATGTTTGGAAGATGCAAAATGTTTGTGAGGTGTTTCTATGTTTTTCTTAATAGTAATTTGTATAATGTTTAAAGAATAATGAATGGTGGGTAGATGTTAGTAAACGCTTGCTCCTCACAAGATGCTAAGTGAGCAAAAGATTGGATGATACCATTCTACGCTATAAGCCAAAAGTGGAAAGTTGCACATTATGCACTTGAACTTGTATAACATTCTAGGTACTATGTTTGCCATTATTGTAGACTACTCAATAGAAAAAACTGGTACTCAATCTGCATGAGCGCGGTCAAACATTTTTCACTTTGACATGTATAAAACTATATATTGGTTGCATGAAAATGACACACATCTAAATCTAAGTACAATAATACTCTAGACCTCACGAAATCTGAAGATCTGAGCTCACTCAATGTAGAGATGCCCGTTTCTGCATTTCCTTTTAGATGGATATACATCATGAAGATCTCCACAAGGATGTGTGCAATACTTTGGAGATTTGGACTGCTGCTTTTGTATACACGTTGACCGTGGGAAGGCGTGATTTATGTGTCCAATTTCTGGATGCATCTCCAACCCCCTTTTGTAATACCAGTAACAAACTCACTACGCAGTGCATAGAGGCAAACAGCCACATGAGAAGGATTGAGACAAGGGCAATTTTGGTATTTCATAAGCTAGGAGAGGGAAAGAGTCAAAAGGGCCAATGCCTCAATACATAAGACAAAGCAATTAGCACGTCTAGAGAGAGAGAGAGAGAGAGGAAGAGAGCCAATGCCATTTCCCTTCTGTCTCGGCCGAGACAGAAAGCCAAGCTAGTACACTACTTTCCTCTCCTCTCAAAGCCCAAGGCAAAGCAAAGCCGAGCGAGTCACCACTAGAATCCACACCTCCAGCTCTCTCATTTTGCTTTCCTCAATCGAGAACCAACAAGAAACACAAGAGCAAAGCCATCAAAGGAGGAGAAGGCCAAGAAGAGAAGAGGCCCCAAGGAGTTATGGAACACCGCGGCAAGAGGACGGCGGCGATGTCAACAAGGGGCCAACAGAACCGGAACATGACCATCGTCATCACTTTCCTTTTCTTTCCCAACAAACCAAGTAGGTCATCTTCTCCCTTGTATACACAACACGGTACATGCCTCACTAAGCATCCCACACATGCACATGGAGTAGAAAGGAGGTAGTAAGGGAAGGAGTACCAGAGATGGGTTGTAGGGGTATGGCTGAGGGCGACGGTGTGTAGATGACCAGAGCCAATGGTGAGCTCCGGGTCGGCGCGCTGTGGCTGCCGAGCCCGGAGGGAGCGGCGGCGCTGAGTGGAGCCCGAGCCCGAGGTGACGACGTCGTGTTGGGGGAGAGAGAGGGGGCGCGAGGAGCCGAGGTAGGGCTGGGCTGGAGCAGGAGGCCGGCGAACCGGAGGGAGGCCGACAAGTCTGAGCCCATGAGGGGCTCTGTGATGGAGGGCTGGGGCCCTAGCACGAAGGCCAGGGCCATAGGGGCTGGCCACGGCGGTGTAGTGGTCGAGGGGGCTTTAGCGGCGAGGGGGAGGTGGAGTGGCTGAAGGGGAGGCAACCGACGGTAGGGCGATGGCCAGATCTGGCCCTGGCCGGTTGGATTAGGAGTTGTCGGCGCACCCGTGCCACCACACCCGAGAGCCCCTGTGCATTCTAATCTGCCAGGAGAGAGAGAGAGAGGGAGTGAGGGAGAGCCGTGGAGGAGTGGCTGGCGGCAACTCGGCGGCCTATGGCGAGCTAGGGCCGGTGTGCCTGAGCGCAGTTGTGCGTCTTGAGAGAGAGAGAGAGAGAGAGAGAGAGAGAGAGAGAGAGAAATGGGGGAATGGATGAGGCCTTTCGGCCAAATCAGAAGAAGGGGAGAGAGAGAAAAGAGAGAGAGAGAAAAAAGAAGAAGAAGAGAGAAGAAAAGAAAAAGAAAAGAGGAGAAAAAGAAAAGAAAAAATAGGGTCTGGTACTATGACGGGTCCTTAACCTGTATGTTTATGCAGTCGGGTTATGCGCATAGAGTCGTTGCTCGCTTAAGCATTGGTTTTGATATGATGTGTTGAGTCGGGTTGACGTTTGTATAAGTGGAGGTCCCGGGTTGGAGCTGTCCACGCATCGTCCCCGAGACTAACCAGGCAAGTGCATGGTAGAGCGGTAGACCGTAGAGTTTATGAAATATGCGATGTTTACATGATATGATGATGTTTATGTGGAAATGCAATGTTTACATGACATGATGATGCTTACATGATATTGCAATGTTTATACGACATGATGATATTTATTTTAATGATTGTAGGACCGAAATGGCAATAGAGGGGGGGGTTGAATGGTGTCTTCAAAAATAAAATCCTCCCCTTAAGTATCCACATAGCAGAAGAGCACTCACTGGAAATCACATATAAGAGAATGAAACAAATCCAGAGAGAAAAACAGATTAAGGTCGTTTCGCCAAAGAAGCGGTAGTCTCATTGTGAGAAGCAGTAGTACCATAACAGTAGTATCGGTGAGTGAGTAGTAGTACCGATGAACTCGATCACGAGTCGGTCTTGGTCTAACCGCAAACGGTAGTATCGATGGAGTAGCGGTAGTACCGGAGAGCGGTAGTACCGACGTTGAAAACGCAGTAATACCTCACACTACTGCATCAAGAACAACAAAGCATGTAAGATCCAAAATTGAGAAATTCGCAAGATTATTGGATTCTTAGCTTTGGAAACTTTGAGGATAGCAAGGAAACACTCCCATAAGAGTAAACCAAGAACCAATTTCAAGATTCCACTGGAAAATCAAAAGAACAAGAATCCTCTGTCTCAAAAACCTAGAAAACAAACGAAGAACAGGAGGAGCTGCGCCAGATCTTGGGAGAGAGATGGCTTCTTCATTTTTCCTTCTGCTTTCGAAAATGGAATGCTCAGATGATCTAGAGAAACTTTCTAGTTCAAGGCATACACATTTGAAAGCTAGAAGCTCAAAAAATCAAGCCAAAAGAAAGGGAGAAACCAAGAACTTTGCAAAGACAGAGAGCAACTGAGCAACTCAAAATCATCTCAAACCACGATTTTTCATATAGATAAATAGAGATGAATGATTACAAGAGTTGCTACAATCAGTTCATCCCAAGATACGTCCCCATACGCATGTACATTCGGAATAAAATCAAGAACACACGAACATATACACAGGGGAGACAAGAAGCAACAGACTTCTGTCCTCTCTCCCACCTACTCATCAACAACCCAAAAGGAAAAGAGAAAGACTCACACAATACATGGAGAGAAAAGAAACCCTAACTCTCACTTTCCTCCCATGCCTCTCCCTCTCATTTTATATTCTCCACTAATGGGTTCACAAACACACTTTACCTATTAGTGCCAACAACCCTTTTGCTTTATCCACTAACTCGAACCAAATCCGCTTCCGCTTTTGCAGTCTTGCGCTTTTCCCAAAACGCCCCTGCTGCACCTTCCGGGAAGCTTCCTCGTTCCTTGATGTGCACGCCTCGTAACCACTTCGATTCTCGCCGTCTTCGGCACATCTCGACCGTTCTGACCTCAGCACCACCTGTGCCTAGTCCGGTCATCCCGTGGCTCGCCACGACTCCGCCTTGATGTCCTGCAGCCATCACAGACAAGAAAACACATCACATAGCACCGCTCGAGATAATGGAATTAACATTTGCATTAGTTGTTAACTCACGCACGAACCACACAAATCAAACTCAAACTTTATGCGCTCAACAGAAGTCACAGCACTGGTCTACGCACACGCGGTAGTACCGCTCTCCAAAGCGGTAGTACCGCTGAGTGGTAGTACCGATGTGTAAACAGCGGTAGTTCCGCACAAAGAAATCTGGGGACAGCAGAACTGATCCATTTCATAAGCTTTCAGCACACGTGTCAATTACTTATCACAAATATAGGAGCACCTCTCACATGGTCTCTCAATCTCCCTCTTGATGAGTATATTGACAAACACCGAAAAAGCATATAAAGTTGAGTTTGAAAGTCAAACATGGTCCAAAGGAATGCAAAGAAGCTCATGACCATGTTGACAAAAGAGAATGCTAGAGCAAAACAGAAAGAGCAAGTTTTCCTCAGAAGCTCTAGAAAATCTCATAAATTATCTTTTTCTTCATTATTCTCCCCCTATATGCAATCAGATGAGCAAATGAGCATGTAGAGTAGTGTTGCATCACACTATTGGTATGACAATGTTGGAACATGAAATGAAAATATGAATAGGATAATGTATGTGGAGAATGCTATGGCTGGTTAAATTGCTTATATGTTTTAGTAGTGTTTATCATTCTATTATGTACTTGCTGAGTCTCCGGACTCACCCTTGCTTCATTTGTTTTTTAGGTGAACGTTGAGGACATCATGCACGGGCGGAAGTAGGACATGAATAACTTCACGTACTTACAGCACCTCACATATCATCTTTTGTTAGTATGTTTAACTCCACTAGTTAGGTAGAATAGTTGCTTAACAATGGTATGGTGTAAGTGATCGCTGCTTTATGAATAAAGTAGAGTTTGCTTAAAATGATTATCAGTTGTTTAAAAATAGTATTATTATGCAATGATGGTAGCACTCTAGGCCCAGAGAATGGATATGGTGTTACAGTTGGTATCAGAGCGGGTGTTAGGTCTGTGGAAAAGAAATTTGACAACTTAGCTTAATTATTCAACTAAAATTTAATTTAGGCCTAATAATAAAATTAAAAATTTAACACACTGGTGCACCATAGGATGGGAATGAGTCTTGCATTGCATTTACACTTTTGTTAGCTTTGATGTTGATTTGTACTGTTGAGGTGGATGTTTGTGGGTTAGTTGTGTGAATGGCTGTTTGTCATGAACAGATATGCCGAGAGGTAGAGGACGCGATCGTGGCCGAGGCCGTGGAGGTCACGACCGGGGCTGTGGCCGTGGCCATGCCCAAGGGGAGCCACCGCTTGAGTATCAGCACGAGGCACCTGGCGCAGAGGTTGCTTCTGCTGAGCAGTCCGTAGCTAGAGATCTGGCAAGATCCTTGGCATTGTTGCGAGAGTTTTTAGAGGAGGTCCGTGCGCTTCATGCGCTGGCAACTGCTGCTGCGGCTATATCTGTTGCTGCCCCTACTACCATACCAGTTGTACCAGAGGTAAGGATGAGCCTTCATGAGTGATTGATTCTGCGATCCGCTGCCTTTGGCGGGTCAGTACACCCGTCCAAGTTGCGGATTGGTTACACTATATGGAAGCTACACCACAAGACCTTAGGTCCATGGCAGACTAGGCCAGAGGGATGGGGATGGAGATGCAGCTCACTGAAGGGATGCAACCCTCTGGTGGTCTAAGTGCTTTTTGTGGTGACCAGAAGAGGAGTTTCACAGAAAGGGGTGGGTCATCACAGCGACCCGCACCTAAGAAGTCCAAGTGGGGCCAGCATCCCCCACAATCATCCAAGACTAAGTCGTCAAAGTCTTCCCCTGACCACTGGCCTTGCGTCTTGTCCCTGGGCAGGGTATGATTTGTTTCAAGTGCGGTGATAAACACTGTGCCACTGAGTGTTCCTGGACAGGGAACTATCGGCATTGTGGCCAAGCGGGGCACAAAATGATGGTTTGTCGATAGAATCCCGCTAGCATCATCAAGTGGGAGCCAGTACCCGCGTCTTCATCAAACGCTCCACCTTGGGGGTTAGTCCAGATGACGGCAGCTGCCCCTGCGTCACAACCTCCTCTTTCTTGGGCTCCACCTGAAGGGTATTACTGGCATCCTACACCAACTCCTCTATTCCAGCATGCTACACTGCCTCCAGTCCTGATGCCACCACAGTAGAACGTTGGGGCTTTCGCCGCCCCAACACCACCTGGAGTCTACTCACTATCCGCTGTTGAGTTCGTGGGTCGACCTGACGTGGTGATATATACCCTGTCAGTGGACTCATGTGAAGCCATTGTTCTTTTTGACTCTGGTGATACCTATTCGTCTGTGTCCAAGGAGTTTGTTAGAAAGGCCAAGTTGAGTGTCCAACAAATTTCCCAATCAGTTAAGATTAGTACCACAAGGGGTACCATTGCTAGCTCCACAGTATGTCCTGGTTGTGTGGTTGCAATATATGGTGAGGATTTTGTTGCCAACCTCATGGTTATTCAGTTAGAGCCTTTTGATGCTATCCTTGGCATGGATTAGTTGTATCGCTACTAGACTGTGATTTTCTGCTTCTGGAGGACAGTAACTTTGCAAGCTCCTTCAGGAAAGGAAATAACCTTTCAAGGGAATGCACCCGCACGTTCTCTCTTTGTGTTGGCCAACTTATTTCCTGGCCAGCGAGCAATGAAGTCCGGGCTACTTCTAGCACTTGTGGAAAAGCCAAGTGCGCCTTTCACATTGAGGATATTCCAGTGGTGCGTGGGTATCCCGATTTGTTTGCTGAAGAGCTTCTGGAAATGCCACACAAGCGAGATATGGAGTTCAGAATTGATCTTGTTCTTGGTATAAGACCTATCTCCATGCCCCCTACCGTTTGGCACGACCCTTGCAAGAGGAGCTGAAGAAGCAATTGGACGAGTTGTTGTCCAAGGGCTTGATTCATCGTAGTGTGTCACCTTAGGGAGCCCCTGTCCTATTCACTGAGAAAAAAGATGGGAGTTGGTGCATGTGTATAGATTATCGTGCTCTCAATCAGGTGACCATAAAAAAAACCCTCTGCCTCGCATGAGGACTTGTTTGATCAATTGAAGGGAGCCAATGTGTTATCTAAAATTGATCTACAATCTGGGTATAATCAAATCCGAGTGCGGCATCAAGATATTGAAAAGATAGCTTTCTCCAAAAGATACAGTCACTATGAGTTTACAGTTATGTCCTTTGGACTGACGAATGCCCCTGCTGTCTTTATGGAGACGATGAACAATATGCTACATAAGTATCTAGATGACTTTGTAGTGGTGTTCATCGATGATATCCTGATTTATTCCAAGATGGAGGAAGAGCATGAGCAGCATCTAAGGCTCGTGCTTGAGACTCTGAGGAAAAATCAATTCCTTGCCAAATTGAAGAAGTGCGAGTTCTGGATTTTTGAAGTGAGCTTTTTGGGTCATGTAATTAACCGGGAAGGCATTTCAGTAGATCAAAGCAAGATTTCCACCGTCGTGGATTGGAAGAGGCCATCTAATGTTAAAGAAGTGAGAAGTTTTCTTGGCCTAGCTGGTTATTACCGGCGCTTCATGAAAGACTTCTGCATCATTGCCAAGCCAATGTCTCAACTCACGCAGAAGGGTGTGAAATTCCAGTGGACCAATGAATGTGAGTGTAGTTTTAATATTCTGAAAGAGAAGTTGGAAACTACTCCTATTCTCACACTTCCTGAGCTAGGGAAGCGTTTCACGATCTACTCGGATGTGTCTCGAGTGGGTCTGGGTTATGTGCTCATGCAAGATAACAAAGTGATCGCGTATGCCTCGCGATAATTGAAGAAACATGAACAGAACTACCATACTCACGATTCAGAGCTTGCCGCAGTGGTTTTTGCTCTAAAGATTTATAGGCATTACTTGTAAGGAGATTTATAGGCGGACCGCAAAAGCCTCAAATACATTTTCACTCAGAAGGACTTGAATTGAGGCAAAGACGGTGGTTGGAGCTTATCAAAGACTATGACCGCACTCTTCAGTACCATCTGGGCAAGGCAAATATGGTTGCGGATGCCCTTAGTCGCAAGATGACACCCTTCACTCTAGGTTGTCTCATTGCTGACTTTGAATGGATGGAAATTTTCTATTGTTTCGCTGGTATAGCACAGGCTGAGATGCAGCTATTGCTAGAATCAGCAATTCCAGAGCGAATAAAGAAGGTGCAACAGCATGATCGATTGCATTAGCAAGTTAGGAAGTGGCTTGATGAAGAGAAAATGGGGGATTCCAGCCTTGATGAATCAGGCACATTGCGGTTTAAAGGCCGCCTTTGCGTGCCGCAAAAGGCTCAAGTCAAGAATGATATTTTGAGAGAACCTTATCGTACCTTGTACACGGTGCATCTTGGTAAGACCAAGATGTATCGTGATCTCAAGAAGAGCTTATGATGGAAGAGGATGAAAGTGGATATTGCCAAGTATGTGGCATCTTACGAGGATTGCCAGTAAGTGAAGGCTGAGCATAGGCGTCCTGCTGAGCTATTGCAGCCCTTGGAGGTTCCTCAGTGGTTATGTGATGATATAACCATGGATTTCGTAGTTGGCTTACCTCGTACCCAGCAAGGTAAGGATGCGATTTGGACAGTGGCGGACCGATTCAGTAAGTCCACACACTTCATCCCCATTCGCACGACGAACTCAGCGAGTGAGTTGGCACCCATCTATGTGCCAGAAATAGTAAGGTTGCATGGTGTGCCCAAGTCGATAGTTTCGGACAGAGACGCCAAGTTTGTCTCTAAGTTTTGGGAGAGCTTGCATGGTGCTCTAGGCACGAAACTCCAGTTCAGTACTGCTTTCCACCCACAGACGGATGGACAGTCCAAACGCATCATTCAGACACTAGAGGACATACTGAGGTCATGTGTTCTATCTTGGAAGGGTAGCTAGGAGGATCATTTGGCACTCGCAAAGTTTGCCTATAACAACAGCTACCACTCCAGTGTTCGAGCAGCACCATTCGAGGTTCTATATGGGTGGAAGTGTAGATCGCCACTGTGTTAGGATGCCATGGGCGAGAAGGTTGTTCTGGGCCCAGATTGGGTCCAGCAAACAGTGGAAAGAGTGGCAGAAATTAGACAGAATCTGCTAGCTACTCAGAGTAGGCAGAAGAGCTACGCGTATGTCAGGAGGCGAGAACTAGAGTTCGATGTGGGGGATCAGGTGCTCCTGAGAGTATCTCCCACTAAAGGCATAGTGTGATTTGGTACCAAAGGGAAGCTTAGCCCGAGTTACATTGGGCCATTTCTAATTCTTGCACAGATTGGTAAGTTGGCATATTGCTTGGATCTCCCTGAGTCCATGCGAGGAGTGCATAGTGTGTTCCATGTTCTATGTTAAGAAAGTACTTGCGAGATCCAGAACATGAGATTATGTTAGAACTAGTGTACATAAAGCAAGACCTCACATTTGAGTCTCATCCAGTTCGGATTCTGGAGGAATCAGAGAAGGTGTTGAGGCATAAAACGATAAAGTATGTTAAAGTGCTTTGGACACATCAGTATGAGTGAGGAGCAACATGGGAGTTGGAGTCTCGCATGCACGAGAAGTACCCGGAGTTGTTTTCTACGGGTATGAGTTAATGTTATTTTATGCGCAGTTTATTTTATTTTGTTCATCCGTGTGGTTTGTAGAGCGCCAGAATTCGGGGTCGAATTCTGCTAAGTGGGGTAGATTGTAATACCAACAGCAAACTCACTACACAGTGCATAACCCATCCATGGACCAAAATGCCCTTGAGGCAAACAACCACATGAGAAGGGTTGAGACAAGGGTAATTTTGGTATTTCATAAGCCAGGAGAGGGAAAGAGAGTCAAAAGGGCCAGTGTCTCAATACATAAGACCAAACAATTAGCACGCCCAGAGAGAGAGAGAGAGAGAGGAAGAGAGCCAATGCCATTTCCCTTCTGTCGCGGGTGAAACAGAAAGCCAAGCTAGTACACTACTTCCCTCTCCTCTCAAAGCCCAAGGCAAAGCAAAGCCGAGGGAGTCACCACTAGCATCCACACCTCTAGCTCTCTCATTTTGCTTTCCTCAATCGAGAACCAGCACGACCAAACCACCAGAACAAAGCCACCAAAGGAGGACAAGGCCAAGAAGAGAAGAGGCCACAAGGAGTTGGGGAACACCGCGGCAAGAGGACGGCGACAATGTCAACAAGGGGCCAACGGAACAAGAACACAACCATCGTCATCACTTTCCCTTTATTTCCCAACAAACCAAGTAGGTCATCTTCTCCCTTGCATCCAACATGGTAGCACAACACGGTACATGCCTCAGTAAGCATCCCACACATGCACATAGAGTAGAAAGGAGGTAGTAATGGAAAGAGTACCAGAGGTAGGTTGTAGGGGGGTTGTGGCCGAGGGTGACGGAGTGTAGACGACCGGAGCCAATGGCGAATTCCGGGCCGACGCGTTGTAGCCGCCAAGCCCGGAGGGAGCAGCGGCGCCGAGTGGAGCCTGAGCCCAAGGTGACAGCGTCGCGTTGTGGGAGAGAGAGGGCCGGGCTGGAGCAGGAGCCGATGAACTGAAGAGAGGCCGACAAGTCTGAGCCCATGAGGGGATCTATGCTAGAGGGCTGGGGCCCGAAGCCCCAGCATGGAGACCGGGGCCACAGGGGCTGGCCACGACGGTGTAGTGGTCAAGGGGGCTTTGGCGGCGAGGGGGAGGTGGAGTGGCCGAAGGGGAGGCAGCCGATGGTAGGGCAACGACCAGATCTGGCCCTGGCCGACCAGATTGGGAGGAGTCATCGGCGGCGTACTCTAGGCCAACGTGCCCGAGAGCCCCTACGCATCCGCTAGGAGAGGGAGGGAGTGCGGGGGAGCCGTGGAGGTGGAGGAGTGGCCGATGGTGACTCAGTGGCCGGCGCCAACTCGGCGACCTGTGGCGAGCTAGGGCTAGTGTGCCCAAGCGTAGTCGCGCATCTTGAGAGAGAGAGAGCGAGAAATGGGGAAATGGATGAGGCCTTTCGGCCGAATCAGAAGAAGGGGAGAGAGAATAGAGAGAGAGAAAAAAGAAGAAGAATAGAGAAGAAAAGAAAAAGAAGAGAGGAGAAAAAGAAAAAAAAAGAAAAAAATAGGGGTTGGTACCTTTGTGACGGGTCCTTAACCCAGGGCGTTTATGCCAGAGTCGAGTTATGCGCATAGAGTCGTCACTGCTCGCTTAAGCATTAGTTTCGATATGATGTGTTGAGTCGGGTTAACGTTTGTTCAGGTGGAGATCCCGAGTTGGAGCCGTCACTCATCATCCTCGAGACTAACCATGCAAGTGTATGGTAGAGTGGTAGATCGTAGAGTTTATGAAATATGCAATGTTTACATGATATGATGATGTTTATGTGGAAATGTAATGTTTACATGACATGATGATGCTTGTATGGAATTGCAATGTTTACATGATATGATGATATTTATTTTAATGATGACAATGGTAATGGAGCGGGGTGAGCAGTGATGCCACTCTACCAATGACAATACTGATTAAAATGACAATGACAATGAGCATCTGCATTTGCATCATGTGCACTCAAGAGTTAGGGCGGTGAGAAAGTCTCTAGCTACGAGTAAAGCTAGTTGACTAATTTGAAGCGCTCTTGAGTAAGACCTACTTCGGTAGGCCTCCACGGGAGTGAAGAGACCCCCGTGCCGATATGGGCAGGCTCAAGATTTTGGGTGAACATCGACGGGTGTTCACTCGGCAGTACCGGTATGTGCAATGAGATGAGCAAATGAGCATGTATAGTAGTGTTGCATCGCACTAATGGTATGACAATGTTGGAACATGAAATAAAAATATGAACAGGATAATGTATGTGGAGAATGCTCTGGCTGGTTAAATTGCTTACATATTTTGGTAGTGTTTATTGTTCTATTATGTACTTGCTGAGTCTCCGGACTCACCCTTGCTTCATTTGTTTTTTAGGTGAACATTGATGACGTCATGCACGGGCGAGAGTAGTACATGAATAATTTCATGTACTTGCAGCACATCACATATCATCTTTTGTTAGTATGTTTAACTGCACTAGTAAGCTAGAATATTTGCTTAAAAATGGTATGGTGTAAGTGGTCGCTGCTTTATGAATAAAGTAGAGTTTTCTTAAAATGATTATAAGTTGTTCAAAAATGGTATTATTATGCAATGATGGTAGCACTCTAGGCCCAAAGGATGGGCGGGATGTTACACCTTTCCCAATAATTTCAATGTTACAAAGGTACAACAATACAGTGATACACAAATGGACAGCACTGGAATATCTATACATAAACGTAATGTGTTTGATCGACACATCCCAATGGGGTGCAAATGGTACGAATTAATTCCGACCTTGTGTTGAACTTGTGTTGTGTCGGCTATTGTACTTAAGTAATCTAGATGAATTTATTGCTAGTTGAAGGTTTGAGGTGATGGTGGTATGGTTCAGTGTATATTTCTTTATGTATGCACATACTATCCACTTGTATTATCCGTTTTCATTCCAAAACCATCATGTATCCATCCTGATAGTACCGTATCTGAAACTTCGAATACTCCGAATTTGTATTCGTATCCGGCCATACCATATTCGACTTCGAATTCGGGAAAAAATATAGGTTAAGATACGGTATAAACAATATCCGTCTGAATCCGACCCGATTGCACCCCTACACATCCCGCAGGTGATCTTCACATAGCCAAAATTTCAACTCTCATTTCATTTATACGACTCTCCTGTCCCGGTCTCTATCTCTCTGAGCTTGATATAAGTATATACATGTACCCATCAAACAAAAGCTTCCACAATGTCTTCTTCAGTTGGCAACACTATAACAGGATTGAGAGGAGTCAGGATTAATGGGGCAAGGAGGTGGTGGATTTGTATTAGAGATCCAATTGGAATGTAACACTTTGACTTAACATAAGCCTAAGATACCATCAACAACCACCAATGCTACCAAAATAAACCAATAAACAAGTAATAATGACAACTAGATATCTAAAATGACATTTCTCATGAATTTTAAATATAAATTTAAGCAACCAAAAAAGCCATAAATTTAATTTACTACGAACTCAACCATTACTAAGAACATTATTAATAAGTCTAAGCAAAGCAACACATCAACAAGCGACATTATGGTCTATAAGAAGGCAAGGAAATCCAACAAATTAACCAATTATTACAGCGAATCAAACTAAATGGTCATGACCAAAGGTGAAACATTGCTAGGTGAAGTGTAAGGCTATGAAGTGCAGGTATTCATGTGCTACACCCTTCCCATAGATGTCAATGCTCACCTAATAAAAATAACAAATAAACAAGGTTGAGTCCACGACTCAGTAAGTACAACACAGAATAGTGAGACATCAACGAATTAACAATTCATATCCATTTAATCTCAACACAAATATCTATAGTCCCATTGTCAACATCCACTATTCACATGTCTCATTGTTTCAATATTTTCTCATGAATACAATGCAATGCAAATTCTCATGCATATGTCTCATCTCTTCTTTGCCTATACGGTATAGCAAAGTGTAACACCCGTCGATGTTCACTCTTGCCCACACTCATTAGTATGAGGACCAATTGCCCATCCTTTTTATACGGGGATCTTAATGCCCATATCTTACATATGGGGACCTCATCCCACTCCCGTGGGTCACATGATTCATCATGAATGATCAACATGTAATGTAATGAATATTATCTTTCCTCATTAGTAAATGGGTATACTCATCATTTTTCCATGGTCAACAAAATCATCCTCACTTTATTAATAGCATGTGAACTATTTAAAATAGAAAGGAACACATAAACTTCTATACTACCTCCAATTTTCATCTTCATCATCATATCACCAGCACGAGAACAATATAAATCAAGCATTATCATAGGATTATGGTAGGCAAGTAATCATTCAACTACAATTTTTAAGCGCTTAAATACCATTCTACATTGTACTTGCTTTTCTCCTAATTGCAACAACAAGAAATGTTGGGAGATGATAACACACCTGAACCTACTCCTCCTACAGGAAATATTCAATCTCAAAATAAGCCAAAATATTTCCAAACACAATTAAACGGCAACACAACTACACGCTTCCCGAAAACCACAACTTTTCCTCCTTTTATCAGACAACCCTCTTGCTATCCTAGTACTGAAATTATCACACTTTTCAATTCCCATATCATAAAATAGCAAACCATACTAGCTCTAGAATCTACATGAAATTCTGCACATTTTCTTAGGTGGCGCAATTCTCAGACTAATTCATCTAAATCCCCAATTTTAGCCCAAAAAAGGAATTGTCATCCATCGGATAATAGACCTAGTAATTTTATATCTTTTAATCTGTAAAGGCAAATATAGTAAATTGTGACATTTCTGAAATCTATAGGAAATCTTCCATCACTTTCTAGTTATCACCAATTTTTAATTCTAGCATTTAGTTAACAATTCACCAATTTTCCATGACTGGTACAACAGCCACTCGACGCCGGATAGCAGCACTAAAAACTTCATAACTTCTAATCCACCCATCAAAAATTCATATTCTTAGATTATCTGGAAACCTTAAGAAACTATCTACAATGTTCACGATGATCAAATTTCTAGATTAGTTCATCTTCTATTTTTAATCTGTTATTTAATACCGACTACCGAAAGCCAACAGACAGAACGAGCAACACCATTGTAAAATTTGTAACACCCAAACTATTCATCAGATTGACATGAACTAATACTCTACAGAAATATACTGAAGTCCTATAAAATTATCTAGTAGATGAAATTCTTAGCTTTCACACCTAAGGGACCCGAAACTACAGAACACTACAGACTGCCCAAAACCGATCTGACAACCGAACTGCTACTAAACATAAATCGCTAAGAATAAACAAAAGAGAAAGGGATCGTCACCCTTGGAGATCTCAAAGAAGGCCTCTAAAACTCCAACAAAACTCCTCTTTCTTCCTAGTTCTCTCCTCTTCTTCCTCCTTCTCCCTCTTTTCCTCCTCTTTCTTTTGGCTGCAAGGAGGAAGAATGGCGCAGGGCTATAGGTGGAGAGGGAGGTGCGGGGGGAGGTGGAGGAGGCGCAAGGGCAGGGGAGAGGGGGTGACTAGGGTTTGGAAGAGGGAAATAGGGGTGGTTGGCTGCCCCCGCAAAGGGCCAGAGGCCCGAGGCCCAAATCTCCCAAAAAATTTAGAATTTAAATCTCTTTTGATAATTTCAGCTTTTATTTACCAAATCCTCCGAACACCATTTAGAATATTATATGGAATCATTGTATCATTTTAATATAGAAGGGTATCCACTACAATTAATTTCAAAAGATGTTGTGCTTCTCAAGTAATGCAATACTCTCTCAAGTGCCCCCAGTGATCATATCTTATATTAGATGTAAACTGACTTAATTTGCTCACAAAAAAATAAAATATTAGGTCTTGTTGAACTAAGTAAATACATAAATGATTCAATAATTTGTGAATATCTCAATTGCTCGCATTATAAGGCATTGAAGGAATTTTACAATTCTCAAAGCCAAAATGACTCAAGATTTTGTCAGCATAGTGGGATTGATTCAAAATAATCTCATCCTCACTCTTGACCAATTTAATATTTAGAATGACATCTGTTTCTTTCAAGTCATTTATATCAAAGCTCTGAGATAAGAACGATTTGACCTCATCAATTATGGCAGTATTTGTCCCAAAAATAAGTATGTCCTCCACATACAAACACAAGATCGCTCTTTGCCCCCACCATAATGGTAATATACACATTTATCAGCTTCGTTCACAACAATATCAGCAGATGTCATTGTTTTGTCAAACTTCTTGTGCCATTGTTTATACGCTTGCTTTAGGCCGTATAAAGATTTAAACAACATGCATACCTTATTTTACTGTCCAGAAATCATAAAAATATTTGGTTGATTTATATATATTTATTTCTCTAACTCTCCATCAAGGAAAGCTATCTTCGAGTCTATTTGATTGACATGTAGACCATATGAAGATGCTAACTCAATAAGCACTCTAATGGTGGTTAGCCTGTCAATAGGACAATAGGTATTAAATAAATCTTCTCCTTCTTTTCGGGTGTAACCCTTGATCACAAGTCTTGTCTTGTACTTCTCAATAGTACCATTAGGCCTTAGTTTCTTTTTGAAGACCCACTTATACCCTATAGGTTTGTATCCACTAGAACGATCGGTGATCTCCCAAGTCACATTAGTCATGATGGAGTCCATCTCACCATGGACTGCATCTTTCCAATACTCAACATCAAGAGACACATAAGCCTCTAAAAGAGACGTTGATATATCATCCACAAGATATACAATAAAGTCATTACCAAAAGTTTTCTCTACCCTTTGTCTCTTACTCCTATGAGGAGCCTCTACGACTAGGGCTGGATTCTTTTGGACTTATGGATTTTGGCTTTTGGTTTATGCTACAATAACTAGCTTTCAAATGGTGTCTTTTCAAGGTTGGTGTCTACAAGTCAATTATAGTAGACACTGTACTAAATTTATCCATATTGACCAAAATCACACCCGAGTGTCTCTCTCCGTATTCACTCTTACGAATAGCTATAATTCAAACATTTAAGCCAAAAGCCATAAGCCACAACCCAAAAGAATCCATGCTAGATTGTTATCCTCCCTAGGGATATCACATATTGGTTCAGAAACGGTGGAGAGTTCAGAAGTTTGATTATACGCACTTTCAATATTTTTAGTTTGAATATTCTTAGTTTGTGAAGTACTGCCTGCAGGTCTCATAGGATAAATATATTCAAAGAACTAATAAACTCTAGACTCTATTATTGTGTTAGTAATGATCTTAAGAGTTTATGATTTACCTACTAAAAATCAATAGGTTATGCTATTACGGGCATATCTTAGAAAAACATAATCAACTGTTTTAGATCCAAGCTTTCAACATAATCAACTGTTTTGGATCCAAGCTTTCATTTTTTCTGCAAAGGTATATTAACTTTTTGAAACACCCCCAAGTTCACAAAAAATTGACATTAGATTTTCTCTCCTTCCATCCCTCATAGGGAGTAATCGCACCCTTTTTACACATAGTAGGTGTTTGAATTAAATTGTGGTCATAACTAAAGAAAGATAGATAATTTTCTATAGATTTCAAAAGTGGTATAGTTTATCATGTTTAGACTAGTATATTAGTAGATATAAAATTATTAAGTCTGTTGTCTAGTAAAACAATAGAACAATCTTTCGGGTTAAAAACAAGGGCTTAAATGGATGAATTAGTGTCTTTGGCCAATTAAGAATGTGTAGTAAATTTTATGTAGATTCCATAACTTATATTCTTTACCATGTTAGGACCTCTAAGCCGAAAGTTATGGTATTTTGATCACTAGTACAGCTGGGAGGGATGGCTGGTGAAGAGGGGTTTGTTAGACTAGGAAGTGTGTATGAGCGATATTATTTTTATTTGATGTTTTGTACTGTTGTGGCACATGTTGAGTTGAGATATTTACTGTAAGCAAGGTTGTGATGTGGTTTGTGTCGTCCACACATCGTCCCACTCCATGTGGTTAAAGACAAGTGCATGGTAGAACAATAAATGGTTGTTTACTATTGCTTTGAGTAATTAGATTTACTTGCCATATATTTGTATACATGAAACTTGTTCCGTATGATGTGGTTTGTTGAAGATGAAAGTATGATGCTAATGGTTATGGATAAATGTAAAATGTGGTAAATGAGTAATGGAAATATTGCATCACATGCATTCACATCATGGGAGGAGTATATGAGCCAGATTGAAGAGTAAGTCATATAGTAGTCTGGAGTGCATGCGTCAGGCCAGTGATAAGGGTACATGACTAGTCTGGAGTTCTCTTGAGTAAGACCTGCTTTCGTAGGCATCTCCACGGGATGTTGGTAGAGGATGTATATCGACAGGTGTTCCCTCAACTATACCGGTATGAGCTTAAAAGGTGCATATGGACATGACATTGCATTGTATTGTATTATGATTTATTGATGAAAAGAAGAGATAGTATTGTGGTTAATGATAAATATCATGAATGTTGATAGTATTGTGGTTAATGATAAATATCATGAATATTGTTGATGCTATTGTTTTATTATGTACTTGCTAAGTGTTAGACTCATCTTGCTTATATTGTTGTTTCAGGTGAAAGGTGAAGATGATATGCATAGGGAGGGAGTAGCACATTTATTTCATGTGCCAACAGTAATTCATATATCACTCTTAGTTGTCATTTTTAGACTTAATGGTATGCTTAGATATCTAACATTAATAATGATCCTTATTGGTAGAATTTAGTTATATGTGGATAATGTGCTTTATAGCCGTTGATGGTTTAGGGCGGTTGTTTATCCTTATATTGATACTACTTGTTTATGATAGGTAATGCTCCTGTGTGAGAGATTCCGAACGTTCTTGGACGTGAGGTTCCACGTTTATATCTGTATTCCTTAATTTCATTCTTAGCATGAATCTCTTATAGCGTGAACCGTTAATGTTATGTGGGTATCTTTTGTGAGTAGTATATTGAGAAAAGGTGTTGCTTAAATCTTGTAATAACGTTTTTAAATTTGAAGTGAAAATGGATGGTAGTAGGGGCAGGTTAACCTGATTGATTTTGTAAAATTTCATGGGCTTTGTGGTGACTAGGCAAGGTAAAGGAAGGTGCATGGTTCATGATCATATTAAAAAATTAAAACGGTACATAGTAGGAATGGTCCTGACTTCGTATATAGACGTCAGCATGTTCAACCATCTTGTACCTTCTGTCGCCAGCCCGGCATAGTTCTGGCTAGCATAATATTTTAATCAGAAGGAAGGAACATAACATAATTCATTCGTACAAAATCAATGACCTTTGGACCAACTTTTATTTTCTTCTTACATCTGTGGAACCATGTTCTGTTTTCAAAGTGGGCTGTTATGGAGTGTATGTGAAAGTGGGCCTCGTTAGGTCTGTAATATGTCTACATCTAATACACTGGAGAACAAAAAGGACAGACAGCCTCTAAACAGTACATGAACGCTGAAATGCACGCTTATACGAATTAGTTGCACCTACATGCATTGAATGGAACGTTGGAACAAAAATGTCACGTCTTCTGGATTTTTATATGAATTGGAACATGACAATTGTACATCTCAATAGGAATTTTGTAGGAAAATCTTTCTTGATTAGACAAAGAACAGCGGAGATATCTAGTGGTTTCGCCTTGGACATTTCAAAGGAATTTGAAACGAGGTTTGAGTGTGGGTTTTTTTGGCTGACGTTTATAGTTTAATTTTTTGAATTTTGACTGTTCGCAAGAGAGAGTACGGAGAGAGATACTCGTATGTGATTTTAATCGATATAGGTGAAGTTGGGATAGTATCTACTTCAATCGGTTTGTAGATCCTGTCTTCAAAAAATACTTTATTTAAAAGTTAGTTACTATAAAAAATTAAGCTATAAGCACAAAAGAAGGGGAGCCAGTGCTTAGATTCCTTCGTGGTCCCAGAATTAGAAAATTTTCCGCTAAAGGAGGCCTCAAAATGTGGAGGAAAGAAAAGTGTCTCATAGGAGCTCCTTGGGCCATAACGTTCCGAAGGCTCATTCCTGTAAGATTAATCCAACAAAATTCATGTAGGTTTCCTTTGTTCCAAGCAAACCGTTAAAAAAAGAAAGAAAATCTAGTTTTTCTAATATGGAAAACTACGTAGAGGCTATTATGCCTTTATGGAATGGGACTATTTAGGAGGCCGGGCTATATATGTACCAGAACAAAATATAGGAATTTCCATTGTTATATGACTGCTCTGTCAAGTAAGCCGTATGTAAGCACTGAATTGACCAATCATGCATTAGATAAATGGGTGTTTTCTTTCTAACAATCATATAAATTTCGGACTGTTGGATTAGAGATCCAACGGTCTCTTTTTTTGGAGGGAGGAGATTTTTTGTTGGAGGGGGCGGAGAGAATTTATGGCCGTTGGATCTCTAATCCAACAGTCATAAATCTAGATGATAGTTAGAAAGAAAAACACCTAAATAATATTTATCAATACCCTAGGCAAATTAGCTGCTTTCACCGCTCATTTTTCCGGAACGGTGGTTTAAAAGCGGCCAATGAGCAAATGCCTCCACCTCAGGTAACACCAATTTCTGGTGCAGGCTTTTCCTTCATTTGTGCACATGGCAGCAAAAAATGCCGCCAGCCTTTTCTTGGCACTGGAGTGACACCTAAAAGCAGCGGTGGCTTGCATTGCACATCTGTTTGCATGTTTAGCATTGTAGTATTTTTTTAAAAAAATTTGACCCTCTAAATGTTCCGTTTATATAATTCTAGCTTTGTCCCCGAGCTTGACAGACATAGCAGGTGATATGTGTCCCTGCCATGCCACAAGAGCTCGCAGGATGACGCGATAGCGACAAGCGGGCTGAGTGCAGCAGGAGAGGACAGGGTGCGGGAGCCGACAGGGCCCACAGCCCTGTCGAGCTCCCCTGGCTTAGCAGCTCCTACTGAGCTACCCTGACTCGGCAGGTGTTGCTGAACTGCCGCTCCTCGGTAGGTGGCTTGGTGGCCAGTTGTGGACACGACGTGCTCGGTAGTGATTCCCGTAGCCTTCGGCAGGGCTTGGCGCTGCCCTTCGTGCCTGTGTGAACCCGCGTGGCCCTGTCAGTCGCTAACGCCTCCTCACGCGCTTAAAATGGCTCGTGTCCCTCTCTGCCCTCTCATCCGAAACCATGCAATTGAGTTTCTTTCCGCTGAGCGAGAGAGAGAGCTGAGGGAGAAGAAAGAAAGAAAGAGTAGAAGATAGTTTAAATTAGTTTTTCGAGGTGGTTTTGCTACGATTTAGGATATTTCACAGTTATAATTAGTGTAGATCCCGTGAAGACCTTCAAGAAGAGGTACATTTCATTCGTATACGAGCAATGCACTTAATATGTCATTAGAGTAACGGTGGTTTGTAGTATATAATGCGCTTGGTAACCATATTTAGTTGATGTATGTATTTAGTTCGTATGGACTATATTTTGAAATTATCCATGTTATGATCTATTAGTAGCGGTAATGGTGATTCTTTATAAATAGCTGAAGAAATACGCATTGTTGTTGTTTACTGTTCTCATTGCCTTCGTAAATTAGAAAATATGTATGTACATAAGCACATATATATGTATTGCTCTTGTGCACTGCATACATGCATATGTGTGTGTACCCAAGGACGGACCCTCCCTCTTGGTGCGCTTGGGCAGCTGCCTGAGCTCTGTCATTGGTCCGACCCCCTGGCCCCCTCCTCTAGAGCGAGCAGAGAAAGACGACGGAGAGTGAACAGAGAATGACGAGGGTTGAAGAAATAGAGGAGGAGTATGGGTTTCGGTCTGGCCTAGGAGCCTAGCCATTCGGCCTAGGAGATGAGTAGAAGATGCGAGCACGCAGAGGGCAGGCCGACTGAGCAAGTGAGCGAAGGTGCATCCGAGTGCTAACCCTAGAGCAAAGTGGCCAAGGGGGTGCGACGGTCAGGGGTTGCTGCGACGACCAGGGCCCAGGGGTCTGCTTTCTCAAGGAGTAACTGTACTTTGTTTTTTAATGCAACTTGGGGACAAATTAGAGAAGTGAGTGACTTATGACTGCAACTGTGAATCTATGATTCTGTGAATGACATTAACATACGATTAATCTCATATTCTCATTCAGCCATTCAGGAGAACAACAACTGCATTACTTCTTACAATAGGAACTACCTACAATTATATTTTCCATTTGAGAATTGAGATGTATCAGTAAAAATAGATTTGAAGAAACAAATTAGAGAAGTGAATGACTACAAGTCTGCAATCGTCAATGCAATTTAGGAAAAGTATTGCTTCTTTAGTGTTTACACAGAACTACACCATTTGGTACATTGTCACTAGAATTGAGAATTTGAGATAGGCTGTATTAGCTGTCATAAAGTGGATTGAAGCTGCCGGTCAACACTGGCCATCGGGGGAGATTAGGCAAATCCATTTTTCCATGCATATTGTGAGTGTGGACTTCGACTTCCTACTCACCCTTTTCTCACAGCCGCACTCGAGCACTTTGATGTGGAACTGGTGAACTTGGTTCCCAATTCAATTACCTTGTTAAGTGTATTCGTGTACTTGTGCGAGGTCTACCCGGGGATTCCTCCGGATCTTGAGCTCTTCAGTACTACTACAAAATGCACATGCAGACTGGAGTTGCCGGGAGCTGTGATCTAGAGCTCCACGATGGCAAGACAAGAATACATCCAGATGTTTACTCGGTCCTCATGGCCGAACTAGAAGAAGTGGTTTTACTAGAAGACAACCAACGAAGACAATCTTTGTTTTGTGGGGAATGCCACAAAGAAAAATTCTTCTTGGAATTCAGTCCCCAAAGAACTTACTCAGATAGCCCCTGCATCCAAGCCATCAAGGAACTAAGGGAAAAGGGGCTTACTGCTTGGCATGTGGTGAATGACTTCATCATGAGTCATATCAGCTCTCTAAAGAAACGACCACACCCAATGTGAATTTACTCGGGGGCCAATGATACGACCAGGGACTACGAGGATGGTAAGTAATAATCAGACTCATTCTCTTAGTTAGATTATGAATTTCAAGCTCTATTTTCTGACCACTTCATCTGTTTATGTAGATCTTGCTTTGGATGAGATTGACACCTGAGTCAAAGCAATTTATGAGAAGGCTCCAACACTCGATGTGGAAGCTCCTTGTATCTTGGTGGATATATCCGTCGAGGAAAGAGAAGAACGCCTAAAGGTAATCAAAGTTCGATCTCATCTTTAGGATTTCGTAGCCGTAAGCAACGAGTACTTAGCATTCTTCCCTGATGTAGAAAGTTGGCATGGAAAACTGTCAAGACGACCAGGACGACTAATTGATGGTTATCAGGAAAGAAGTAGAGGAAATTAAGGCTCCTCCGACCAAAAGTGTCGACTAACCAATGTTGTCGACAAATAAGGTGGAAGTTCAAGTGCTGCTCCTTCCCCTCCTCTCCCGTCTGGGCCCATCGAGCATTTCTTTAGAGATAGGGGTAGTTGTACTAGCACAACTGGCTTCTAAAATCAAAGTACCCTACTATTATGATGACAAAACTTTCTCAATTGACGCTTCTCAAGGCTTTATTAAGCAACTCAAAAAGGAGAACTGGAAGAGTTTTGTATCTTTTATAAAGGAGACTGCTGTAGAAACAGAACCTATGATCGAGAAGGAGACTACCCTCTAGGTGGTCAAAACCAGTCTTGACCATCAAGAAGGGCAAGGGGAATAGGGAGTTGCAGCACTTGCACTGTGTCTATGACTAGAAGTGGTCAGAGATGACCCTGCTGCTCAATGACCAGACATGGTTGTAGGAAAGAAGTCGAAGATGTCTTCCTTAGGAAAGATTCCTTCTAAATTGAAAATCTAGAAAGCAAGGTATGTAAATAAAAGCATAAGAATAACATTTTACTTTTTTGTTTCCTTAAATGCTAATTTACCTCTCTTCTCGTGACTTTAGTCTTGCTGCCCTATCGCCTGAGAATGCTTCTATTGAGAAGACCCTTGCTGTTATTCCCACAAATGAAGGGATGGGAGAGAAGATGGTCGGAGAATCGACCACCATTTCAGCTACGGAAGCTGCTGGTAAAGTTGAAGCTACTACGACCACCAACGTGGTCGAAGCAATAGAAGCAAAGACAGCTAAATATAGGGTAGAAGCATCTAGTCGAGAAGTGGGAAATTCTTTCGACTACCAAGTCGAAAAGGAAATCACGGAGGAGTCTCCTCCTCATCTCCAAGGAGGTACAGTCAAAGAAGAAGAAGAAGAACAACCTAGCTTCTTCCCTAAGTTTTTCAATCCTGCTTTTGTAGTGGGGTCTTGCTCGTGTCAATCTCATGACCGAGTTCCTCACCCCAAAGATATCCCCAACAAGGGGAATGGTTTTGATGATGAACGCCTCGAGACGGTGTACTAGAACAAAGTCGAAGAACTCGATCAACTAGAGGATTCCCAACGAGTACTCGACAAATTTGCTTGTAGGAGCATGAACATAAGCATCTAATGCTTAGTTATTTGTAATTGACTTTTCTTGATTCTCATTGTCTTCCTTTATTTATAGAGCTTTGGAAGACATGGCCACTATATCTAAATATCACAGACAACTCATGCTTTTAAGGCAAGAGAACACTGAACTGCACAAACAGGCGAAGAAATGTAAGCCACTATTATACGTAGTCTTTTTCTATTTCGACCACTAGTCAAGCTCTTCATGCATGTTTTTAACATTTACAGGGCTAAGAGCGATACAAAAAATCTTATCTAATGGACTCGACCTTGAGAAGGCCAAGACGTAGAA
This sequence comes from Bonia amplexicaulis, assembly GCA_036346245.1. NCBI lineage: Eukaryota > Viridiplantae > Streptophyta > Magnoliopsida > Poales > Poaceae > Bonia > Bonia amplexicaulis. The sequence goes on along the minus strand of CM070763.1, from coordinate 7,513,193 downwards.
ATTAAAGAAAGACAATGTCGACCTAACGATCGAGCTTTTAAAGGTCAATTCTAAGACTAACAAGCTGCAAGAGAAAATATCCAGTAAGTTTTGAACTTACAACTGCTTATTCAGATGTCTTTCTTACTCTTCTCTAACTCCTTTCTTTTTATAGATAATGAGGTTGAAATGGGTAAGCTTCGCACTGAGGTTGATGAAAAGACTAAAGTGATCGGCGAGGTTACTCCTATCGACAAAGAGAAAGGCTAGAAGATCAGGTCACTGGAAGGTCAGCGTAAGGATGAAGTCGAGAGGCTTGAGTCTCGATTAGCAGGTAAAGAAATCTTTACTTTTGACCAGTTCTTACTAACTAGTCTTTTTATGAAGTATTTTTTGACTAAGTTTTCCAACACAAAAAAACAGAAGCATCGACCTGTTTTCCATTAGGATGGAGGAAGCTCTTGCTGCCTGATAAGAAGAAAATAAGAAAATATCAGAACATACATGAACATTAGCACCGGTATCAACACGCCATTTAGTGGATTGACATGCTAAAAAGATAACAGGTGAATTACCGTACCATCCTAAAGTCAAGACCTCACTTATGATCATGTTTACATCCTTCTTCTTTGGCTGTTCACCATTCCTGCTCTTGCAGAAGTGACATTCTTTGGTCATATGACCTTCTTTTCCGCACACAAAGCAGGTGATGTCCCTCAAGTCATTTTCTCAGTTTTTTTTTCTTCTTAAAACTAGCTGTCTTGTTTGGTTTGTTGGATTTTTACTTTTTTTCCAACAGTCTTTTTCTCTATGAAATTTGCATTGTTTTGATTAGGAGTGTTGGATGCATGTTTTTCTCTTGCCTTTCTTCTATATCAAGGGCAGCAAGGAGATCCTCAACAGAAATTGCTCCCCTTTTGCATTTCAAACTAGTGGCAAAATCTAGCCAAGAAGCAGGAAGTTTGGCAACAATACCTGCAGTCACAAACTTAGGAAGTAACACATAGCCTAAGTGCACAATCTCACCAACTAGTAGCTGGATATCATGAGCTTGACCAACTATAAACTTAGCCTAATCCATGCTAAAGTCGAAGAAATATTCACACATGTAGAGCCAGTGACCTGCCTCTACATATTTATGTTCTAGTGAATTCCACAACTATGTGGCAGACTTATAGTCTATATACATATCATAGAGCTAATATGCCAAAATGGTCAGAATGCAACCAAGAGTGGTACTGTTTGTATTTTTGAACTGCATGTATTGCTCAATCATAAACAAATATTACGAGTGGATAAACCACCACAACCCCAAAGACATAAAGCAAAACATGGCTTTAGTCTGCCATCTACGAAAGTTTTGATCACAAAAACCTCTTAGGTTTCATTGCATCCGAAACACCTGCCATTGTTGAATTGCAATAAAGTTCATAGTAAGGTTTCTGGATTGTTGAAAATATGAGCAATATTTTAATTCTATATTTTATTAGGAGGCAAAAATCGTAAATAACTAGTGATACATAAATCAATACTAACAACTGACAACACATTGCACTTTGAACTATACTCAAGAATTTTATATAACAGAGTTGGTCGGTCACACGAATGACTTACAGTTGGGCTTGATGAAGAACAGGACATAGTACAGGCTTGACACAGTATAGAATATAGATGAAGCAGCGAAGTGAGCGGTCGTGCAAATATGCGCTACCCAGAAACTACATTGCCACCCCTTGCAGATATTCTCTGTGGCAACGGCTCAGAGATATCTCTCACCCTCCTCCCGATGCACATCGAGGAGGAAGGCCAGTGTGGTTCAGTTATTCAACACTACAGTAGAACTCCCTAGTGAGGGGGAAGAAGATTTAAGAAGAAATTAGGTTGATTAGACTTGGACGTCTCCATGTCCTTGTGTAGAAAATTGGTTGGAATTCAATTGATTATTCCCAATAACCGACAATATTAAATTAATTAAGCCGAATTAAGCTAGACATTAAAATCACATTTAATCAGAATAAAAGAGAGAGAGAGAGAATGCATGATTCAACAATATGAAAGGTGGAGTTAATGTGCCAGGAGATGCGCTACAACATGGCGTGGTCACTTGTCACAAGTCACATGAAAATATGCGAATACGAGCACGTGCGTACACACGTGTGTAACCAAAGTCTTCCTAATACCATGTGTCATATATTTGAAGGAGTGGCAAAGACTGCACATTATAAATCGTCTTCCTCCAATTGGCTAGACGATATGGTATTAAACCATACATACTTTAGAATTTCTTAAGGAAATGAGTCTCAACTCATGAGCAAATTTCCAATATCGTATTCTAGATTCGAATCGTATAATCTAAGATTCTACCCAATTATACTAAAAACATATGTTTCTTTTCAATTTATTGTGCATTCGAATAGTGATATGAGTGTTTATTTGATCATTTGACATATAATTTGATTAATAAATATATGTTATCCATGACTAGAATCACGGTTTTGATTCTATGTCTACGGCAAGAATAATGATTTATCAACCTTACCATTACTTAATCATTTAATATAATATATAAAATAAATAAATAATCAAATTAATTTTTATTATTTTAAATGTCCTATTTTTTAATATCTAAACTATTAACTACTTAGTACTTACCATACAATTTGAAAGGAATATGACACAACTAAAAGATCTGTGATTCTACACAATGCTAAAGTGATTCTACTAAGAGTGCGTTTCCACCATGATTCTTCAATGTACCACTCAATATGCGATTTGAATCGTATTGATGTTTGTAAGATGTAGAATATGATTAAGATTGCAATTTTAACAGGACACAACGCTGATGATGAGAGGGGGCCGCGCATCTTGACGGAGGAGGCGTTAGTAAATTCGACCGATTTTTCCTCTCAAAAATAAATATATTATGTTTTTTGAGATTTTTTTTCCGACTAAGGAGATAACCATATTACAAGCCAAGTTCACACCAGATTCAGAAGTACAGACATCTCAAAGCATACAAAACAGGGCAAAAGCCTAAACGAGAGACTGACTTGAGCTTTTGGTTTTTGACTTATTTTTCACTATTCATAAATTTTATTTTTTTTAAAACTTTTAGCTTTTTTTTCCGTATTTGTTTGCGTTGTCCGTGATGAGCTAACATATTTTTCTATTTTAAAATTTAATTATGCCAAATAAACCACCTTTAGCTACAGTGTATTTTTAGCCAGCTACAGTACAATTTCAGTCATAAAACACTATTTTTCAGTCCAACTAAGCAGGGCCAAAATCAATTAACAGAACTAAAAAGCTGCCTAATCACACAGGCACCAATCCTCATCAGCAACTACTCCAGAGCTTGGACAGCCACCCTCACAGCGAACCCCCAACCTTGCGACCGGTTGAAAATTTCAATAGCCACTTCGCACATCTTCAAAGCACCATCTTCCAACGCCATCTTGACGTCTTGTTTCCAGTGGCAAATAACGAAAACCACTTGGTTAGGATGCTCAGGGAACACCTGATCTAAAGAACCTGCGTTTCGGGCACACAACAAGGGCCAAACTAGAGCAACAACCCCTACAAAAATCATCTGTTTAATTGGCTTTTTAAACCCCTACAAATCCCCATTGAAGAGGAGAGTTTTTATAAAGTGCTTAATGATGTGGCAATACTCTCTTTCTTTAAGCACAATAGTATAAGCAGCACAATAGTATAAGCACTTTGTATTTCACACGGCTAAGCCGAACAGAAACAGCAAAAGGGACTTCCTTTCCAAAGCGGCAAGTAAAAAACGCAAGATTATACCGTAGAGAAAGTTCCTTTTTGTTTTCACAGAACAACAAGATTCGATACTACCATAAAACACAGCACATGCCGGTTTTCATGCTGGAATTGGAAACTCTAGAAGAAATCTCGAAATATTTAGCATTTGCAACCTTTAAATGTCCATGGGAACCTTGTAAGGCGACGCCACTAGGTGCAACTGGTTGCTTCTCCTCGCCGTCGAGCCGACGGTGACGTCCATGTCGAGCTCGTCAGGCCGCATGCCGGCCGGGAGGCTCCAGTCAAAGTAGTACAGAAGCCGCGCCACCATGAGCTCGAGCACGGCCAGCGCGAAGCCATTGCCGGGGCACATCCTCCTCCCGCTCCCGAACGGCAAGTACTCAAATTGCGTGCCTTTGTAGTCCGCCGTGCTATCCTCGAACCTCTCCGGCCTGAACTCCTCGGCGCCATCCCAGTGCTCGGGGCTCCTCGCGATCGCCCACGCGTTGACCATAACCCTGGTGCCCTCCGCAACCTCGAACCCGCCGACGTCGCAGGTCTCCCGGCAGACGCGGGGGAGAAGGAGCGGCGCGGCCGGGTGCAGCCTCATGGTCTCCTTGATCACCATCTTCATGTAGGGTAGCGTGTCTATGTGCCTCTCGTGGTCGTGTGGGCTCTTGCCGTCCAGCGCTTGCCGCACCTCCGCCTGCGTCTTCGCCATCGCCTCCGGGTTCCTCATGAGCTCCGACATGACCCACTCGGCGGTCGACGACGTTGTCTCCGTCCCCGCCGTGAATAAATCCTAAACGAAATCGACATAAACAAGAATGAAAGAGATTAACAAAATGACAGTAGGATACGCTACGAACATTTCCCCCTTCAAAAATATTTCATTAACATTAATGTCACCACTTACTACTATGATCGCCTTGATGTTTGTGGTGCCGATGGGGGGCTCAAGCTCCCCCTCATCCCTGATCCTGAGCATGACGCTCAGAAGGTCATCATCTCCTGTCGTTGTTGCCGTCTTCTTCTTCCTCTCCTCTCGCCGCGCCTCACACTCGCCGATGATCTTGTCGAAGACCGCGTCGAGCTGCCGGTGTGCTCGCCGGAGCCGGCGCTTCAACCCGGTGACGATGTCCACGAACCACAGCGACGGGAAGAGGTCGCCGATTGAGAGGCCCGAGCTGTTCCTAAGCACCACCTCTATCGCCGACAGGAACTGCTCCTGGAGCTCGCCGCCGCACCACTCGCCGAACGTCGCCTTCCCGGTGATCGCGTTGGCGCACGACATGAGTAGCCTACTGATGTTCACCGGCTCGCCGCCCCGGGCGGCGGCGCGAACCTCCCCAACGAGGGACAGGGTCTCGCTGTCCCTGACGGGCGCGAACTGCCTCACCTTGCGTGAGCTCAGAAGCTCGAGCATACAGAGCTTGCGCAGAGCCCTCCAGTACGCGCCGTAGGGCGCGAAGGCGACGTCGAGGTTGCCGTAGCAGATGATCTCCGTCCCCAGTAGGCTTGGCCGCGACGCGAAGCTGATGTCGTTGTCTCGGAGCACCTCCTGCGCCGCCGCCGGCGATGACACCACCACGGCGTTGACCTCACCCAGCCGTAGGTACATCACCGGGCCGTGCTTCTTGGCCAGGTCTCGGAGAGCGACCTGCGGCTGTGACGTGAGGAGGTGGTGGAGGCATCCGACGAAGGGGAGACCCCATGGACCGGGAGGCCTTCTCTTCTTGGGATTTGGCGTGGATTTTCGCCGGCTAAGGAAGTCTGCAAGAATTACTAGTGAGATGAGAGAGACGAAGAGGACGGTGACTGTGCTTAGCTCCATGCAAGGAGATGGCTTGATTTGGCTATGAATTTGGTCTGGAAAGAACAGGAAGAATGGCTATGAATTGCCTTGCGAGTAGTGTGGAAAGACCTGATTTACATACTACTATACTAGCTACTTGATAGTTATATTTAGTGTTAAGAACTTAATTGTTTCTTAAACTGGTTGTTGATTAGGTATGGCCATGATATGAAGTTAATTATGCAGTACACCCCTCCACAAGGTGTCACCGCCCCTGATAGAATCTAAAACTCAGGACAAATTGATGCCTGTGATAGAATCAATTTTATTTTAGTAGTTTTATTATTTTAGAAAATATTCGTTATAAATATTAGCGTTCGTGCCATACCAGCCCAAGCCCAGCCCGAAATTACTATACGCGAAGGCGGTGACGACGGTCGTCATCTTCTTTTCTCTCGTACCTGTCTCAATTAAAACTAGTTGAAATAATTGAATTAATTGCATAAAAACATGGGCACACAATGATATAAATATTTCGGGAAAAGTGAAATTTCTTTGATATTTTAGAAATACAATGTTACTGCCTCGTTAAAAACCTTACGCCCCAGAGTGGGGTTTCCCAAGTAAGAAAAAGAGTACAGTAACAACATATGTATATACTAACTATTACAACATGCATAGATAATATCTACTCGGCAATGTCTAGGTTAGCATACACCTGTACGATTTCGGGATCCTCCAGTTGATGTTGTTCCCGCTCTTTGGCTAATTCCCAGTCTTTGGCACATGTGATTGCCTCCACCATCCCAGGCGTAAGGGATGATCTTCTCTTCTATTATTCTCCTACCGCATCGAATGTCGCTCAAGAGACGGTGAACACTGGCACCAAAAGAACATCTCGTGCGAAATGTGACAGCACAGGAAAGATTCGCTTGTTGTTCTTCCACCACTCGAGCAAGTCTATCTTGCCTCCATCAGTAAGATCAGGATCAATGTTTGCAAAATCATGCTCCAAATATATGTTTGTAATTTTTGGGTGAGGATGTTCATAGCGGTTGTGTTTGCCGATGTGTTATCAAGAGTTATAGAAGCAATTTTATTATCTATCTTAAAATCATCAAGTACATGTAGTATACGCTCGGCAATGGCCTCTTCCGTGTGCGATTCATTTATTACTTTAAATCCTATGACTCTCTTGTTTAGTTTATAATTATCATCTAAATAATGGGCTACAACACTAAGGTATGCACTTCTTTGGTGGGATGATGTCCAAATATCGGAGGTTATGGCAAAAGAATATTGAACTTGTTGGAATAGTTCTTTTAACTCTACCAATTCCTTTTGATATATCCGTAAAATATCGGATGTAGTAGTTCTCCTACTAACATGTTGGTACTGTGGGAAAAAGTCGTGTTGGATCATTCTTTCGAACACGCGACTTTCACCCATCCTAATCGGCTGATCTTCTGAAACAATATATCTAGCAATTTCCTCACAGGCATTAAGCTGGTTGTATACCCAAGTACTTACAGAGCCATCGGCCTCGAAGTTTAGCTGTGTTTGTACTCCTCCTCCTCCTCCTCGGCCCTGTGCCGCCATCTTGCGTAAGCATGTTTTGTAGTGGCGGTTCAAGTGTCCTGTCCCTACAGCTGTACGAGCACTTAATTTAGCACTACAATAATTACAAGTTGTGATATCTACCGTTTCACCGTCTCGAATTTCCTGGCTCCAAGTCATGTGCTTCCAACAATCCGCCCTTCGTGCAGACCCGCCCTGGACTCTGGATTATGTTGTCCCCATTGACTCTGGACCGCCCTGGTACTCCTCGTAGCCCTCTGTACCGTCCATATGACGGTCATCCATGCCGTAATCTCCCATGCTTGGTGAAAGCCGACGAGCATCAATGGGGGCGGAGGAGGACAAGGGGAGCGACGGCGAGAGCTTACACTAAGTCGTCCATTGTCCTTTTCGAGCCTCGATTCCTCTCAAGATCGCTTGAGTGTTCCCTAGTACTGTGACTTCTTGGTAACATGATGATTAGTTAATAAATAAGAATTACAAATACAATAAATATGCTTATAAAATAAGAAATAACAAACAAATAAATAAAGAGTACATCTATAATAAATGAAGAAATGAGAAGGAAAGGAGAATGCTATGCGAAGAAATGAGAATGAATTGCGTTGTGATTCTGTGAAAAATGATGGAGCACTGGAGTGATTCTATGAGTCTGGAGGCCTGGAGCGGAGTGATTTATAGAGATGATTATTGGAACGTTACACGACCGTTTAACTGACCGTTTTTAGCTTTCTCAGCTTTTTAGTCTTTTTTTTCCACCGCCCAACCAATCCCACGCCGCCACGTCGCTGCCCCGCTCCCTCTGTCGGTCGTGCTCGCACGTGCGCGTCACATCAGGGACGACCCCACGCGGCCTCGGCGCCCTCGTCTAGTCGCCCGCCTCGGTCCTCTCCTCCCTCCGTCTCCTCACTCCTCCCTCAGTCCCTCGCCTCGCTCCTCCTGCTGCATGCAGCTGCCGCCCTCGCCTGCCTCCGCCTCCGCCTCCTCCCCTCCTCCACCGCGCCTCCTCCTCGGGTCCCTCCGCCTCGAGCCTCCACCCCACTTCCCGACCCCGGCTGCCCGCCTGCCCCCACCTCCTCCCGCCCGCCGCCTCCCCACCTCCCCACCGCCTGCCCCCACCTCCCGGCCCGCCGCCTCCCCCACCTCCCCGCCGCCGCCTCCTCCTGCCTCCTCCTCCACCTCCCCGCCGCCGCCTCCCCCCCTCCCGCCCCGCCGCCTCCTCCCCTACCTCCCGCCGAGGTGACAACCTCCAACCGGATCCGGCCGAGGTGACGACAGCGCTGCCGGCGGCACAGGAAGATGTCGAGTTCCCGACGGTGGTGTGTTAGTGTGTATGCTTGTATAGTTGTATGTGTGTTATTGTGTATGCTTGCTTGTGTGATTGTGCTGCCATGTTCTGCTGTTCTACCCCTCCGACTTCCCCAAGCTCGCCGCCGTGCCGCTCGTGCCCGCCGTGCGGCCGTGCCGCCCGCTGTGCCGGTCCGAGCACGGCACGATTTGCCGTGCCATGCCGTGCCGCCCACTGTGCTGGATGTTCAGGCACGGGCCCAGCCCACTGTTCATGCCGGACCAATACGACCCGCCACGTGTCGGGCTGAACCATGCTTAGTCCATGCTGGATTGGTCATGCTTTGAGCTGATCTAAAAAAGTACGGTTCAAGTTTCAGCTCTAGTAAAGACGCAGCAGAGCACTGCTTGTGCGTTGTCCATCACGTAGAGACTACAGAGAGGCAGGTGCTGCTCCGGGCGCATCACATCGCGGGCAGGGACCAGTGGGTCCCACGGCGCATCTCTGGACCGAGCAGGCAGAGTCAGGAGCAGAAAATTCCAACAAATAGTATCACATCCTGTTGATCTTGACAGTACGTGAAAAATTATAGATAAGAAAGGGGAGGTCCGAGATGAACCATCTCGCTCTAATGCTCTCTTCTGATGATCCATAGTTATCCAGTATAGATAATGAAGATAAAAGACGGTTATGTGGATCCAGAATGTATAGGGCACAGTCGTGAGAGACTATGTGGGAGTGATTCTATATTTGTTATGAGTAATTGATTTTTGGTTTAGAGAGATTGAATTTAGTTTTTGAAGTTTGTGCTTTATTTATAAGCTCTTAAGCCTTTGCGACTTGGTCAGTAGTTGCTCTTACAACCACGTGGTCGACAGTAGCATTTACGATCACGTTATCGGCAGTCGATTTTATGACCACGTTGTTGTAGTCGTTTTTACGACCATGTTGTCTCAGTCGTTTTTACGAGTTGGTGGTCGTCAGTCACTTTTACAACTTTGTGGTCGGCAGTTCGTTTTACGACTTTGTGGTTGGCAGTCGGTTTTACGACTTGATGGTCGTCAGAGGTTTTTACAACTTCGTGGTCGATAGTCATAGCTCGGACTAGCCGTGTTCGATAGTCGTAAGTCTGACTGGCCATGGTCGATAGTCGTAGCTCAGACTAGCTGTGGTCGATAGTCATAACTTCATCTGGCCGTGGTCGTAAGTCGTAGATCTGACTGGTTGTGGTCGTAAGTCGTAGATCTGACTGGCTGTGGTCATAAGTCGTTAGCGACTAGGTGCGTTAAAGTCGTAGCTGCTAGCGATGGTCGTAGAATCTGTCTCCATGGTCGTAGCAACCTGTGTGGTGGTCGTAACGACCTGTTGTGTGGTCCTAACGACCTGTTGTGTGGTCGTAGACAGCTGAGAAGTCTTCTAGGGCTACGACTACCTCATGTCCAGTGCATACGAGTGGTTGTAAGTGGTTTAAGACCAGTTATTTTGCTGTGATTGTTCACTGGAATATTTTCTGATATATGCAGATTGATCAATCTTGTTTATAGTGCGGTGCTATGTGATGCTTTGCTTGTTTGTGATGGTCGCAGAACTTTGGAGTTAGGTCATAGCGATGCATGGAAGAACCGGGACTAGTCACATAGAGGTGTTGAGGTCCAGAATGGTTGGGGAGATGCCAAAGATGACTAAAGCTTGCAAGGTGGCTGCAAGGCGTGGTCGGCAAGGATAGAGGAAGTTTCCGGGAAGGTGTTGGAGGGGCAATTTGGTGAATTGCTCAAGACCTGCAAAGGAAGCTGCTCTACTAAAGCTGTTCTGTTAAAGCATTCTTGTCCCGTCTGTGTTAACGGGCAAAGTATGCGTGAAAAACCCGGTGTTAGGTGGGGTTAACGGGTCATCCCCGGTATCGAGAGACTATAAATAGGGATGAGTGTCTGCCTATCCAGACAAATCTCTAGGGTTTGCTGTTCTTGTGTGCGTTCTTGTTTTGGAGCACTTGTGCTCTTGGTCCTCTAGGATGGAGTGGCTGTAGAATCAACTTCTAGAGCAATATATCATCTTTTGATCTATGTTTGTGTGTGCTCATATGCGTGGAGTTGGTTTGGTTCTGTTCTTTATGGATATTTTCTCTTTGTTTTTTTGTTCGCTCTTTTCTTTCTTGATCTGAGACTTCATTTTTTTCAGTTGATTTGTTGATGATCTGACCTGCCTGGTGTTGGGAAATCTTACACGAAGCCAGCTTGGCTATTCTATTCTCACTTGCATAGTCTAATTGTGTTCTTACCCTCTCAATCTCTGTTTTGAGCGTTATCTGCGATTTCTTGTGAAGATCTCATTTCAGTTGCTAAGTTTTCAATTAAAGATTAGAGCAACCTCTGGAGATCCTCATCTTCTTATGTACAAAGTCTCTTGGCCAATTGATCTTTGAGTCGAAAGTTATCTGGAATCTTGACCGTGTGGTCGTGCGCCTCACTGACCCTCCTCTGTTTTCCCGAGAACATTTCAACCACGTTCGGTTCTGTCGGTCCTCGTGTTTTGATTGCTTTCGACCACATTGATCTTTTGGCTGTAGAGTACTTTCGACCACGTAGATTGTTCGACCACCTGTTGGCTTACGACTACGTTGGTTCTAGTCTCAGTAGCTGCCGACTAGGGTGATTTATGACCACAGTGTTGAGTATCATCGCATAGTCGGGCTTAAGACCACAAGTTCTCTCTTTGACCATGGTCTGTTCTCTGTTGTTTTTCTCTGTTTTTCTGGTATCAGATTTCATCGACTACCGACCACGTTGCGCTTCTGTCAAGTAGTCGAACAGCCTTCTCTCGGTCAGCTATCAACCACGTAGTCAAGACATACCCCAGATTCACCATGATAGGTACCAGGTCACTATTCATGGTGTCGACCCAAAATGACATGAACAAAACAGAGGCCAAAGTACCAGAGTTCATTCTCTTTGCCGAAATAGGCGAATAACTGGTTGGTTGTCCAGTACTTCCTCTCGTGGAGGTTGCTCAAGGTCTTGAGGGCTTCATCCCGCCATAGATAACCAGGCTCTATGCGAGACAGTATAATCTAAAGGTGTCTGTCACACGACGAGCGCTACAACGAATAAAGCTATCACACCAAGTTGATTCTATGTCAGCTCTGTTGCCTTCCTCAGCATCTACCTCTGCCAGTAAACAAACACAGAATGAAACAACTACTGTTGCGACTGATTTTAACATTATACCAGAAAAGACTGCACCTGTTCAGACCACAATGGACGCTCAATCAGTAGATCCTATCCTTACCATGGTCAGTATTGAGCCATTGAAAGTTCACTCAGCTGGCTCTGAACAGCATGGACACTCACCTAGCTCTGAAAAGAATATGCAATTAGATAGCCCTCGTGCTATCCCGTCACCTCCGCCTGCTTTAACTAATGTACTTCAGAAACTTCCCGCAACTCACGAGGTCCATTCTTAATCCCTAACTTTCCTCTCATAGTTAGGAATATTCTTATCTATATTATACTGTTGTTTATATATAATGCACATCATTGTTCAGTAATTCATATTTAAAACATAAGTTCCCCTAAACCTATTTCTAATTATAATGACAGAGAGACAATCTAGCACCTGCTGTTGTGCCTAAAGGAACACCACCATCACCACAGGTTAATCATTTGAACCATTAGACGATCACATTTCGTATTTGTGGAATTAGAAACTAAATATTATTTCATAATCATCTCCACAACCTGCAGATGTTGCCAGAATTAGAGTCTAGCCTGAAATAGCCACTATGCACTGATGATGAAGATTTGATTGCTCCTGAAGGAAACTTAAGGTTGTACTTTTATGGGTATTTAAATGTACATTGCTATTATAATTGCTTATGATAAAATACTAACATACTGTTTCCATTGCGACATGTGTTTCCAACGTTACCAAAGAAAAAGCTTCAGTTAAAAAGAGGCTGTTTCAGGACAAAGCAAGCAATTAACCTTGAAAAAGGTATCTCATATGGACAATACTGTTTTTGATTAGTTATAGTTTGGGTTATCATTTGCCATAGCAATTCATTGACATATCTCCTCCTCACAGCAAAGGACGGCTGGGAATAATAGCGCACAACACTTTGCTTTGGTCATCGAAAAAACCTATGCTCAGCATATTTTGCACAGCGATTGTATGATATATAGTCATGCGCACAACACCTGACATATATGTATTTATCTACTCTGGGTGCGCTTAACAAACAGCTAGAATAATATGGTTAAATAGGATCGTTCCTGTGCAATATGATAATGCTATTATGATTTTCATAGTTTCCATCTGTTGGCTTCAACCGCCAAAACATGTTGTAATCATCTCTCTTCTGTTTTACATTCAATCTTTTTTAAATGTTTCACCCCTTGCCTAGCTAATATATTTCCCTACCCCATACACCGTGTTAATTATGATTTCCATTGCTGCCATATCAGTTCAGTTCCACGTGTAGCCTAGAACTACCCATACTCAAAATAAACTTATTTACCATCTATCCAGAGGCCTACCGCTGATAGTGCAGCTAGGGATGAAAATAGATGAGATATGATCGAATAGTCTCAAATATGAATACGAATCTATATTTTTAAAATGAATATGAATACAAATTCGAATATTCTCGAATACGAATCGAATGTCGTAATGGATATGAATTCGAATCGAATGTGTACTTAATTCGGTCTAATACAAATATCATCCTACAACTTCTGTAATAAATCTTGGTAGAACAAATTTCTAGCGGTTGTCGGTTTTTCACCTGTTATTGGAACGGTTACTGGTTTCAAACCGTCTAAATTTAAATTTCGAATCATAAAATTCGTTCGGATTTTTTCTAGGATTTTCGGTAACCGGATTTGTTACAAATGATATAGGAAACGTATCAAATACGAATCGAATAGTCGTGAATACGAATATTCTCAAATACAAATGTGAATATGAATATTCTCAAATATCGATACGAATATTCTCGAATACAAATACAAATACGGATTTTGCTTACCATATTTTTGTTTTCTCGGATACAAATATCAGATAAAATGGATTATTCGTCATCGTCTCCCACCCCTAAGTGCAGCAACCTTTCTGCATCCATGCTTGGTATCAACAGATAAACCACTCTAAAGAAAACGCCTTACATCACACACGCTAATTCCTGTTTTTACTCTGTTTAGCAACGGCAAAACTTGAGAACAGTTACTAGCCTCAGCTTTTGCATGAGCCTCCATTTGTGCATTACAACCCAAATAAATAAATCACCTCAAGAGCCCATGGACTATTTTCTGTTTCTGAACGAGGGCCGATGAATTGCCTAACAGTTCCTTTTCTCAACGTAGAGCCCATGGACAAAAAGCCCATCTCGTGAATTGACATTCAGACACATAAAAAAGAGGCCGCGGATGCCATGGACTGCCCTTTCTCTTTTCTTTCTTTTTTTTTAGGCAGCGGCCCATGAACTATGAACCTTAATTCACAATTTTGTACGGAACTCTTCACTCGGTAGCTTACATAGATCACTTCCTTTCCTGATTCTCTCAGCGTACTTTCTTGCTCATAAAGGCCCAAAATTTATCACGCAGGACTAATGTTCTATTTCCTATCACGATATGATCAACACCTATCCTATTTTGTGCGGATACAACGACATGGCTACAAAAAGAATCCTGGCTACAAATCCCATGCATAAACACTTTATATTGCCTAAAGTAGAACAGCTCTTCACTCAATAGCTTTGTGACACCTCGGCCCATGATGGTCCATATGTATTTGTGCATATAAGGATGTGGGTTAGTCCTACCTTGCTAGCTTAGCTTGAGAAGCACTTACGTATAAACCTAGGAGTTCCAATGATAGCACCTCCGGTTAACCGTTTTAGCGGGTTGTTATGTGTGTGTGGTCTATCCAGAATAGGGTTAGGCCTAAACCGATTTGGACCATCGGGCGTTACAAATGGTATCAGAGCCGACTCTCACAGTTACATGGGCGTGTGCGGGTTAGGGGCGCGGGCATACGGTGCATGGCGCTTGTAGGCCCGGAGTGGACACACGGCATGGCATATGCGCTGGTACTGAATGCACGGACATGTGCCAAGAGGGGAGATCCTTATCATTTGCTCCAGTATGGGTATGTTGGTCTGACGAGGACGTCGGGTCCTTTGAAGGGTGTGTGTGACATCTCGGCCCATGATGGTCCATATGTGTGTGCACATAAGGGTGTGGGTTAGTCCTACCTTACTAACTTAGTTGGAGAAGCACTTATATGTTGGTCCGATGAGGACGTCGGGTCCTTTGAGGGGTGTATGTGACACTCCGGTCCATGATAGCCCATATGTGTGTATATATGAGGGTGTAGGTTAGTCCCACCTTGCTAACTTAGCTCGAGAAGCACTTATATATAAGCCTAGGAGTTCCATGATAGCACCTCCGATTAACCGTTTTACGCGAAGCGAGAACGAAAGTACAAATAAGTTACTACATGTGCATAATCTATTCAGAATAGGATTAGATCTAAACCAATTTAGATCCTTAGGAGCTTACAAGCTTATGTAGAACAGCTCTTCAACCATCGCCAACCCAGTTTCCATGTGCCAGCTCCCCACAGAGCACCCAACAGCCGAGCTTGCTGTGTCCCTGATACCAATCCTCCCCTCTCTTCCATCGCTATTCCCCTACTCAGCTTCCCCGCCCACGATTAATAGAACCGCATCTTCTACACACACCCGCACTACGCACGTGTTACCAAAAAAACAGAAAAAAAAAAACCTGGGCCCATCTGCAAAATCGTTACACATACTACACACAACACCTAGGTACAGGGATCATTCTGCACACGAAGGCCCCCGTTCAGTAACCAAACAACTAATCCGCACCACTCAAAAGACGAGCCCACCATTGATCGTAGACACATACAGTGATACGTCTACTTACTGATATTGATCCTATGCAAAACGGCGCGGCGTAGCACGTAGCCCTACCTTAGTAACTGTATAGGTTGGCATGCCTCGTCCCTATGGAGATTTTCCCTACGGGAAAAATTGACATATCTAGTCTTATTATCTCAATCTAGTCTCTACCACTTGTGACTGAGGGGGGCATTAGAAGATGTTAAAGTGTAACACCCTATATATCGATGTGATATACTACTATAAAACATTATCGTCAAAATAAATAATAAATAATAAAAGCAAAAATAGAAATTATGAGTAAATAAACTTTAGCGGTAATTTACTAAAGAATAAACAGAGGCTGAAATAAATATTTGAAACATGGGACTGGTCCACTTCTAACCAAATAAAAGACAATTAAACAACAAACAGCGGCAAGCCACAGTGCTGAAAACTCGAATGCTCCTACCCATGCATGATGCTATCACTCCACTGACGTTTTACCTTAGAATGAAAAGAGCAAGCGTGAGATTTAACAATCTCAGCAAGTACCCAACAACGGTCGTAACACGGCGAGAAAAGGTCAAGTAAGCAAGAAAGATATGAAAAGGACAAGCGAAGCAAGCAAGCAAGTAATTGATACAGTTTATGTGCAAACAAACTTGGTTATCGAAAACACTGATACATATTGGAGATAGAGATCATAAGAACAATGGCATTAAAGATAAATGTTATTTAGCAAGTTATGACGGTGGCACCGACGATCACTTTCCACATACTCGGTTATACGAGAATAGTCAGGCACGCCATCATCCTCGACTATATAACCGCCGACGGGGTGTAATATCCTGAGTAACGAAAATGTACAACCCCCGTACGTTACCAAGTGGGTGGAAATCTCCCCTATATGTGGATGACCCCAGGCCAGATAACCGTTATATTATTAACATGTTATATGGTGTCAATTTAAGGAACTAAGAGAAAGTTAAGATAAAATTAGGAAAGATAAGGTGATTTGCTAAGGATGGAAATGAAGACATATAATTCCCAACATGAGGATGATAAGGGATGATAATATGGTGATAAGGTAACTGATACATCATGGACATATTATATAGTATGAATTTAAGGAACTAGGAGATGGCGAGCATAAAGCTATGATAAGATTATGAGTAGTGAAAAGTTGTGCTAGGATTGAAAATGGAGACACAAATTCCTGATATGAGAGCGATGTGGAATAACGATAAGGTGACAATGATATAGGAATTCTCCTAAAGAGGTATTATAATATAGCTCACGTATGGTTATCAACCAATCAAGTTTTATTATATGATAAGTGATTATTAGTCAGATTAACAGGTTTAATATATACATCCTTCATGGCTCAAATATAACATCATACAATTATTGGAACATAATATTAGGAAAACTAAAATATAGCAGCCATAATATCAAAAGAGTATTAATAATTTAACCTCATGTTAAACTTGTTCATATGCTACCCCCATTAACAATTTAAGCATAGATTCTAAAACGCTAATTAACAGCATGAACTCTAGCACATTTTAACTGAACATCCTAATTAACATAGTAGCATGTGAAATAAAATAACCTAGACCATCATGGCATGCATACAATGTTAAACGTCTATAACCAGGCGAACATGAACGATATGATAAAAACCAGACAACATTAATGATATGATATTGATCAGATAAGCTTTAGTGATACGCTAGTAGCCAGATAACTTTAGTGATGTGATTTTAGCGATATGATATTAGCCAAGTGATATAATATGAGCCAGGTAATGGTAGTGATGTGATGTTAGCTAAGCGGTACGATATGAGCCATGTGATCTTAACGATATGATTTTAGCGGTATGATATTAGTCAAGCAAGCATGAGTGACAAGACAATTATACTCAATGACGAGGTGACAAGTAAACTGGAAACATGTGATTTGCGAAACAGAAAGGTCACGGCCGCGAGGTACTTGCCTTGAGCATGTTCGGTGAACACACTGCATGAGAGATCCAAGATGCGCAACTGCCCGAATGTTTCCCCCGAAGGCCACGTGTGAACCTGTGAGGAGAAGGTGGAGGCGAATCAGGCGAAGGTTAAGATAAACTATGGAATGACAGAAAAGAGATCATTCAGCTGGAGGGAACTGCGTTCGCTGGAATTTCGCCGTGCGAATCGCCGTTCGGCCGAGCGAACAACGTTCGTCCACGTGGATGGCGTCTTGCTGCGTGAACCCCATGAAGCACCGCGTGAACACTGGTTCGGCTGTGCCCCCGGCCAACCGCAATGCGCGAATGTGAAAACATCAGCTGGCGGCCACTTCGGCCATCGCCACCGCCGTCGGCCACGATTGCCCCAAACCACATGGCCGCGCGCTGCCTTGGCCGCGTAGCTCGGCCCGCGAACCTACCACGCGTTGCATCGCCGCATCTCTACCGTCGTCGCGCATGCCTCCGCCATCAGCCGCTACTCTACAGCGGCTACCCTCCATGCGAGCATGCCGCACCACCCCCGTCCGTTCACCTCGCGTCGCTCAACGTTGCTCGACTGTCGTGGCCGTGCGCCGCCTCCGGTCGCGCTACTCGTGCGTCGTTCCTCCGCCAGCCGTGTAGCCTCTAACCGCTCTGCCCGTGCGTCGCCGCTGATTCGCGCCACCACCACCGCCTGCCGCCGATGCCTCCTAGCTTGCTGCTGCCGTAGCCCGCCGAGCTACCACCAGCCTCCACGGCCTGCCGCCGCCCGCACCGCTTGGCCAACCGCATCACCCCTGCCGCTCAGCCGCCCGCACTCTCACGGTCCGCCGTTGTCGGCCGCCGGAGCCAACGGCGCCGCCACCGCCCGAGATAGAGAGTTGAGAAAGGGAGATCGGTTCCCATCGGAGAGAGAGAGGGATCAGTTAATAGAAAGAGAGAGAGATCCGTTCCAATCGGAGAGAGAGATCGGTTAAGTTTTTTTTAGGGTGCTACAGCTCTTCCCCCTTAAAAGAAGATTCGGCCTCGAATCGACTAGCTCCAGAAGGTAGGACAGATGGAATTTGAGTAGGTTGATTAGATGGGGAGAATCTTAAGAAGTAAGCCTGAGGTAAAGAGATTGGCGTGATTCTCGCGTATCTGGGACTTCCAATTATTAGGTGGCTCCGCGTTCCATCTGATGGGACCACAACATCTTAACATAAGAAATGGTCCGGCATCGAAGTTAACACTCTGAACGTTCCACAATATGGACCGCCCATGCCACGACGGATAGGTCCCTCGAGCCCTCCAAGATAGACAACTCTAGGACTGGATCAAGGTCAAAAGGTACTTCCTTAGCATAAAGATATGAAAGATGTTACGGACGCTAGCCAGGGAAAGATTTTACGGACGCTAGCTAGGGAAGCAGGCATCTCAAGACCACAACAAGCTTTCCGATTCGCTCCGTGGTAGGAAATAGTCCAACATAACTCTTCTGGCGACTCTGGGCGAAAGCAAATTGTTCCTGATATAATTGATCTGCTCTTTCCACTCACTGACTTGCTAGAGGCCCAAACAACACTTTCCCCAACCTCATCCAAATAAAGGGGAGAGTGGCAAAGCCTATCGTAGAGTGCCTCGAAAGGAGCCACGCCGATACTATAATAAAAACTGTTATTATAAGAGAACTCCGCAAGAGGTAAGTGATATTCCCAACTACCCTTCCATGCAAGGATACAAGAACACAACATGTCCTCCCATGTGCGAATGGTCCTCTAGGATTGGCCATCAAGTTGAGGATAATGTAGTGCTGAAATTAGGCTTCGTGCCCAGATTTTTAATGCAACTCTTCTAGAAGTGCGAAACGAACATGGTATCGCGATCCAAGATAATGGTTTTAGGAATGCCATGGAGACAGACATTTCCCTTGATATAGATATTGGCAAGATCACAGGCTAAGCAAGTGGTTTTGACTGGACTGAAGTGAGCTGTCTTGGTAAGACAATCGACAATGACCCAAATAGAGTCCATAGGACGGGGTGATCTAGGAAAACCCACAACGAAGTTTTCCATAATTGTTCTAGAATTTTTCTACATACTTTTTAGCATCTCCAATAAGCATGGCTAAGCATTTCCTAAGTACTTTAACTAAATCCCACTAAAATTTACCTAAATCAGTGGGTACATTTTTCCTAAGGAGACAGTGGTAGCGGCATTCAACTTCAAGGAATATTCATCGCAATATAGGACATAACTAATTTCCTAAGCAAGATATAACAATTGTTATTCAAAATAAATGCACAAATAATTGTAATAAAATCAACATAGCATTTGAAAAAGTAGGATCAACATGTTCAGAGGGTTGCTCGTTAATCACTTGCTCTTGCTCTAGGTCAACTTCACTCGTTTCTGGCACGTTGTTTTCTATATGCAAGAAAGCATATGAACACAAATAAATACCAAAAAATGATGCTAGAAGAAAGAGAATTATTTTAGAAAAATTTAGAAATAAAAATGAGGTTAATAGAAGTTTGTATGTGGGAGAACGGTCAGCGGAAATTTTGGCGAGAGCAAAAATACTAAAAAAAGAAAAAGGGAATTTACTGTGCAGGGTTTTTATTTCCATTTTTTCATTAATCCAAGTTTCAGTTAAAACACATGGCCTGATAGACAGGGTCCACACATCAGCAACTAATTTTGATTAAATAGGTTATCCCGGATTAATTATAGCTAATCTAATCCTGCATGTCGGTGAAACATAGCCTATAATTAAGTTGTACCAGGATTAGTTAAGCACTAATTTTGTCCTCTCGTAAGTCACATATTTATTTAATTACGAATCCAACGTCTAAGGCCATATTGTCTGTTATTAGTTGCTTTACAATATGATACTTAGGTTAATCTAATTCCTAATGTAATGGCATGATTAAATACTACTAAACTAATCAGACGGCCGTGGCTCAGGCGCACAAACAAAGGCAGCGGCTAGCATTTGTAGTGGCGCTAGGCATGGTCGCAATGGCAACATGGGGAATGACGAGGAAATGAAAAACTCAAGAGCGATTAAGTATCAATAGGTCACAGGGATCTCACCTATGGCTTTATGTGGGACAGAGGGGCTTCCAGGCGGCTGGACGACAGCGAGCAACTGCGGCGGAGGGGGTACCACGGCGGCAACGCTCCTCAGTGATGGTGGTCTGCAAAGGAGCGACGAGACCAAGTGGAGTGCTATGGATACTCCCAGTGCGGAATATCGTCGATGAAACTCACAGGAGCAGCCGGATTTGGCTCGGCGACAGTTATGGCCGGAGTTGGAGAAGACAACTCGATTTGGACCAGAAGCTGCACAAATGCAGAAATTGATCGAGGGGAAATGTGTTTCATGGGGTAGGACACAAAGTAACGTGAGAGATTCTTCAAGGAACTTGCCGGAGAGTCAGACCGAAGAATCAGGGACGCAGGTGACGTGTCGTAGATGCGCTCGCGGGAGTCGGGGGAGAAGGTGGTGTTCCGGCCAATGTAGTGGAGCGCAATAGCTACGACTAGAGCAGAACGGACAGGGTTGGATGGGGTGGTGGGGTGTTAACTGGTTGAGTTTAAATGGGTTAAATGTGTTGTGTTTTTGATTGAGTTGATTTTGGTTAGGTGGAAATAGGTTGAAAGAAAGAATGGATTAGATCGGGTTGGGCTCTTTTATAGAAAGGATCGGATAGGGTTCGAATGTGTTCTAAAATTTAGGATTGAAATTAGGTTGAAAACGGGTTCAATCCGTAGTGTTGAAATATGATGCATCCGTAGGTTAGCTCCACCATAGGGCTCATCTAGACATTTATTTCACGATGATCTTGTTCTCATAAATATACCTACTTTGGTTCATCGGATTCTCTAATTGCGTTGTTTTATAGCGCAATTAGAGAATGTTTATGAACTAAATGAGGCTATTTACGATAATGCGAGAATACAATCACAGACGGTTCTTAACTAGAACAGTCAGTAATAACTGTTATCACAGACGATTATAGTTAAAAACCGTTTGTGATAAGGATCATTATAGATAGTTTAAAAACCATCTATCATGCACTTAGGGTATTACTGCCCATAAGTATAGACGGTTCATGAAACCATCTGTCATGCACTTAGGGTATTACTGACCCATAAGTATAGACGGTTCATGAAATCATCTACAGTGACATTTCTAAATCATCTGTGATGAGTTTTTTATAGTAATAGTAATATCAATGCTTTATATGATTCATACAATATATAAAATGATTTAGGATTATATCTGTGATTACCTCTAAGACAGCATGTTATAAAAATTAATATACATGCTTTGTGAAGCCACTAGCCTAGTATATCCCAAGTAGTAATTAAGAACCACCTATATAGCTAGAGCTAGCTCTCGACTGATCAAAGATGGGTATAATGGATGAGTCTTTTAGCTAGACGTACGGACGACGATCAGTTCATGGCATGCGAAGCCTTTGGGCTATCTCTGCGGTGCCAGGCCTGTTTTCCGGGTCTTCCTGGAGGCAATCGAAAGCTATATCGACGCAATTCCACACTTGTTGCACGCTGCACTCCTCCGGCCGCAGGTCGCGGTCGAGCAGCTCTCTGATGTCTCCTTCGTTCCTCACATCACGCGCCTGCAATACATGTGATGATGTTAATGCACGTACCGTATTAAAGGCAATACATATATATCTCATTCAGACACACACATGCGTACTGCTGAAAGAATAAGTACTCCTTTTATACCTTCTTTATAAAGTCATCACGATTAGAGAATTCATCAGGGTTATTGGCACACCACCCAGTTACCATCTCCAGAAGAAACATGCCAAAGCTGTATATGTCGACCTTTACTGAGACTTTGCATCTGGAGAAGAACTCTGTTGGCAGGTAGGTTCTAGACATACACACGTGCATCAAGAAAACATAAAATAGTTATTAGTTTGCTCGATCTACTACTATAAAAATAATCATCATAGACAGTTGGAAATTGTCATCGTAGACAGTTTTCTGAACCGTCTGAATTTATAGATCAGTGATAATCAAAGATTATCATAGACGGTTTGTGAGTCATCTATGATAAATACAACACAGACAGTTTATAACTAGAACCGTTTGTAAAGAATACTATCATAGACGGCTCAAACCAAAAATCATCTGTGATACTCAAACATCACAGATAGTTCTAACTACCAACCGTTTGTGATGGACGAGTATCACAAACAGTTGATATATAAAACCGTCTATGATACTTTTCCATCACAGATGGTTACTATATAGAACCGTCTGTGATATTTTTCCATCACAGACGGTTGGTAGATAGAACCGTCTGTAATGTGCGAAAA
Source organism: Bonia amplexicaulis (assembly GCA_036346245.1). Taxonomy (NCBI): domain Eukaryota; kingdom Viridiplantae; phylum Streptophyta; class Magnoliopsida; order Poales; family Poaceae; genus Bonia; species Bonia amplexicaulis. Next base: position 7,490,558 of record CM070763.1, on the reverse strand, counting down.
TCACAGACGGTTTTTTGTTCGAGCTGTCTGTGATAGTCCTTTATAGACGGTTTATACCATAAACCGTCTGTGATAGTTCATTCTATACCTAAATTTTTTTCTATTTTTTGGCTAGCTAGCCTGAAAAAATGTTATCTATGCCATTTGAAAATAAGCAAATATAGCAATAAACACAATAATACATTTCATTTCCATTATAATTAGAATCCACTATTACAGTATAATAAGATAATGAGTAGATTACATATCTAACACAACAAGAACATAGCAAGAACATATCTTCTAATTCTACGAATCCAACTCTTAAAAATGGCAAGAACATAGAGGAACCAGAGATCCTAGTAGACAGTAGAATCTGAACCACGCCGATGAGCTGATACCTAGGCCCTCTTGCCCTTGATACAGCGCCCGAGCTGGATGTTCTAGACGCCCGCCATCATCGGCGCTGACTTGAGCGCTATCTTGGTAGCCATCGGCATCTACTTCATAAAGACCATCGGGTCAAGGTCGAGGAGGAGGGTCAAGGTCGAGGAGGAGGACGGTGAGGAAGAGTCTGGAGAGATTTTGGAGCAACATTAGGTAGGGATAGGTTTGGGTGAGTATTTATAGAGAAAGAGGTGGAGCTACGATCCGTGAGGTCGGTTTGGTGAGTTTCTATTGGCTGGGAATGGGTTGGGGAGGATCGACGGGCCCAGCGGTCAGTTTATCACAAACGGTTCTATATACAAACCGTCTGTGAAGAAAAGCACAAAGACTATATATATCTTTATACTACTTAAAAGTTTGAGTTGGTGGCAGTAGGTTCATTCTCCTTCTTTTCTCAACCGTCCGATCTGAATATCAAAATCTTGACCATTTATCTAACATCCCTCCTCCTTTCACATCTAACTACTCTGCTCTCCACTTCCACCAGCAGTTGCTACGGATTTAAAAAAAATAGAATATATTTGCATGCATGTTCCAACAAATTTTACCACCCATTAGTTTTAAAACATATAGTTTGATAAAATTTAAAAATCCGTAGCAACGCACGGGCATTCACTAGTGTATATATATATATATATATATATATATATATATATATGTGTGTGTGTGTGTGTGTGTGTGCAATGTAAACAGCTAGTCTCAAAAGATAAAATAGCAAAGTTCTTTATGGCTTATATATATTCGTTTGAAAGGTTTCTGCGAGATTTACAACTTTGCAGTTGACACAAACCCCAAATTATGAACGGAAGATCAAAAAATTTGGCAAAAATAGAAACCGAAAACTTGCGACGCAAATTTGAGGGTAAAGATGGCTGATTTTAGGGGTCTTAGAGGATGACTAGTGCAATCAGGCTATTTTTTTGGATCGGGCTCGTTGTTAGCTTTCTAACAAATACAAGAACATCAAAAACGGACACTGTATGCAAAAGTTATGCCCGTTTTACTAAAGGTGTCTCGGGACGGAATCCTACTAGAACTCATGTGGGAGATTATAAAATTTTAGGAGATTGCGAGGCGGAAGCATATCATAGATGATTTTTAATACAAACTGTTTGTGATAACTTCATTATTACAGACGGTTTGTTATAAAATCGTTTGTGAAATCACAGACAATTCTCACTATAAACCGTCTGTAATATTATCTCTTCACAGACGGTTTTTAGCGTAGCAGCAACACAGACGGTCTCTAAATTTAAACCGTCTATGATTGCATTTAACATAAACAGTTTAGAACAATTGTCTGTAATGAGATGTTTAATATAAATATTTTTGTAAAAGTAATCGGAACCATTAACGAAGAAGTGAAAGTGTTTTGTTCTTACCGCATACCGATGACTTGGTTATTAGGGATGTATTCACTGACTTGATCTGCCCTGAAGAGCCTAGATATACCAAAATCCGCAATTTTGACGATGAGACCACCTCCTGGTTTGCGATCGATCAGTATGTTGCCGGCCTTCAGATCCATGTGCAGAATCTTCTCTTCGCTGTCCAACTCAACATGGAGGTAATGCAAGCCGGTGCACACCTCTTTTACGATGTAGTAGCGGCTTCTCCAATCAAGCGGTGCGCCATTCCCTGCCTCACGAGCTGTGACGCTTTTGTTCCGTTTGTACGCTGCATTTCCAGAAAAAAAAAATCGCTGTTCTAAAAGAGCAGTTTTTTGCTGGGAAATAATAAAAAAGAAAAATGGTCAGCTAGCTTTAAATTGCCGCGTAGGGGGGCACTCAGGAATATTACAGGTTCCGGTAGTAGTGACTGACTTATCTTTATTTCCTGCAGATTTGTATTTTGTACTACAGCTAGAGTTTGAATGTGCAAAATTAAAATTCACCATAGGTCTATCACAACAATTAAATACATTACGGTACGTATGTTCCTCGGTCTTGCAATATATATAAGTCAAACGTGCATATCTAGGAGACACATTATTTAAATAATAGTTAATAAAATTAAATCATATGTGTCCCTAATAGAAAGAGTAGTACTATATCTATCTAATACAAGCAACTATAATCTAATTTTATTAAATATTATTTAAATAATATGCTTTATAGCTATGCACGACAAACATATTTTGCGGGACAAAGAGAGTAGAGAAAGTAGAGCCTAGTCTCCTACTCCCTCTGTCATTAATTGTAGGGAATTCTGAACATTGACATAGTTACAAAAAATACTAGTTTGCCTGCTAATTTCTAATATAATGTGTTGTGTGTGTGTGTATTATCAATATATATTTATAATGAACCTAGTGATACCAAATTCAGGTATATATATGTATATATTTTTACATAATGATTGCGAAAGCCAAAAATATATAACTGCATTACTCATTATAAGGCGACTTAATTATATTTAGCGACAGAGAGGGGTACGGCACTTTAAATAGCCTAATTTTAACCAAAATTATGTGTAACCGACTATAAAGATTTTCCATAGTGGACTGTTGACGGTTAGAACTCTTTCTATTTCTTTGAATAACTATGGTATCAAATCTTATAGCTCCACGACAATTCAAAGATTTTAAAATAACCTACTCACTCTTTACTATAACCATACCAAAAATATACCAAATGTTTCTCTAATTTATGCCTGTTGCACCATCTGCATCATATTGCATGGGCCACATTCTAGTCATACAAAGAGTAAAGAACAAAATTTGGTTATGTTGTTCTTGGGCGGACTATCTAATTAACCCTGTTCCTAACAGTTTTCTCCGAGTTTATTTTAAACTTTTAAATGGATTTGCATTGCAAGCCTTTTATTGGTGCTGAGATCAAAGGATATATACCATAAAGTCGATTGTCGAGGCTTCCACCGGATAGATACTCAAAGCAAAGGAAACAGTGTTCATTATCGTTGCAATGTGCTACTAACTTCACTAAATTCTTATGCTTTATTTTCATGAGAATTTCCATTTCCTTATCGTACTCCTCTGCAGAAACATTCAGCACTTTCCGAATTATTTTCTTCACAGCTATCTGTTTCCCTTCAAGGCTTCCCTGTACAATAGCACATTGCGAGAAAGTTAATTCTTAGCACAAGATTGATAGATATATTGCTAAAATATGTCATAATTTAATTACCCGATTTTTCACCCAAAACGTGCTCACATTTTGAAGTAAACATTCTACACAATTTAGTTATACATTTCTTTTTTAAAAAATGAGCATGCGATATTTATCAAGCTTTTTGAAGTGCATGTGTGTAGTTCATATTATCATACAATGAATATAAAGTTTAGGACAAGCTTGCCACAAGGTCGACTTAATTATCGTACTTAGAAAGATTTTGCTTCATTCGGACCTTTAATTAAGAAGTTTTACTTTGACTAGGCACTTATATTAAGAGAATTCTAAGACATGAGAACCATGCACAAATAGAATTTACATTACTATATATTCTATTAAGTGTTCTGGAAAGATGAAATTAAATATGATTTGAGCGGGTGGTCACACATAAAAGTTTAAGAAATAGAATGGAATAAATAAGAATCTACACGAGACAAGATTTTTAAGAAATATACCTTGCAAGTATTATCAAATGGGATACTCATTAACATGCATCATACGATTAAATCATCGTGCAAAAGTTGTATATGGGCAATGTTAATTTGCATATTGTACAATTTTCGAGTGGTAGATAGTAGAAAGTTAATATTTTAATTCGGTTAAGGATTATTATATGCATGTAGAAATTTTTTGGTAAACTTAAGATAACAATCTGACATATGTTTTTTTATACGTTTTTTTTAAATCATAGTACAGCGTCTGAGCATAGTACACTAAAAAGGCAAAATGATGAACAAGAATAATGATATTTAACTGAACTATATATCAACTTTGAACTATCTGCAATCTAACTTGTGAACGTCACCGCTGAAATTAAACTGTATGTTTGAGACGGTAACAGAAGAAAAGAGATGGACTGTGAGGCAATGGAACAACCGCACGCCCTCACGTATTGTGGGGGGTGCGTCATCATTACAGCAAAGGCGAAAGCCCTCACGTATTGAGCACTGGCCTGGTGATTTCTGCTACCAATAGCCACCGCCGGCAAGCCTAGCGGCTGTCCGGGCTTGTCGGAGGCGAGCCGTGGATTTCTCGTAGGCACGTGGGTATGAGCCGGAGAGCCGAGTGTCGCGTAAGCGAGGGTGGTGCTTCTGGTCTCTAGAAAAATTCTAGGTCTACTGTCCCCCGCTCGGTTGGGATGAAAAGTTGTGGCAAAAAAAGAACCGACAAAAAAAACTAAAAAAAACCAAAAATTCAAAAAAGATAAAATTTATAAATAGTGAAAAATAAGCTAGAAGACAAAAGTTAAAACCGAAACGAACGAGACTACTCTCATCGCACCTCTCTACAGATCTGGCATCAACGACCTTAATGCCGACATCCGTGTGCACCTTTGGTGGCACCGTCACCCTCATGGCCTTTCAATCCAATCCTATTACTTTCACACAATCTCTCCATTTTCTCCTCTCATATATATGGCATTGACTCGTAACCACTGTTGGAAGTCTTACGATTTCGCCCAGAATCTTTACGACTGCTCTGGATCATTTACGATCGGTTAGGATCGTTTACGACTGGTTCCGAGTGCTTACGATCGGATCCGAGAGGTTACGACCGCTTCCGATCGCCTCCCACTTCCGTTCGACCACTCAGTCGCCCGTTCGATCGCTCCGATCGTTTCTGCTGCGTGGTCGTTGTCTTCACAACGTGGTGAATACTTCACAACGTGGGCGATCGCCCTTACGACCACGTTCAGTTCTTCTTCAACGTGGTCGATAGTCTCTACAACCACGTTCTGATTTCTTTGCTGTGGTCGTACGTCTTCCGATCACCTTCAATCTTTCTCCGCCGTGGTCATATCTCCTCCCGACGGCGTCTTCTTCCGGTTTGCCATGATTGAACGACTTTCGACCACCTTTGTTGCTACTTTGCCGTGGTCGTAAGCCCCTACAACCATGTTTGCTGTGGTCGTAAGACGTCTTCGACCACGTCTGCTAGTTTTCTCAAACACGCTCAGGGTTTGCTTTTCTCTTCTTTATTACTGGCAATTGCTTGGCATACTTGGTGCTGCTTGGTGCAGGCTTGGTACACTTCTGATTACATGATTCCACCCTTTTTTATACCCGAGTCTACGACTTCTACTCGGTTTCCGACTACGAGTACGACTAGACTCCGACTACCATACGGCTTTGGATTCCGATTACATTTCGACTTCGATTACTACCAAAATTAGCATATGACTTCTAAACAAGATTATTTCCAACAGCCATGTCCATCATTACCGCCGTTGAGAGAGACGATGGTGACAAAGAGGTAGAGGGGAGTGTTGGAAATTAATGTGGACTTGGGTTTGTTTACTTAGCGTACATTTAGATGGTTGGATGTGCATTGGAGGAGTTATGCATGGCAAGTTTGTTAGTTTGCTCGCAGCTTTGCATTAGTGCGGTTAAGAAGTTTGTTCATTAGCACAAGACTAAGATCTAGTTTGTTGATCCTTGTGCGGTGTTAGGCGTGCGCGTGTATCATGGATGCATGACAGGAATTAGTCGGTGCTTAGCATTTGTACTTAAGTGGCTTGTGGAGCCTCGTACGTGGAATTGGAGAATAATAGAAGAGAGAACAAGAAAGTGTGCTAGGCAATTGCGGCACAACAAAGAATATGTGTTCCATCTTCTTCCAACGCTTGGGTGGGTGTGTTTCAGCTAACGAAAACTACATGTGAGTTTTCTCCTTGGGTTGTGCCAACAATTGGTATATGAGGGACCATGTAGAAAGGTGTAGATCAATTTGTAATGAACAATTGGCATTCGGATTGAGTTAAATCCAAGGTTTTGCAAAGGATTTGCAATTCCCCAAAAATTCAGGTTGTTAGAATTCAAGCGGTAGTACTGGCCTGGCAACGGGAGTAGCACTAGCCTAGTGACAACGGTAGTACCGAATGTGAGCAGTGGTACTACCGTAGGTGTGGTACCACCGGTCTCTAGATGGTGATAGCTATTTTTAAGAGAGGGTCATTTTTTAGTATTTTGGGCTATGGCTAGGTGCAGTACTACCAGAGAACAGTATGACCGAGCTTTGCATGGTAGTACTACCGAGACGGTAGTACCCCGAAAAATGATTTCTTGGTCTTTAGATGTGCAGGAAAGTTTGTAAGTAATTTTGGTAAACGAAGGGCGACTGAGACAATGTTAGGGTGCATAGAGGTTCAGAGCGGTCAAGGAGGTCATGTGGGATAGTTGGGCTCAAGCATAGCACATGGTAAAGTCAAACAATGCATTGGAGGAAAGGTTCGAACAACGGGTTGGATTAAGTGGCTTCGTTAGTTCAAGTGAGGCACGGTTCGATCGGAGCTGGAAGCGAGAGAGACTTGCCGATTGGTGAGAAACCATTGATTAACCTACACGTGGCATGCATGGTGGCTTGCACTACAAGTTAAAGACGATGGCAAGGGAAGGTACCCAAAAGTTTCGTCAAGGGTATTTTGGGAAAATGCTCAAAACTAGACTTGAGGCGCTAGGGAAGCGATTTAGGGTTAGGCTAGGGTCATGTGTATGAAGTGGATCAAACACTCAGGATGTGAGTGGGTTGATCCTTGCAACCACTTTGAAAAGTGTGTATGTGAGTAAAAAATCCGATATTGTGGGGTTGACAGATTTCCCCAAATCCTTAGCGGGTTTAGACCCCCTAAGAAAGCTGGTTTGGCTGTATGAAGAAGGAGGAGGAGAACTAGGTTTTGCAAGAAAATAGGAACGAATTTTAGGCTTAGTCTAGTTCCTCCTCTCCTTCATGGTGTGAGTGAGAGTGGGGCTGGTGGAGTGCCCTTTGTAATAAGTAAGTTGTAATGAATTATTCATCTTTATACAATAGATCCAGTTCTTGCATTCTTTATACTATTGCCTTTATTTGCTTGTGTTGATTTGGTTCTTTTCGTGCTCCTCTTGATCATGTTATGATCCATGATGTGTAAGAGGTGTTAGTAAATTCTTGGGATCAATATTTTTCAATTTAGATCACTCCTATAGCAAGAATTAAGATTTTGCTCAGTTCTTACCTTTCTTGACCATGATTTGTGATTTCGTGATCGTGGTCTTTCTAGACCAAACCTATGCTTGAATTACCTGGCTAGGATATATGAGAGATTATCTGAAAGTACTCATGACTTAAATCCTTACGAGCAAGAGATAACTTGAGTTTTAGTGTTTGGTGTGTTCTTATGACCTAGACCAAGATTTCTTCAAGTGGATAGAATCAAGTCTAAGAACCTCGTGTTTCTTGATTTGATTTGATTCCTGACATCCTTACAAAGGTCAATATCAAATTTGGTAGCATTTGGACAAGGTTTAATCAAGATTCATAAATTTAGGTTTTTATCCTAAGGAGTTTGTGCCTAGAAACATGGAAGCGATCATACCTGCCTCCCTTTGACAGTCAGATCAGTTAGGTAGCGGTCAAACCTACCCTAGAGTGGACAAACAGGCCTCCATTGGTCAGATCAGGCCCATAATGGCGGTAAGACCAGTCTGGTAGCTAAGACTAGGTTGTTGCATCTTTTAGTCTCAGATCTCTATAATTTTTGTATAGAAGGTATAATCTGAACTTGATGACTCTCATAGTCATTTGAGTAAAGATTTTGAATACTTGGGAAAAAGAAAACGCTTCCATAATCATTTAGTACCAGAGCGAGGTTCGCATGGGAGAAGAGAAGATGGTGCTATCTGGTGCTACATTGAGGTTAGCGCCGAGAGGCTATGATGACACTGAGGTTCCATATGAGTTGGTGGCTACCGACGCGTCATGGTGCTATGGAGATGGCATGGCAAAGATCAACAATGCAAAGCCATTGGTGATGGCGATGTTCATCATCCTAAGGCGAGGTGGCGATGTGAGTCCATCACGTGAACGTGCATGAACAACAGTGTGAAGCTGTCGGGAGACGATTCGGCGTGAAGCCAATGTTGATCAGTACTGTGAGACGTCTCAATGTGAAACCAATAGCGATTGCATGATGCCACTACAAGATGGCGGTGGTGCGATGCCACTAGGTGAACGTCGGTGTGAAGCTGACAATGACAGTAGTGTGAAGTCACTGGGAATTGAGTCAGGGACGTTGGGGAGATGTGTTCACCATCCTGAGTTGAGTTCAGAATGTTGAGAAGATGTGTTAGTACCTAAGTGGCTTGTCAAGTCTTGTATGTGGAATTGGAGAATAAAAGAGAAGAGAGAACAAGAAAATGTGCTTGATATTATTGCGGCACAACAAAGAACCTGTGTTCCATCTTCTTCCAATGCGTGAGTGTGAATTGTTGGCACAGTTCCAGAAGAAAACTTATGCATAGTTTTCTCTAGCTGGAATAGAGAGAAGGGTGGTAGATGGAAGGAGGATGGTCGCGGCACTGCATCAGCGAGAGGTGGCAGATGGGAGGAGGATGGTGCTGCCACCTGCGGTGCCACCACCTGTCCTGCTATTGTTGCCACTAGTGCTGCGGATTAGAGGGCAAGAGAGAGAGAGAGATTAAGGGGTGGAAAGAGAGAGAGACAGAAAGAAATAGGGATGATAGAGAGAGTAGTGAGAGAAAGAGAGACGCGTATGAGAAGCCACCTAGACTATCATGTGGTGGATGCAGGTAGCCAATTCAGTGAAAATAGTGCCATCTCAACATTTTCCGTCAAGTCGAACGGTGGAAATGGCGCTAGTGGGCATTTTGACCGGTAGACACCAAGATTTTCATTCCTGGTTTCAAATTTTTACGGGGGAGGCGGCGGTAACACCTATTTTTCTGATTATCAGAAAATGTTGGTAGATTTCATCCAAAAATTTTAAATTGAATTTTTAATTTCAAAAAATTCCAAACAAAAATCGGTGAAAATGGGTCAAAAATCAGTTGAAAATATCGGACAAATTCAAAAACATTACAAATCGATAAAACCGGTATTTTGTTATCGACCGAAAATTGGCTACCTGGTAGACACTTACCACGTGAGAAAGGGGTATGCTAAAAAGTGACACGTAGGGGAGCAAATCAAAATCTTGGTGACTTGCAAGGGGGTTTGCAATTTTACCAAAGGATATAGAGCACCAGAGATTGATGTGTAATGCGTACCTTATAGACTTTTCCGAAAGAACCTTCACCGAGTAGGGTTTTGAAGTCATTGGTCGCTGCTTTGATCTGCACCAAAGATAAGTGTCGTGGCAAGGAGCTTCCAAGTTCAGCATTCTTCACCGAGTCCGGCAATGGCATATGTTCCTTGTTTGACTTTCCAACTTCTAGGCTCTGATGAGACATCGTTGATCTCTTATAGGCTTGAAGCCGGCGGAACCACCAAATCAGAGCCAGCACGATGACTGCAACGACAATGCTGGTACTGATTGCCACTGCATACTTGATTGTTGCCTTACTTTTCACTGCATGAATGTGTGCATAGAGCGTGATTTAAGTTGGAATGTTGCCTTGCTCCAGTAATATATACCCATATCATTTTCATGTGATCATAAAAGTCTCGCAGCATGGTTTCTAAACATGAAAAAGAAATTATTGACAGAGGGAACAACAACCATTATGATCCCCCACAAAATTGTGTACGTCTATCTTGGGTTTAGTTCAGCAAAGGAACTGATGAAAGGATAGCTTTGCTGTTAAAAACATATTTCGAAGGAAACATAAACATTTTGGGGTATGCTTTGGTACACCTCTTTTTAAAAAGGTTTATGCATCTTAAATCAAAGTACTCAATATTAGTCTTACAGAAAAGTATATAACATTAGATCGTGGCAAATATTATTTCGATGATTTGCTCCTACCTAATATTCGAGAGTATATCTATATCTAATCTTCAATTTGATTTATTTTTTTAGGTTGGTATAGATTTGCCATCACCTAATATTCAGTAATTTGCTTTTAAGATTCATAAACTTTTCTCAAAGAAGGTATATTGAAGCAAACCCCAACATATTTTATGGTGGCAATATTGTAAGCCAGAATGTCTAAATGAAATGGCTTTGTTAATTAAAAATGTGAAACTTTGGATTGGTGTGTATGGAATGTTAATTCCATTAATGTAGATTTTATATTAAAGCTGCATCTAATCTATTTTACCTTTTGTGGTTGGTTCATGATCATCTTCATCCTCATCATTGATTTCCGACAGAAGCTTCACACCTCCTGTATCAAAGTTGGAAAAAAATGATTTAATCAATCGTCATTTTGTAAATTTCTAAATTTACATATTAATTACTATTATTGTGAGACCATGTGGATGTCACACCATGTTATGTAATGAGTATTTCACTTTGCTTGTGCTTCCTTGTTGAAGTTTGAGTTTGATTTTGTGTCATTTGCACTCTTTGGTTTTGCTGTCAGATGACCAGTGGTCTGACCGGCCGTGGGTAACAGTCTGATCGGCTATTGGCGGTAGTTCGACCGACGGCCGAGTGTGACCAATTGCTAGTTGACGATACGTTTATTCTAAAGAGGTCTCCGTTTTGTTGTGCGAAGAATTTTGAAAGCGGCACGACCGGCTATATGATGGCGGTCTAAACAAAGGGGTATCAAGCTATCTAACTGTCATGGTTTCCACGGTCAGAGCGGCTCCCCTGTTACTGAGGTTTGAGCAGGGTTGTCGGGGCGGTCTAACTAGCCATTGGTTGGTGGTCAGACCAGCTTGTGCAGAGTTGAATGAGTTGAGTTTTGTCTTACTGGCCAAGCGGTCAGACTGCTAGAGGAGTATTTGGGCTCTGTTTTTGTAGGGTTGGCTTGCAGGCTTCGTGTGTTTGTTCTTCCTCTATGTGTTTCGAAGCCGTGGACAACCTAGGGGTTCAATTTGATATCGACAATGTGTGAGCTCCTATTCACTTCTCTATAGTCACCGCCTTCGGTCCAACAATTATTTGTTGTTAAAAATTCCTATCATCAGGGTAGGTAGCTTCCATAGCCAGTCTATTTTTATAATTAGTGCATCTTTTTTTTGTTAATTTGGTGTCTTACCAACATGCCCTATTTAACCATAAAATTATCTCCACCTACAATTTAATGCGAATTTCAATTTTTCTCTAGTTCCTTTTACCACTATTTACCCTATATATTCTCCATGCATGTTACTCTTGAGATTTTTTCTAGTGGTGATATGGTCTGGGTCCAAGAGAAAAAACAAAACAAAAAAAAGAGCATGCCAACTGTAAGCATATGTATATTTTTTTTTTTTGAGGGGAAGCTATGAGCTATCATTAATTTAAAAAGTTCTGGATACAATCATCACGGATGTTGTGAGAAAGAAAACTAGGACTCATGTCGAACCAAACCTGCAGTTCATACTATGTTACAAGCGAACTTAGCACAGCAATGAACTAAAATGAGCGCGCGCCGTTATCTGATTTCATCGTGGAAAGATCAATCAAATATTCACAATAGATCCAGAAATACATGATATAACAGTACCATCAGAACCAATACTAACAAAAAACTTTAGTGAATAAATAATCTTTAGAGATGGGGGTTCCTCATGCAGGCATATGATTCATATGTATTCATACGTACGGCCGAGAGCAGGTGCAGAGAAGCTGAGCAGGAGAAGTAGGCACCAGCAACAGTCCAAGAAAACAGCAGCAGCAGCAGCAGCAGCAGAAGACCTACACATTTTCGCACGTACTTACGTATATCGTCAGTTCACTTACTTGCACTGTTCACCAGCCAGACATACATCACTTATATATACACATGCATGCCGTAGCTAGTACGGGAGTAAATCCTCCAGAAGGCCTTATGTTCGTTGACCGCAGGGTCGTCTAGACCTAGCATCTTTGACATATTCCGACAGTCACCCTCAGTCACAAGTGGCAGAGACGGACCCGTGGCGAGAATCCCTATAGGGACGAGGACTAGCTAGACAACAGCATGCTCAAGTGCTCATCGTAAATGTTGAAGTATAAGTGAATTGCTCATCTTTCCTTATTAGCTTAAGCTTTTAGGTGAACTGATTGGTGCATGCAACTCAATATGGTATCAGAGCCAAGAGGTCCTGAGTTCAAGACCTGACTGACGCAATTAAAAAAATTAATTGCAGTCCACTTCTATTCCACGTATAAGTGAATTGCCCACTTTTCCTCATTAGCTTAAGTTTTTGGGTGAACTGGTTGGTGCATGCAACTCAATAGTAAAGACTGGGCATGTCCTCTAAATTCTAGAATATTATAGAGTTGTTTTCGTAGAACAATGCATGGTAGATATGCTAGAATATTATCGGGTCATCGTCGTCGAGGTGTTAAGCTTTTTGTCGTCTGTGACGACCGGGGACTACCTAGTCCGTTTGCCCTTTGCCAAGTCGACGCAACGACCATGCCGACATACCTTATTGAGTCTCTTTGTTTGTCTTTGCATCAAAGGAATATAGGCAGTCCGAGGATTCATGCGGTCAAATTTTTGAGATTTAACTATTAAACATGAAAAGCTATATATATTCACCACACTAAAGAAATATCAATTAGATTTTGTTTGGAAAGTATTTTCAAAATATATTTTTATTATATTATTATTATTATCATACAAAAGTGTCAGTTCTTGTATGCATCAACGAAGATTGAAAGCTCAAAAACAACATATATTTAGTGAAAGAGGGAATTGAATATGTTAGAAGAAATATATATATCTTTATATAAACTACTTAAAAATACTTAATTGGAGAAGGATCATGGTACAATTGTCCACTCCCCTCCCCTTCAATCTCCTATATAATCTCTAACAAAAATAATCTCTCCAACAGACAGATTAACTTTTAAGAAATTCTATCCTTATGCCAACAAGCTCCATCTCCCTCCCACAAATTCTTTTCCATGGCTATCATCTCACCCGAACCGACCAAGCCACATGGTGTAAACACATCGTTTAAACTTCTCTTCAATATTTCTCACATTTCTCATGAAATACTTGAGCTCACCATCTCACTAGGCATTCTTGATCATTTTGGGCCTCAACTCCTCCATGAGCGTAGCCCCGATCATCGTTTTTGACCATGGTTGACTCCAAACGACTCTGCACATCCAAAGACAAAAAATATTTTCGAACACAAGTTCTTCACAACTTGATCCACATTAGTGATAAACATGTCTCATGTAATCTATAGCCAATGACCTAGATCACAAAATCATCCTATAACTCAAAATTTTCAAAATCATCAATTTCTGCAAACTGTCAAGAAAAGTCTGCAAATTTGTAAATTTCATATTTTCACTCCTCCAAAATAACAATGGTTTATCACAACATAACCATGGACCTTCTCACACGGTCCTTTAGTAGACAGATGTATTGTGGTGTATAGTACCGTCTCCAATACACACCTTTGATTGCTTTATCTAATTATATGTTAGCTAAAATTAAGAAAAGAAACGACAGAGAAGTACTTTAAAAACACATATACTAATGTCACATTCATGCAGAAAATGTAGATAGTTGAATGTTTATTTGTAGTACTAAGGCCTCATTTTGAACGTACGAGTTTTTATGGAATCCTACGGAATCTAAAGTATTTTTTTGTAAAATTTCCAAAATTTAGTGAAGTTTGTGCGTTCTAAGCACGGCCTAACAATCTGACTACGTAAATGTGTAATAAAACGACCTCTATCTAGGGACCGAGGAAGAGTCTCCTGTCTACAAAGACCGGGAGCTCGATGATCACCGTACATGGCACGGCGTAGCAGAGACCGAGGAAGAGTTTTCACTGTTCCTTTCATTCCCTGTACATGGGCCCAATAATATTAATTCCATGGCAGATGGCAATGCCCATGGAGAAATTCCCTGTTCCTTTCAAAAGTGTCCGTTCAAAAGCGTCCGTACGTACCTCTGATCGGTACGTTCCTGTAGTGTAGGAAGGGAACGGATGAGCGCACCGTACGTGAGATGCGACATCGGTACGTTGCTATAGAGTGGTCACCTACGTTGAACCAATTTTGATATTCGGTTAGCTGTTTCTTTTTCTAATCAAGTTGTAAACGAATATGCTATTGCATTTCAAAATATATGAGATGAAATGCCAGAGAATTATTATTGGATAACAGAATTGATCTAACTTTAATTTAATTTAACAAAATGAATAATAAACTTTTTACAACATCTTTTTCACGGCAGCTTAAAAAATAAGTGCAACACAACAACAACCATCGTTATAAAAAGCGTCTAAGGAAGAATAAGTCTATTTTGTCGTCCTCAGCTATTCCAAAATTTCAGTTTTCACCGTGAACAACGAAATCATTTGACTTCCAACCTTCAATTATCAAAATCGATGTAAATAATCTCTTTACCCAATACCGTTTCTCACTAATGTGGCATCTGTGTGGACACTTCAACAGCGGTCTGACCAGAATTTGACAGTGACTAATTCTACACTTAAATCTTTATCGTGGCCTGCTATTGCCCCTTTTCATCGTGTACCGCAGTACTGCATTCCTAAATCTTATTTCACTAACACCAGTATTATGATACCGATGTTTCCTGTGATGTAGGGATAGCTGATGTGGAAGGAGAACACATGGCTAGTGGATTTAGGTTGTTCGAGGCATATGAGCGGTGATTCAAAATGGTTCTTCTCCCTCACTTGATAGTAACTAGTGTTTGGTGACTTTTTATGTCCATTCCATGGATTGATCCATGCCAAACACTTGTTAGAATTAAAATTTGGAACAAGCCCTAAATTTCTCGGAGAAGCGATATCGCCTCCGAAAGCGAGAC
The DNA here is from genome assembly GCA_036346245.1 of Bonia amplexicaulis. Lineage (NCBI taxonomy): Eukaryota > Viridiplantae > Streptophyta > Magnoliopsida > Poales > Poaceae > Bonia > Bonia amplexicaulis. The sequence goes on along the minus strand of CM070763.1, from coordinate 7,475,347 downwards.
TACCGTAGGCCCATAGTACCGATGGGAGAGTGTGGTCTACCGATTCTGTTGGAAGTTCATCAACTATTTATGTACAAACCTATTTCTCCTATCCTAATTATCTTCTTAACTCCTTTTCAAGATGCCAATGACCAAAACTTCAGTTCGCAAGAACCCGGTATCTCAATGAGAACCAGCAGACCGCTATGATCCCTTCCCATCCGAAGCTAGACCTTCACGCCGCAAGGTGGCAACCCACAAGGTTGCCTCTGTCCGAGCTCCCTCAAGAGAGGACAATGACTATGCCAACCACAAGTACATGGATTGGACACATCTCAATGGGATTGATCACTATGTCGGTGTGTATCAACTATTCTTTGCCATTAGACTCTATGACATAGTCGCACTGTGGTATGATTATCATGAGGACATGATCAGGCAATTTTATGCCACAGTCTACATATCCTTAGATTTTTCACTATATGGCTTAGATAACGAGATATGAGAGAGTTGAGGCTACCAAGAGTGAGTTTGAGACTGCTTTGCGACCTCACCTTGGATGACATGAGAAGATCTACGCCAGGACAGCTCTCAATATTGCCTCATGGACTTAGTTTTATGACACCTTTGTTAGATAGACACCTGGCGAGATAGCTGTACTCCTTCCCTTTTGAGCCTCATCAACCGTATCATTAACCACGCGTTCTTCTTGAAGAGTGGGAATTTTGAGGTAGTCCAAGGTCATGCTTGGAACATCATTGACTGCATTATGAATGGGCATAAGTTTGATGTGGTTGACCTCATAATTAGAGAGATTGCATCATCCAAGAATGATAGGGTCAAAAGAATCTATTTTTCTCTATACATCACAGCCCTCATCATAAGGATGATGTATTATCGAGGAGCAAGGCCGATGCCATACAAGCCAAGAGAAGCCGCTCTAGTCCCCTTCTCAACCAGTCCCCTCCGCTACCCTTCCCCGTGCTCAAGAGGAAGGCGAACATGAGCAAGGGCATGAGGATGCTCCACCTATAGCTGGTCCAATTTTACTATCTCATATTTTCGATGTTGTCTTGCAAATCCAAGAAAATCAAGTGGAGACAAATAATTAGCTTGCTTCCCTTACCCAGTGTCAAGTGGAGGCAAATGATCAACTAGCTTCTCTTGCTCAGCATATGAGCACTCTTAAGCGTGCTTCCTCCTCCTCAGCATCTCGTCGTCCTTCTCCCATTCAATTCGCCTTCGCAACCCCTCTTCCCAAGAGTAGCTCTTTTTGGTACTTGATGCCTAAGGGGGGAATTGGGAAGGAGAAATTTCGGAGAAGACCATGGAGGAGAAGGGCTAGAAGAAGAAGAAGATCTGCCTACCTATCGTTTTATTGTTTAAGAAATTTGTTATATGAGGAATTTTACAATATGTGTTTGAACTATGTGTGGTTTGCTTGTAATAGTTAGAACTTTTATGCTTATGATGCTTGTGAACTTGTTTAATGCTATGGTTATTTGGCTATATCAATCTTGTTCATGCTTATCATGTTCTAAGTATTACTTCTCATGTTCATACTCATGCTTATTATCTTTTGAGAAGTTTCTCAAAATTCAACAAATAAAGAAAACTCCGCCAAAATTTTCAAAATCTAAACTAATTCAAAATACCATATGCATATATTTAGAGGGAGCTTTTCTCTATTTATTGAATGACTCTTGAATGCAACTAATTCTTCATATCCTTGAGCTTATCTCAAGAGTTATTTGTATTCAAAGTCAAAACAAGAAAATAAAACTCATTTCAAAGACTTGGGGTATTTTCAAAAGTCTCTAAATTTCCTTCACATTGTATTAGCTGTCATCAATTACCATAAAGGGGGAGATTGAAAGCATCTAGTCCCCTAAAAATTAGTTTTGGTAATTAATGATAATATTATATTTGAAACTAACATGTGTGCTAAGATGTATTAAAAGGTTTAGTCCCGAAACACGGATGACAATGCAACATGGCATACAAAGACTAGCAAGGATAGACTTGGTTCAAGACAAAGGTGAAAATTTGTTCTAGGATCCCTTTTACATTTTGTCGGTCTCAGAGTTTGGAGAAAAGATAGGATTAGTAGGCAAGACATCGTGCCATAAAGGGGGATCATGGCTATTAGTTTGAGTATTGACTTTGAGCCATTCTGATCAACAAATAGTCATGCATGCATCTAAAATCTGTTTCTAGAAAACCTTGTCAGGAAAAACGGGAGTACGGACCTGGAAGTACGGTACTATCGGCCAATGGTAATACCATCATTGTGGAGCGATACTATTGGCCAACGGTAGTACCGATTTTCCTGCGGTATGTTTTTTCCAAAGAGCATGTTTTTGGTCAAATCTTGTAGTTCTGGAAATCGATAGTACCAATCTCAGGGTGTGGTACTAACGCATCCTAGATGGCAGTAGTACTACAATGCCTGTTCAACAGCAAGTTCAAACACATTAAATGCACCAAATATAACCATTGAATGGTAGGTGCGGTAGTACCGGCCATACATGGCAGTAATACCGCACCTACTAAATTTTTCTAGGATTAGTTTCCAACGGTCAAATTTGTGGTTGAGGGTTATGAATACCCCCTCACCAGCACAAGGGCATACATCTAGGACCTCATTGAATACACTAGAGCCTTGTGTGCACTCTCCTCTACTCATTTTTTCATATTTCCCATTCTTGAGTAGTTGAAGAGCATCTAAGTGCATTGATTCATTCGTTGATCATTTTGGCACTTGTTTCTCCTCAAGCAAACAATATTATTTATTACTCTTGGTGCTTACCGGCACCTAGACGGTCTTTGAAGAGTTTGCACGATGATCTCTTCAAGAAGCTTGTAAAGAGGCTCAGCACCAATTGTGAGTGGTCTAGTGCTCGCCATCTCCAGAACGGAGAAAGAGCAAATCTTAGTGGATTGAAGTGGTTTAGCTTAATTCGTGAAACTAGTCCGATTTGTTTGGACTTACCTCAACATGGATTAGTGAAGACCGGCAAGTTTTCGATACTTGTGGTTATCTTTTGTCTTTACTCTTCCACATTTACTTTTATAGCTATTAAATTGTCATATCTTATGTAGCTAGAATTGTACTTGGTAGAGACATAACTTGTTGTGCCATAGAAACTTAGAAAATTTGCTCTTAACTTGTGCTAGATTCATTTATTGATCTTTGTTATAGTAGTTAGAATTAGAGAGGAATTTTTTAGAATCTTCTATTCACCCCTCTAGTTGGTTATCCTTAACCCTACAATCTACAACTAAGACTAGGTTCTATCCTCCCCATGAAGGACGTGTGGTTGCACGTATAAATGCTTGGACAAATGGCACAATGTTTGGTCCTTAAGTAACTTGGAGGACTAGAATGGGTCCTACCTCACACCCAAGTCAAAAACAAGTTTAAACATTTTGATATCTTTCCAACAATTTTTTCGAGTAAACATTTTGTAAACATTTTCCCAAAAACATTTCATAAATTGATTCTAGAATTTTTTTTCTAGTATTTTCTATATTTATCAACTAAGCATGCTAAGCATTTGCTATATCTTCCAAATAAATCCCATATATAGTCCTAGGGTGACAATGGAAGTGAATTTCTAATTCAAGGAATTGGTAGCACAACTGATCGTCTTTAACTATACCCTAACCTTAAATTTTGACATTTATTAATAAATTAAGCATCTCAAAACTAATTTTTAACAAAAACAACATAGCATTTGAAAACTAGAGTCAACAAGATCAAAGGGGTCATTTGCCTGGTTTGTTGAACACTTGGGCTTTCTCTTGGAGGTTATCAAACGTTCCTAACGTGTTGTGTCTAAACGAGAGAAAACCAAAAACACAAATAAACTTCAAGAATAATAAAATTGGTTCGGTGCAACAATGCTCCACAGTGTTGGGAAGGGAAGGTGAACAGTAATGGGCCGGGAGAAGATTTAGGCTTGAGAAGATTTAAGGATTTTTAATTGATTTCATATTCAAATATTTCCCAAAAAGGAGTTCTCATTTTTAAAAACTAGTAAAAAAAACTCCTACAAACCCTAGAAAAATTCACAAAGGCATTTTGGAATATTAGAACCTAGATAAAATATTTTAGACTTTAAAATTATTTTCACAACTCTAGTAAGAATAGGAAAAATAATTAGGAAATTTTAGAAAATTCAGAAAAAAGACTTAAAAATTTTAGAAAATGCTAAATAACTATTTTAGCTAGGCAATTCGAAGTTTAAGCTGTGACAGATCTACCCCTTAAAAGAAATCTCATCCTCGAGATTTGGATAGACTAGAGATAGGAGACAAACAACCTATGAAGCGAAGGTAGTAGAAGGGGTCGCATTGCCTACGCCTAACTTCTCGTCTCAAAAAATATTGGTTGCCAGCTTTTTTAACCTATTATACCATCTATTCAATTATGCTAAGAATTCTAATATCATTAATATTTTCTACCAATACCCTATTCACTTACTTAGGTCGTTTCTAGTGATCCAATTAAATGTGAAGTTCTGGGAAATAAATTGCCGTAGGTATGGGAATGATAGTGAATGTACCACGTACATCCTCCGGGGCTTCCAAAGCTTCTCCAACAGTGACGTGGTTTACGTGGCCTCTTCCAAAGTTCTAAGGGGTCTAGCTACCTGGTTAGGTGCAGGTGATGCTTTAAGATCTTGAATTTAGATGAATTTAAAAACAATAATAAGGTCAATCGAAGTTCGTATGAGGGAGAATGGGTCATCGGACGTTTTGCAAGTAGAGAAAAATCAAAGAAAAAGAGAGAGAAAATACTATACATTATTACTTTCTTTAATTGCAAAAACCTTTTTATTGCATGAAGGCTGACGTGTGGGGACGTGTGGGCCACGGTTTAAGTGGTCCATTTTATTTCAAGCCGTGGGACCCGTATGTCAGCCGCACATATGTTAAATCAGGTTTTAAATAGAATTGTGACAAGTAGGGTCAGCTGTCAGTGGGTGGGGTCAAAGCAAGAGAGAGGGGGGTGGCTGACAAGCTGGGCTTCTTGTCAGCAACACCAAAACAGAGCAGTGGCTTAGCGAGGGTGTCGGTGGTGGACTTTATGGCAGTGGGTCTCGGGCGAGCTAGAGGGGGTCTAGGGGATCAAGGGCATGGGTTTACGGCAGTAGGGGATGGCCAGAGTTGGCCGGCGTTGAGAGCACAGTGGCGGCGACCATTGCGGCTGGCGGCAGGGGTGAAGAAGTGGAGATAAGGGGAAATTAGTGGAAGGGAGAGCATCTAGCAGACGAGGAGAGCCCATTTCGGATGATGGCGGCAGGGGAGACTCACCGGAGGGGGGCTGTCGACGATGACCTGTGGTGGCGATGGGGGGCGTCCGTGGCGGCGGCACTTCGGGTGAGGGGAGCTGAAATTGAGGAGGTGGACAAGTTTATGGATCCATGAGGAAGCTTTGGTTCCAATTAATTTGGATTTGGCTCACCAAAGGGGATGAACGGCTTCGGCTTGGTACAGCTGCGTTTCTACTAGAGCTAGGGAAGAAGAAGGCAACGCAGCTGTTTTGGAGCATGGGCACTCTAGGGAGCTTAAGCATAGCTGGGGTGGTTTATATAGTCGCCGGGTCGGGCACGGCGCATCGGCCATGGAGAAGAAGACAGTGGGCTAGCGGGACTCCAGGGAAGGCTGTGATAGTTCATCGCTGTAGGCTTTGCAACGGACAGGACGGCACAAGTTTGCGTGGTGAGGCAAAGCGGGCGTGGGGAGGAGGGAGCTACGCCCGAGGCTAGAAAGGCGTGGCGTGTCGTCGGGGCTCGGCTGGCACGAGGCGGCGGCGATGAGTCGGTCGGGCGGTCGAACGTTGCACGTCGTAGGCGTGAACCGACGCGGACAAACGCGTCCAGTGCATGAATTGGCGCAGACAGGGTCAGTGTGGGCGCGAACCGGGCTGGCAAGGAGGGCCAGGAGAGTAAAGTGTATTTCCATCCAATACGTCTTTCGACCTGGCAAGGCGAAAATAGCGGAGGGAAGAAAAAATAGTGAAGAGAAGAAAACGGCTTCGGGCGCAGCATGTCAACAGGGCGGGATGGGCCAAAAGTCCGTACAGTGCTCGACAAGGAAATGAACAATGAAAGGCCACTAGAAGATTTAGGCCCGAGAGGATTTAAAGATTTTTAATTGATTTCGGATTAAAATATTTCGAGAAAAGGTTTTCCAATTTTTAAAACCATCAAACGAACTCCTGCATATCCCATAAAAATTAGATAGTCATTTTGGAATATTTTAAAGCATATAAAATATTTTTACACTTTAAAAATGTTGTTACAACTCTGTATAAATTTAAATATGCCCGGAAAAAATGGGAAAAACAATTAGGAAATTTAAAAAAGACTAAAAAATTAGAAAATACAAAGTAACTATTTTAGCTGGGAAAATTAAAATTTACGCTGCAACAGAGCTCCTCCAATTGTTTTCTTTTCTTTTCTTTGTTTCCTTCTTCCCAATTTCCTTTTCTTTCTTTCTTCTTCATCTTCCCCTCCGGTGCCAGTGGCCAAGGCCTCTGCCCCTTGAGCTGCACACCACCGCCATCGCCCAGTCGCATAGCGCCAGAGCTCCACGCCGCCACGCGTCAATTTGGCTGAGGTGACACGCCACATGTGCTAAACTAAACGCGTATTGGTGATCCATTTAGCTCAACACAACAGGTTCAATGTCCCCGCCATGATTTTCCCTCATTAAAAAAGACGATAATTAAGAAAAATTCCCTTTTTCCTCCTCTCTTGTTTCCTCCTCCTTCTACCCGCCCGTACCTCGGTTGGTTCGGGATCGGGCTCCACAGTCGTCGGCAACCATCCTCTCCGGCGCGCAACGCCTCCATCCCGCGCGCGTCTATCGCGGCCGCTCACGGCGCTGCACCGATGTCAGCTATTTCATCACAGCTGCGTACCCATGCGAGAACACTATTGCACCAGCGCTTAAGAAGTTGTGGAGGAGATGGTCGTGGGAGCAGCAGGGGTGGATCCAGCCGAGAAGACAATTGGAGTCATATCCACTGTACTATGGGGTCACCTCTACTGACAAACAATAACTTTATATATGATTTAGAAAATTCCATTGGGATCATGTGACCCCAATAAGTATATACTGGATCTGCCCCTGGGAGCAGGAGCAGCTCCCGGCTAAACTCAGCAAGTGCTCGTGAAGTTCTAGCCCACTGTATGCCATCCAAATTTGGCAATTTAAGATGACAAGTGGGACCTTGGACTAATGGACCGACAAATTGGTGTTGGATGCTATCATATCGAAGATCTCGACGAGCTGGTTCGCGATGACATATTATTCGTCCAATTCCCAGTTCGGATGAAAAGGATACGAGATTGGAAATTATGGGAGCTGGAAAACAACTAGTCGCATACAAGATGCAAGGCTCAATGCCGGTGCCAACTAGCAAGGGAACCTTTCCATATGCTTAGTGCTAATTACCATGGAATTATGCACAAGGAAATCCCTACTTGCCGCATGCATGTCTACTTGATGCCCAGGTGCTACACGTCCTCAGGACCTCGACATGATTCAGATTGTTGTGAAACAAAACTGTTAAACTGCCCAATGTAACTGATATATTTTACTTTTCTTACCACTCCCTCATATTCTATAAATTCATGTACAGAATAAGAGTTAAAGATCAATGAATAAAGCAATTAGTTTCTCTCAAACACTTATTCAATCTCTCTTGCAATACGTTATCAGCACATATTCACATGAGTGCAAACAGAGAAGACAAAACGAAGATTTTTTGGAGTCGATCGAATGGAGGACGAATTATGCCTTGTGGATAGTGGTACCACAAACTCTATATTTAGGGACACAAAATATTTCCTAACTCTCACTATGAGGAAAATAAATGTTTTAACCATCGTTGGACGCGATGCAACGATAGTAGGCTCTGATCGCGCCTCTATCACTCTCCCTATGGGTACACAATTGGAAATTGAGGATGCACTCTTGTATCCTGATTCAACACGTACTCTACTTAGTTATAGAGATATCCGTCAGAATGGTTTCCATGTTGAAACCCAAAATGACAACAAAGAGGAATATCTCCTCTTAACCAAACACAACGGATATGGCAAACAAGTACTAGAGAAAATTCCATCTTTAAACTCCGGATTGTACTATACATACATCAAACCCGTTCAACATATTACGTACAAAGTAATTTTTCAAGACACTAACACATTCCAAACATGGCATGATCACCTTGGCCACCTAGGCATTGGAATGATGAGGAAAATTATTAGTAATTCAATTGGTCATACATACCTAAAAAAAAAATTTCCGGAATCATCAGATTTTGTATGCACTTCCTGTGCCACCGGAAAATTGATTTTAAAACCCTCTTATCTTAAAATCAGAGCTGAACCACTTAAATTCCTTGAACGCATTCAAGGAGATATATGTGGTCCTATACAACCATTGCGTGGACCGTTCAGATACTTCATGGTTCTCATTGACGCATCTACTAGATGGTCACATGTTTATCTTTTATACACACGAAACTATGCATTTGCTAAGTTAATTGGTCAAATTATCCAATTACGAGCACATTATCATGAACATCGAATTCAATCAATTCGAAAGGACAATGTTGCTGAATTTTCATCCCATACCTTCAATGATTATTGTATGTGTAACATCCTAAAATGACCAGGGAGTTGTACAGTGGAACATTGTAAGCCTTTCTGCGAAATATTATATTAATATGGATCTTGAAAGATTTTCTGGTCGAGCCGGATTCAGATTTTGAAAACTTAAAATAGCTCGTAAGCCCTTAGCCCCGAAAAATATTAAATGCCCACATGGAAATTAGGCATATAAGTTTACACAAGGTAGATATATCTAAAATTATAAAAAGAAAAGAGGAGAAAAATAAAAAGGAAAAAGAAAAGGAACCGGTTGTGGGCCCAAGAATCTTAAATATAATAACCACCTTGGTGGGAAATAATTTTCTTAAACCCAAAATATCTCTAGGAATTTCTGTGAATTTTTCTAGAATTTTTGGAGGTAATTTCATATTTTTTCCAAATATATTAAGCCATCTAGCAATTCTGGAAATTCAAATTCAAAATTTAAATTCCAAACCCCCCCCGGCCGACGCATGGTCGGGCCGGATCCGCCCACGTCGCCCCCGGATCCACCCACCCTCTCCCTCGAGCCGACGCGCGTTCGGTCCCGATGGCGCCACGTCGCCGCTCGCGCCATCTCGGCCGCCGCGGTCTCCTTCACCCTTTCTTCCTCCTCCTCCGCAGCACTGGACCCCCTCGCCTCGACACGGCGCGACCGCACTCACGGGAATCCCGCAGAGGGGCAGCGGCATGGGAAGGGCCACGCACCGCCCACGACCCGCTACACCCCCGCCAGACGCGATCGCTGCGCCAACACTGGCCATGGCGATCACCCCCGCATGGCACGGTCTGCCGAGGCGACCTCCTCGACCCGGCTATAAAAGCCGCGAATGTGACCAAAAGTTTCGTTGTGCCGCCCTCATCGTTTTCAGTAGCGCATTGCCCCAAAAGCCGCCGGATCGCCGGCATCCTCGCTTCTTCCCCAACTCCGGCCGTCGGTCCCTCTCCGCAATTCCGCCGGTTCTCGCCGGGGGGACTCGATTCCTTGCTTCCACACCATCCCCAGCACACCGCCGACGTTATTCCGGCATCGCCCGAGCTTGGCATCGGTAGTAGCTCGCCCGGCCAGAAGCCTCCCCGAGCCGCCGCCGCGTCGCCGACCCACCTCCGGTGACCTCGGTGCCCCCAACTCGCCATCGGCCGCCACGGCACCGCGCGCGTTTGACATTCCGGACCTCCCTCGCGCGAGACCACCGCCTCCCTCGGCTCCGGACCCCCGCCCCTTTGCCGCCCGCGCCACCTTATCGGCCTTGACCCTCTTCCCCGGTTCCCTTGGCGCGTTCGAGCACCGCTCACGCAGCTCCCGAGGTCGAGCCTTTCTTTTAATTTCCGCCACGACAGGTGGGCCCACTGTCGGCCGATCTCTTGCTTGCCCGATCACGATAGCGGACCCCTTTGTCGAGGCGGTGCAGGGGGGCGTGAGCCACGCCGCCGGGCCCCGTGTCGGCGTCAGCATGAAGTGTGATCACGACGATGGGTCCCCATGTCGACTTTATTATTTTCCGGATTTAATTGAACCGAAAATATTCAAATGGGCATAACTTATTCATTTTAACTCCAAATTAAGTGAAACTAATTTCTAAATTCATCTAAATTCAAGAGCTATCTAATTTTGTGATGTTATTTTGAATGTTGTACTGATTTTATCCAAATTTTCGCGCACGTAAAAATTAGCATTCGAAGCTCAGGAAGAGGAAGCTGCAGCTGTAGGCCCCAATACACAGAACCCCGACATCGGTAATCAAGGCGAGTCAATACTTTGATCATTTTGAGCCTACATTTCCAATAAATTACTTTTATTTCAGTTATTACGAACTGCATGCTTATATTTATATTGCAATACATGATAATTTCAGATTCTAGTTTTACGTCCCTGCTTTCTTGATTATGATCATTGTACATCCCTTCCGTTATACCTGGTTAAGTGATCCTTGTCTCCCTAGTAAAAGTAATAATGAAAGTACTCTTTTTGAAAATAAGTCCCTAAGTAATAGTGCCATGCCTAGGGTTGTTTAGGTAATTAGGGGTGTGAGAGCACCCTAGCATCTCTTATAAATTTCAGAAATCATTCTTGGGCAGTCATTATGATGATGACTGATGTATGTTTGTGTAAGTATTTTGCGTTCTAAAAGAACCCCCCTATGCTTAACTATCTGGGCGGATGGATCGAGGGTGTGTGTATGTATGAATTGTGTCGTGATAGCACAGAGGGGAGTGTGGTAGAACCGTCCAGATAACCATTAAGGACTGAATCTTGTGATGACCTCCCAAGGTACAAACAGTACAACCACATGCTGGCAAAGTGTAGGCATGACTAAATAATTTGTGTAGCTCTAGTGTGGTTACGTGAAGGTGTGAACACGAGCAAAGGGATGGATGGTCTCATCCCCGCCTTTGCCCGTGATGGCTCACGAGGGACCCTTCTCGAGGGATGGTTGCATCTACAGAAGATAGACCTTAGCGGGCGTAACCACAAGTATGATTATGCATTGTAACAGTCGTGTGATAGACTACTCAACTGCATGGCTAAGGAATCATGTGGGGCAAGGAGCGGATCTATCTCTTGTGGGTAAAGTGTACAAACTCTGCAGAGTCAAAACTATTTGAATAGCCATGCCCACGGTCATGGGCGGTCATGGGAATCTGAATAGATATAGTTCTATTTCAAAATCTTGATGGGTGGAATGGGAGACAACGCAGGGACTTAGGACGAATATTTCACGCTTAGGACCTTAAGCAAACAGACTAAGGTGTGGTTTGCGTACAAATATTACTGGAACTTTAGTAGTATTTGTATGACCACTTTTGCCCTCGGTCTTTGCATGTGGTTAATAGGTCTACTTTGTTCTGCTTCCGCTGTTGTACTTTTGTAATGTAAATATTTGGCCTGAGCGGCCCTACTGTAAGAACTCCGCCCTTTTGAAGGCCTAACTTCAACTATGCTATGTAATAATATTATGGCTTGATGTGAATTCAGCGATGTATGAAATGATTGACAATGTATCATGTGCATTATCTATCGATCCGAGGAATAATGCGATAAGGCACAAGCAGATTCGGGTTGAAAAATCGTGGTCCCAGCAGTCGGTATCGAGCATACTGTTGTAGGGTAAAAACCTTAGGTGGTCGTTAGAGCTTAGGACTGCGAAGGTTACAAAATGTATAAAAAGGAATTTCTTAAAAATATAGCATAATGATTCTTCTCGCATCCTTCCTAGTTCTACTTTGTTCTACATTTCAGTTGGTATTTTGAAAATTACTAACGATATTATTTAATTACAGATGGCAGGAGCTGCAGACGCTGGACACTGGGACTTCTTCTTTCACGGAGTACGTGAGGGAGAGTTTGCGGATATACTTCGCAAACTACTCCACTACTTGGGCTACGAGGACGCGCCCATCTACCGCGGTCGGAGGACCAGGACAGGGGGAGGCGAGTCCTGGTTAGTGGAGATCTTCATCTACCCCCGGCGCAAGTGAGACCCATCTCACGTTTTCCGGACTACCCACAGGAGGAGCTTGGTGGCAGCAGCTCTACAGGACGCCGCCCGTCTGGCCGCGGCCCGACTTTGCGACATCCACGTGACCCTGGTGTTAGAGTCTCCCTTCAGCTATCACCCGCTACGGACAGAGCACGCCAGGTACGACGGGACCCGGGTGACCGAGCTGGAGGACGACCCGAGGCTCACGATCGGTGGAGTCCTTGCGAGCGGCTCGCCCGATCTGAGCGGGCCTTGGCGAGGCCAAGGCGGGCGGCCACCGCGCGCCTGACTCGGCAGACACCTACACCACGCAGCTCCAAGCACCTCACGCCAGTTCCGGGACTCAGACTAGGCTCACACGACAAGAGCGTCGGCCCGGGGCCCCAGTCCGCTCTGCGCCGAGGAGAGGCTCACCGCAGCCGTTCACGCTCTCACTCCGACACCGACCCGTTTGAGTTTAGTGGTAGCAGGTCCCGTTCCTAGTGTACGGACTACACCCCCTCCAGTCCCAGTGTTGGTGACATGGAGGAGTAGGCGTCGAGGTTCGATAAATCTGATGCTTGCTAGGGTTTGGCTAGTGTTAGTGCTACGATCCCGTCTTATTAGTAGCAGTTTGAGCCAGTATCTTAGTCTCGTGTATGTGTAAATTATGAACGCTAAGTATGTGTATGTTTGTAAAGCCCAGCATGGCTTGTGAGGCCATAGAAAGCTGGCTATGTGGTGTGTTGTCTATGCTTAATGAAAACGGCCTTGTGTTCTAAAATTTTTCTATTGTTGATGTTGGATTTGGTTCTTTTATATGATGACCTTGGGTTGTTAGTCTTATGGGGTTAGAACAAAAATTTGACAGAGTACTAAAATACCTGCAGATGGCCAGCCATAGAGTTACCCGAGCACAAGCTGGTGCAAACCCAGACATGCAGGCAGAAGTAGAAGCCAGCCAAGAAGCACAGCATGTGGGAAGGGGAAGAGGCCCAAGTCAAGGGGTAAACCTCCCACCCCCGCCGGCCAACCCGTCCATGGCGCAAGTAATGGCACAGCAAACGCAAATACTTCAGGCTATCTACGTGGGCCAGCAGACCAACACCAATGTCCACGTTTCTGACCTGGGCGACTTCATCAGGACCCGGCCTCTTACCTTCACCGGGGCAGATGAGCCTCTCGAGGCGGAGGATTAGCTACGGGACACCGAGAGGAAGCTCCGTATAGCCAAGACCGTAGAGAATGACCAAGTAATCTTTGCAACCCACCAACTCCAGGGAGCCGCAGCTGCCTGGTGGGAGAATTACCTAGCCACAAAAGGATATGAGAACACCCCTACTGGAGCTAGTACGACAATTGTACCATGGGCAGAATTCAAGGCGGCTTTCAAGGCCAACTTTGTTCCAACTGGTGTAATGCGAATGAAGAAGAATGAATTCGCAATCGAAGCAGGCAACATTTGGTCGGTGAATACCTCACTAAGTTTAATCAAGCGGCTCGCACGCCCAAAGGATGTAGCAGACGAAGAAGAAAAGATTGACGGGTTCTTCGTTGGGATGAATGAAGAATCATGAGTGCGACTTATCATCCAAGATTTCACAAGCTTCCACCAACTTGTGAATAAGGCACTAGTTCTGGAAAATGAGAAGAAAAACCTGGAGGCTAGCCGCAAGCGCAAGCAAGTGGCTCAGCGACCTCAAGGGAGATTCATCCAGAAGTTCTTCAACAACCCCTCCTTCTCAGGAACAGCCCCGCCCCAGAATCTCAGTCTGGTACTCCGTCCAAGTGGCAACACTTTCCAGACTCCACATCCGCCGGGCGGTTCTGGAACCAATCCTGCGACCTCCTTCAAGCCATACTGTGGGGAAAAGGGCATTTGCCTATCGCGCCATGCGGTAAACCACTCCCGTGAAGTTTAATTTGGGGACCACTCCCAACTAAGGCCAAGCTTCAGCACCTAGCAAGGGAAGGGCGACGTCAACTCCAAACCGGGGGAGGGTCAATCACGTCACCGCAGAAGAAGCTGAGGAGGCTGCTGGAGTCCTGCTGGGTACGTTTTCTGTCAAGACATTACCAGCACGTGTTCTTTTTATTCCGGGGCATCATATTCATTCATAGCCAAAAGATTTGCCGATAAACTTAGGCTGCCCACTTATTCACTGAAGAAACCAATGGTACTTAGCTCACCATGAGGGTTGCTAATGCTACCTTAGTATGCCCCGGGTAGAAATTGTCATGGAAAGGTCCCGGTTCCTAGCAGATTTAATAGTTCGCCTCGAGACTCGGATATTATATCGGGATGGACCGTTAGCCAAACACCAAGGAATACTAGATTGTGCCACGAGGAGAGTGAAGCTAACCAAATGCCCGGGGCTAACCATTGAGGTAAAAGTGGACCGACCGTATCGATGGGGCCGCGCCATATATTATTGCGAAGATGTGCCATTGGAAGGGATGATGGTGGTACAAGACTACCCTGAAGTCTTCCCCGAAGAATTGCCCGGCATGCCACCAGATAGAGATCTTGAGTTTGTTATCAATTTAAAGCACTGTGCCGCCCCTATCTCCAAGAGACCATACTGGAATGACCGTAGATGAGCTAGAAGAGTTGAAGAAGCAACTTCATGAGCTACAGGACAAGGGTTTTATCCGGCCGAGTTCCTCACCTTGGGGATCCCCGGTAATCTTTGTGAAGAAGAAAGATGGCACCGCTAGGATGTGTATAGACTACCGGGCTTTAAATGAAGTGACCATCAAGAATAAGTACCCGCTACCTAGGATCGACGATCTATTTGATCAGCTTGGGGGAGCCACGATATTCTCCAAGATTGATTTGAGGTCGGGTTATCATCAACTAAAATTTAGGCCGGAGGACATTCCAAAAACTGCCTTTACCACTAGATATGGACTGTATGAATTCTGATTATGTCTTTTGGTTTAACTAATGCCCCCGCCTATTTCATGAACCTTATGAATAAGGTTTTTATGGATTACTTGGATAAGTTTGTGGTAGTATTCATCGATGATATTCTCATCTACTCCAAGACCGCGGAAGAACATGATGAGCATCTGCGACTGGTACTAGAAAAGCTGAAGGAACACCAACTCTACGCCAAATTCAGCAAGTGTGGATTTTGGTTGTCTGACATTAGTTTCCTGGGACATATAGTGTCTGCGGGAGGCGTGTCGGTCGACCCGCCAAAATTGCTGCAGAATGATGAGAATGGCAACGACCCACCTCCGCCACCGAGGTAAGGAGCTTTCTTGGATTAGCGAGGATATTTGTGTGGTTCATAGAGCGATTCTCCGGATTGCCAGGCCAATAACCCAACTCCTCAAGAAGGAACAGGCCTTTGGGTGTACCAGGGCTTGTGAAGAGAGCTTTCAAGAACTGAAGAAGAGATTGACTACCACCCCAGTACTGGTTCTGCCCGATGTGCGTCGAGATTTTGAGGTGTACTGTGATGCCTCACATCAAGGGCTTGGGGGTGTGCTGATGCAAGGAGGAAAGGTGGTAGCTTATGCATCCAGGTAGCTTCGCCCACATGAAGCGAATTACCCAACCCACGACCTGGAACTAGCCTCGGTGGTGCATGCCCTAAAAATCTGGAGCCACTATCTCATTGGCAACCACTGTGATATATACACAGATCACAAAAGCCTCAAATATTTCTTCACCCAGTCACACCTTAACCTGAGACAGCGGAGGTGGCTGGAATTGATCAAAGATTATGACCTGAGTGTCCATTACCACCCCGGAAAGGCCAATGTGGTAGCAGATGCTCTAAGTCGTAAGGCCTATTGTAATAACCTTATGGTTCAGGAACACCAGCCTAAGCTGCATCAAGAATTGATGGCCTTAAACTTAGAAATCATGGAGAAAGGGACCTTAGCGGCAATGGAGATGCAGACAAGTATCGAGGAGAAAATTAATGCCGCACAAAAAGAAGACTCAGCTATTGGAGATTGAGAAGGTTAATGAAAGAAGGGAAGGCTCCTAAGGTGACCATGGATCAGCAAGGAATCTTAAGGTACGGGACGCGTGTCTTCGTACCCCACCAGAAGGACCTTAAAGACCTGATACTCAGGGAAGCTCATAGCTCTGCTTATTCCCTCCACCCTGGGAGCACCAAGATGTATCAAGATATGAAGCAATGGTACTGGTGGCCGTGCATGAAAAGGGACATCGCTGAGCATGTCGCTTGTTGTGATGTGTGCCAGAGAGTGAAGGCTGAACACCAAAGGCCGGCAGGGTTGCTCCAGCCCTTGCAAATACCCCAGTGAAAATGGGAGGAAGTGGGTATGGATTTCATTACAGGGTTTCCGCAAACGAAGTCAGGCTGCGACTCAGTCTGGGTCATCATTGATAGGTTGACCAAGGTAGCCCACTTCATTCCCGTCAAGACAACTTACAAGGGGGATAAATTAGCCGAGCTATACATGTCTCGCATTGTGTGCTTGCACGGTGTACCTAAACGGATAGTATCTGATCGGGGTTCCCAGTTTACTTCGCATTTCTGGGCAAGCTTGCATGAAGCTCTAGGTACCCACTTAGATTTCAGTACTGCCTATCATCCTCAGATAGACGGACAAACAGAGAGAGTGAATCAGATATTAGAGGATATGCTCCGGGCATGTGCACTGGATTTTTCAAAGGAATGGGATAAGTGTCTGCCTTATGCTGAGTTCGCCTACAACAACGATTACGATCCATCTGCAAATGTCTCCCTTTGAGGCCCTGTATGGGAGGAAATGTCGAACCCCGCTCCATTGGTCCGAAGTGGGAGAAAGCTATGTGTTTGGTCACAAACTTTGAACCAGCGGAAGAAAAGTTCGCTGATCGGGATCGATTGGCGGCTCGGTCCGCATGTAAGAATTTACCGACAAGAGGAGAAGGCCACTAATTTTTGAAGTTGGGGACCACGATACCTAAAGTGTCGCCTCACGTGGAGTCAAGCGGTTTAAGGTCAAAGGCAAGCTCACCCCTCGCTCTGTTGGGCCGTTCCCGATTGTGGCCAAGAAGGGAGAAGTTGCCTACCAGCTAGCACTACCGCCAAACCTATCCAATGTACATGATGTCTTCCATGTGTCCCAGCTGAAGAAGTGCCTACGAGTGCCGGAAGACGAGACCCCGTTAAAAGCAATCGAGCTTGAGGAGGATCTAACCTACAAGGAGCGTCCAATCAAGATTCTGGACACTGTGGAGAAGAGGACCAGAACCCAATCTATTCGTATGGGCAGAGTGCAATGGAGCCACCATTCAAGAAAAGAAGCTACTTGGGAGCGCGAGGATCAGTTACGTAGAGACTACCCCGCTTTGTTTACTAGCAGTACTGAATCTCGGGGTCGAGATTCTTTTTAAGGGGGGTAGATTTGTAACATCCTAAAATGACCAGGGAGTTGTACAGTCGAACATTGTAAGCCTTTCTGCGAAATATTATATTAATATGGATCTTGAAAGATTTTCTGGTCGAGCCGGATTCAAATTTTGAAAACTTAAAATAGCTCGTAAGCCCTTAGCCCCGAAAAATATTAAATGCCCACATGGAAATTAGGCATATAAGTTTACACAAGGTAGATATATCTAAAATTATAAAAAGAAAAGAGGAGAAAATAAAAGGAAAAAGAAAAGGAACCGGTTGTGGGCCCAAGAATCTTAAATGCAATAACCACCTTGGTGGGAAATAATTTTCTTAAACCCAAAATATCTCTAGGAATTTCTGTGAATTTTTCTAGAATTTTTGGAGGTAATTTCATATTTTTCCAAATATATTAAGCCCTCTAGCAATTCTGGAAATTCAAAATCAAAATTTAAATTCCAAACCCCCCCGGCCGACGCATGGTCGGGCCGGATCCGCCCACGTCGCCCCCGGATCCGCCCACCCTCTCCCTCGAGCCGACGCGCGTTCGGTCCCGATGGCGCCACGTCGCCGCCTCGCGCCATCTCGGCCGCATGCGGTCTCCTTCACCCGCCTCTTCCTCGTGACAAGCGGGCCCGCTTGTCAGCAGTCCCCCCATTTCTTCCTCCTCCTCCTCCACAGACCCGACCCCCTCCGCGACGACGGCCGCGACCGCTGCGGGAATCCCGCAGAGGGGCGTGCATGGGAAGGGTCATTGGTGATATGCCCTAGAGGCAACATGGAGATGTTGAATATATCACATACTATGTTTATGATACATTGCTTTGTTCCTTGAAATAGACATTATCATTATTGATCAATGAGTATGTGACTTATTCATGAGACTCTTAATGCCAAAATGTTGCTATTTCTAAATGATCCCCGATTATATTTCATATGAGGAACAAATATGATTCAAAGATCGACATATGTATTGATTGATGATCATGTCTCATGGATCATGGTATGGAGATACCAAATCAATAATATGGACATGTGTTAGTGAACATATGTTGGATAGACCCGCCATGAGACACTGCAGAGATTCCATGTGTCATCGGTTGGTCTCAAGTAGTGTTTATGTGGAATCCTTAGACTTGAGATCATCATGGTTCCCGGCATGCGTAGTAGCTACTTTGGGACTACTAAACACTACTCAAAGAATCGGGTAGTCATAAAAGTAGTCTTTGGGTTTGCCATGAAACATGTAGTGGGATGTGAATGATCAAGATAGAATTTGCCCCCTTATGGGAGAGATATCTCGGGCCCCTCGATGTAATGGATTATGAAAGTGCATGGCCATGCCAAGATGATTGAGGAGTCAATCACGAGTTTATAATCCATCACGGAATCGAGAGAGTGATTGAGCTATTAAGAGGATGACACGGTCTCGCCTTGAGCTTAATCTATATCGTGAGGCAAAGGGATTAGAACATGAGAACATTGCGAGTTCACCGATATGATCTTTACGTATACTTTGGGGTTAATATGTCTTACTAGAGGCCGCTATTAACACGGTGACCGGAAGGTGTTTCGGTCGCGACCAAGTATCGTGAACCTCTGTGGTCGCACACTTAACGGGTTGGAACACTAATTCAATGTGATTCGGATATGGGCTCAATTCGGATAGAGATCCGGATAGACTCCTATTGGGCCTCGGTCCACGAGGCCCAAGTGAGGAGGTCTATATATGGAGGCGAGGGGTGAGGGAACGATCCGATAATCCCGAGCTAAACCCGCCGCCACCTCCCGAGCCAAACCCTAGGCGCTCGCGAGGCCGGTACACTCGCGATTGGCGCCCGATCCGGGACGTGTGGATACCGGTGGAGGCGGCGCTCGTTGCGGCGTTGATCGGCATCAACAACCTCTGATTGGATCCGCTCGTGGTGTGGTTGATCGCGTGGAGGAGACGATCGGTTCGGGACGATCGACTACTTCCACTACTACCTCGACGCGTGGTTGGATTGGCCTCTCCAACTCTTCTTCATTGCACAAGGCGTCTAGTGGTAACGATCCATGATCCCTCCTTAAGCATGATGTTCTTGTGTGCGCGGTAGAAAAGTTTTGTTTTCGCTATCGTAGCCAGCGCATTCCATTAAGGGCCACGGCGCCACCCACGACCCGCTACACCCCGCCGCATGATGCGCCGCCTGGCCGCCACCGCCTGAGGCACACCGCCTGCGCGGGTCCGCCGGGCACCTCCTCGATCGGCTATAAAAGCGCGGATGCGACCAAAAGTTTGTTGTGCGCCCTCATCATTTTCCGGTAGCGCGCAATTGCCCCAAAAGCCGCCGGATCGCCGGCATCCTCGCTTCTTCTCCAACTCCGGCCGTCGGCCCCTCTCCGCAATTCCGGCGGTTCTCGCCAGAGGGACTCGATTCCTTGCTTCCACACCATCCCCAGACATCGCCGACAAGCGTTCCAAGCATCGCCCGAGCTTGGCATCGGCCGTAGCTCACCGGCCAGAAGCCTCCCCGAGCCGCTGCTGCCGTCGACCCACCACCTCCGGTGACCTCGGTGCTCCCCAACTCGCCATCGGCCGCCACAAGAGCGGCGCTGCGTTTGACATTCCCGGACCTCCCTCGCCGGCGAGGACCACCGCCTCCCTCGGCTCCGGACCCCGTGCCCCGCCTCCTCGCCGCGCCACCTTATCAGTAATCTCAACCCTTATGGGTTGAGATGCGTCATGAGCCCGCTCGCTAGCGGCGCCACGCCCTCTTCCCCGGTTCCCGGCTGCGTTCGAGCCCCGCCACGCAGCGCGAGGTCGAGCCTTTCTTTTAATTTCCGCCGACGACGGGTGGCCCCACTGTCGGCCGATCGTGCGGCGCCCGACCATCGATAGCCGGACCCCACTGTCGAGGCGGTGCGGAGGGCGTGAGCCATGCGCCCGGCCCCACGTGTCGATGTCGCATGGCGCGATCACCGCAGCGATGGTCCCACATGTCGACTTTATTATTTTTCGTATTTAATTGAACCGAAAATATTCAAATGGGCATAACTTATTCATTTTAACTCCAAATTAAGTGAAACCAATTTCTAAATTCATCTAAATTGAAGAGCTATCTAATGGAACCAGAACCAATATTTTTGTAACTTGTTTGAATTTTGTGATGTTATTTTGAATGTTGTACTGATTTTATCCAAATTTTCGCGCACGTAAAAATTAGCATTCGAAGCTCAGGAAGAGGAAGCTGCAGCTGTAGGCCCCAATACACAGAACCCCGACATCGGTAATCAAGGCGAGTCTATACTTTGATCATTTTGAGCCTACATTTCCAATAAATTACTTTGATTTCAGTTATTACGAACTGCATGCTTATATTTATATTGTAATACATGATAATTTCATATTCTAGTTATACGTCCCTGCTTTCTTGATTATTATCATTATACATCCCTTCCGTTATACCTGGTTAAGTGATCCTTGTCTCCCTAGTAAAAGTAATAATGAAAGTACTATTTTTGAAAATAAGTCCCTAAGTAATAGTGCCATGCCTAGGGTTGTTTTGGTAATTAGGGGTGTGAGAGCACCCTAGCATCTCTTATAAATTTGAGAAATCATTCTTGGGCAGTCATTGTGATGATGACTGATGTATGTTGGTGTAAGTATTTTGTGTTCTAAAAGAACCCCCCCCCCATGCTTAACTATCTGGGCGGATGGATCGAGGGTGTGTGTGTATGTATGAATTGTGCCGTGATAGCACAAAGGGGAGTGTGGTAGAACCGCCCAGATAACCATTAAGGACTGAATCTTGTGATGACCTTCCAAGGTACAAACAAGTCTGACCACATCTTTGGCAAAGTGTAGGCAGAACTAAATAATTTGTGTAGCTCTAGTGTGGTTACGTCATGGTGTGAACACGAGCAAAGGGATGGATGGTCTCATCCCCGCCTTTGCCCGTGATGGCTCACGAGGGACCCTTCTCGAGGGATGGTTGCATCCTACAGAAGATAGACCTTAGCGGGCGTAACCACAAGTAGGATTATGCATTGTAACAGTCGTGTGATAGACTACTCAACTGCATGGCTAAGGAATCATGTGGGGCAACGAGCGGATCTATCTCTTGTGGGTAAAGTGTACAAACTCTGCAGAGTCAAAACTATTCGAATAGCCATGCCCACGGTCATGGGCGGACATGGGAATCTGAATAGATATAGTTCTATTTCAAAATCTTGATGGGTGGAATGGGATAAAAGTGGAGGGCAGAGAAAGGCCCTTATTTGAGTTGTCCTGGGTGTCGTCCCAGTGGTAATGTGAAGGCATGATGTGAAGAGCAGAGACCATGTAACGGTGGATGGTCTCGGACTCGTTGAAAATGAATGTACATGTTATGAGCATCATGTTTAAAAGTTCAAAAGGCTAGGTCTTAGGGAACTTTCAAGTATTGTAGTTTTAAAAGCACATTTCAGCAAACAAAATAACCTGAACCTCCCTTGAATAAGCCTTGCATACTACTTAATGCATTCTGTGTATTGGCTCGCTGAGCACGGTGGTTAGTGTGCTCACACTCGCATTACCAAACCCAGATTCAGGAGCTCAAGATCATTATGTCTACGAGGAAGCACCTGCTGTAGATGGAGGAGACAACGCAGGGACTTAGGACGAATATTTCACGCTTAGGACCTTAGGCAACCAGACTAAGGTGTGGTTTGCATACAAATATTACTGGAACTTTAGTAGTATTTGTATGACCACTTTTGCCCTCGGTCTTTGCATGTGGTTAATAGGTCTACTTTGTTCTGCTTCCGCTGTTGTAAGAACTCCGCCCTTTTGAAGGCCTAACTTCAACTATGCTATGTAATAATATTATGGCTTGATGTGAATTCGGCGATGTATGAAATGATTCAGCAATGTATCTGTGTGCATTATCTACTGATCCAGGGAATAATGCGATAAGGCACAGCAGATGCTGGGTTGAAAAATCCGGGTCTGACAGTATGGCTCTTGGGATACAAGTTCAACACTATGTTCCATATGTCCATACACAAAATAGTTTAGCAGAATCTCTTATCAAGAGAATCAAGCTCATTGCAAGACCATTACTAGAGAATTGCAACTTACCAACATCATGTTGGGGTCATGCAGTCTTACACGCTACTGACTTAATCCAATTGCGTCCAACTGCTTATCATAGCACTTCCCCGCTACAATTAGTACGTGGAAATCCACCAGATATTTTCCATCTGCGAAAATTCGATTGCGCTACATACGTACCAATCTCACCACCGCAGCGTACCTCAATGGGATCGCACAGGAAACTTAGGATCTATGTTGGGTATAAAACTCCGTCCATTATAAAATACCTCAAGCCCCTCATAGGGAACCTGTTTACGGCCCGGTACGCTGATTGCATATTTAATGAGGAACATTTCCCGACATTAGGGGAGACAACAAGTACCAAACTAAATACCAGGAAATTGATTTGAATGTACAAGGCATTCCTGCCTCAGACCCACGTACTAGAGAGACTGAATTTCAAGTTCAGAAAATCATTCATTTGCAAAACATTGCAAATAATCTGCTAGATGCATTTACTGATTACAGGGTGTCACAAAATCCTATAATCCTCCAAAAATGTGCCTGAAAGAGTGGAGGTACCGCAAAATACCACTCAACTCCCAGTTCAAAATAAGAGGGAGAGAAGTACCAGACAAATGGCGATATGACTTCTAACAAGCGATAAAGGAAACAAAAGAATGTAAATGCAGATCAACCTCAAGTTGATAGACACCAAAGGATCCTTGAACCCAGATCAACAGTGCACTCCAATACTGATCCTGGGACATCGGAATACCCCGACTCAAATGTTTTGGGAAATAACATTTAGTCACTAGGGGTCCAAGAAATTTTCACTAACTATACTAATTCTGGAGAATCATATGATCGTAAGACTACACTTGTCGACATTTATTTCTCCACAACAATTGCAAACAACCTTCAAAATGATCCAGATCCTAAGACTATGGCAGAGTGCAAACAGCGCTCGGACTGAATCAATGGAAGGGTGCAATTCAAGCGGAGTTAGCCTCGCTCAAGAAAAGAAATGTATTCACCAATGTGATAGATACACCTCCCAAAGTATTCCCTGTCGGTTTCAGATGGGTTTTCGTCCACAAACGGAATGAAAACAATGAGGTAGTGAGATACAAAGCAAGGCTTGTAGCACAAGGGTTCACGCAGAGACCCGGCATTGACTTCAATGAAACTTATTCTCCATTAATGAGTGGAATAACATTCCGATACTTAATCTCATTGGCAGTTAAAAATTATCTATCTTTTCAGTTGATGGATGTAGTGACTACATATCTTTATGGGTCACTTGATTCGGAAATATACATGAAAGTTCCCGATGGAATTTCAATTCCGAATCCAAACGCAAATCGCAATATGTATTGTGTAAAATTGAACAAGTCTTTATACGGCTTGAAACAGTCGGATAGAATGTAGTACAACCGACTAAGTGAGATCCTAACCAAAAAGGGATACTCCAACAATGATGATTGCCCATGCGTATTCATCAAAAGATCCTCAACAGAATTTTGTATTATATCTGTGTATGTTGATGATCTTAATATCATTGGTAACACGCAGGATATAGATGAAGCGCGTAATCATCTTATGACGGAATTTAAAATGAAGGATTTGGGTAAAACTAAATTTTGCTTAGGTATAAAACTTGAGCACCTTCATACAGGCATCCTAGTGCATCAATCAGCCTATGTCCAGAAAATATTGGAGAAATTCAATATGGACAAATCATATCCATCGAAAACCATAGTAATAATTGAAATAATGTATTATGAATTATAGATCATCTCACTCAGCATTTTGTACTACTAAGTGACTTTGGGTGCTGACCATTAGAATTGGAAAACTGCACCAAAGTAGGAGTCTGAATGTGGGGTCATCACAATGTGATCCAAGCCCACGACTTTACTTTGGTAGAACTCAAGGTAGGAGTCTGAATGTGGGGTCATCACAATATGATCCAAGCCCACGACTCTATCTTAGGAGAACTAGGGGGAGGGTCAGAATATGGGGTCATCACAATGTGATCCAAGCCCACGACCAAACCCTAGGATTGGACTTGGGGTAGAGAGGCTGGTGGGACTCCGGGTAACGGACTAGGCCTACCGCTTTACCCTAGGATGGAGGCTGTTTGGATTGGTGGTGGCTGGTGCTGTTGAGCTCAGTGGAAGTTTGTGGTTAGTGCCTCGGTGAAAATATAAGGACAAGAACCTTGTGCCAAGTAAAGAACATAGTGATCGCTCAGACCACAGGAGTTGATTCGTCAACACTGGTTTAGTAACTGCTCAATTTGATTGAACCTCTACAGGCAGAGGTGTTTTGATGACGTGGTGTTAGGTATGCTGCGGGTACCTAACAACGGTAGTATTGGCTTAAAACGGCAGGGGAGATTTATGTTTACGTTGTGGACGTGACTGAGCGGTGCTACCGGGTAGAGTCTATATAGAGAATTGAGCAGTGAAACGACATGGCTTTCTTAACTCTGTCGCGGCAGTTAAGGGATCGTGTGGGTAAAGTTGAGCAACTCTGCAGAGTGAAATAATGGTATTCGAATACGCCGTGCTTCCGGTTAATGAAGCTGTGTTAATTGGGTGATTCCAATAAGGAGGCATAAGTAGATCTTTGATGTTAATTTGGATAATGATGAGCGTTTTTTGATAATTGAAAACCCCTGATCTTAAGGAGCAAATGTTTTAACTTTGCTTGTTTACAAACAAAACTGCATCCACAAAGTGTAATAAACCCCTATACACCCATCCTTGAATATCCTTGCATATAGTAAGAAAGGATTACCCTTGTGGGTTGCTGGGTACGGTTGTACTCATGACATGCTAAACAATTTACCAGAAGGTCAATGGATCCAAGGCGAGCCAGCGGAGGAAGGAGCCCTGGAGGAGCCAGTCTTGTATGATGAAGATTGGTTTTAGGTCTTAGCCTCGTTCAGGCCGCCTGGGTGTGTTTTGTAATATTTTGTGGTTTGTGGGCTTGCGCGCCCGCTGTCCATACTAGTATCATCCATATATTGTAATAAAGTGAAATCTTTATTGTATGCTTGTACTGTTGTGATAATCACTTTTATTTCGAACGCTGTAACTGTTCATTCTTATACGGTTACAGAGTTCAGTAATGTCCCCTAAATGGGGGCGTTACAACATATGAGATGAAATGCGAGAGAATTATTATTGGATAACAGAATTGATCTAACTTTAATTTAATTTAACAAAATGAATAATAAACTTTTTACAACATCTTTTTCACGGTAGCGTCCTCAGCTATTCCAAAATTCCAGTTTTCACCGTGAACAACGAAATCTGTGAGACCATGTGGAGGTCACCCCATGGTTGTGATGAGTAATTGACTCTTGATCTAGAAAGATTGAGTTTGGTTTTGAGGTTTGAGTGGCTCGCAAAGTCGTAAGTCTTAAGAATGGTCGCCAGACCGCCACGACCACGTTGTCCAAGGTCGGAAGGCGCGACGACCACCGCCATGCTCAAGGCCACCGGAAAGTTTACGACCACACCGCCGGTGGTCGGAAGCCAACCGCCGCACGATCATTTTGGATCCGGTCGGAAGCCGAAAACGTATGCACGACCATTATGGGCGTGGTCGGAAGTCTTTCGGGTTGTTTACGACCACGCCGCGGCTCTCTCGGCAGATTTGACCGTGATCGAAGCTTATCGAGAGGTATACGACCACGCTACGGCAACATCGGTGAATTTGGCCGTAGTCGGAGTCACCGGACGACGCCGACCACTTTGGCCGTGGCTCAAGGCGCCGACCACGCTGAGCGAAATCGAGAACCGTAGGAGCGTGCACGACCACGCTGTGTAGTCTACGGCCACGCTGGTCGTGGTCGAGGCCACGGGGCCATTTACGACCACGTTGGCATCTGCGACCACATTGGTCGAGTCGGTACGCACTACTTTGGCCGTGGTTGGAGGCCTCCGGGGCCATTTACGACCACGACGTGGCGCCTTCGACCACGCTGGAAGTGGTTGGCGTGAGCGCTTGGGAGATTTGACCACGTTGAAGGACGGGTCTTCGACCACGCCAGCACTCGCAGCCACCACCACGCTGGGGGCTCGGTGGTTCGATCACGCTGGCGCTTGAGACATCGACCACGTTATCACGGATTGAACGTGGTCGAAACTCGCTCGCCACGCGTTTTACGTAAGAGCCGTGGTCGTTTGGCGATCGAGCTGGTCGACGACCACCGTAAACGGTCGCTTTGGTGGGAATCGGTCGTAACGACTTGGGATGAGGTCGAGGCTTTGAGCGTGCTCGTGAGCTCAAGTGTATCTGTGTGCAATAGAGTGCTCGGATGAGGTACTAGACTTTGAGCGATAAAGTCGTATCGGTGTTGTATGTGGTCGTAGCAGTGTCCGCATGGTCGTAACGAGCTTTGTGATGGTCGTGACGACATCGTCAGGTGGTCAAGGAAGCAGGAAATCTTCCGTGGTTTTGACCACTTCTTGTCTTGTGCTTCGGGTGGTCGAGGGATTTACGACCGTGTGTTGTGCTGTGATACTTGTGCCGAGTGATGGTCTGTGTGTATTGTGCGGTGCTATGTGATGGTTTGCTTGTCTGTGTGGCTGCAGGACTTGAGCTATTTCATGGTGAGGCGTGGGAGGACCGGACTAGGCATGTGGAGGTGTTGAGGTCCGACGGTCGGAGACGCCAAGATGATCGAGGTGGTGAGGTGGTTGCGAGCAGGAGACGAGGAACCGAGCTGAACCGCAGAGCCGAGCATGACGGGCAACAACGAGGAGGACCGGACTAGGCTCGGGAGGAGCCGAGGTCCGACGGTCGAGGTTGGGTGCGGTCGTGCGGCGGAATAGACCGAGACTAGACTACGGAAGAGTCTGAGGTCCGATCGGTCGGTTGCAGGTACTGGGAGACATGTCTTGGTGAGGCTTAGGAGGTCGGGACTAGACAAGGGAGTTGTTGAGGTCCAGAACGACGTGGAAAAGCCAAGAGGACGTGGTCGTGCTGTGGTCGACAAAGATGGACAAGAAAGCGGTGGAGGAAGCTTCCGGAAGGCGCTGAGGGGCATTTTGGAGAAATGTCAAAGCTGGGAAGCTGTCCCTCCGTAAAGCACCGAGAAAAGAAGTGGATTCTGCTGGCGCTAACGGGCAAAGTGCGGGTCTCTGGGATAGCAGCAAAGCATTTGAGTTAGCGGGCAAAGTGAGTGTTAAAACCCGTGTTAGATGGGGTTTCGGGTTATCCCAGATGGACTAATGGATGGATCCATTAGGGTTAGTCTCGTGTGAGGCTATAAAAGGGAGAGGGAGGCAAGTGTTCAGGAGAGTTGGTCGGCTAGGCCTTGGAGGCACCGCCTCTCCTCCCTTGGGAGTGTATCTGTGTGTGTGTGTGCTCTAGGGCTAGAGCTTGTCCTCCTGTGGGGAGTGGTTGCGTAAACCTCCGTGTTATGATTTGAGAGGACTCATCTCTCGTACTTGTTAGAGTTTATCTATGAGATGGGTCGTGTTTGTGATCCGGGTTGAGAGGTCGTTTTGAGATGTTTTCATTGATTTATTTGCCATCTCTTCATTCTTAGTTCCTTCAGATTTCCTTTGAGAGTTGGCTTATATTTGTTTTGCTCGTAATCGAATCATCTCAAGGCTAGTTGGCGGCTCATTCCCGAGAGCGAAGTTGATTTGGAAAAATCCTCGTGTCTTCTTGATCACGCCGCCATGAGTCTCTGTTCTATTTTTCGATCGCATCAATTTTCTTTGGTCAAACAAAGACTTTCCTTTTCTTGGTAAATTCACTTCTAGAGATCATATACAAGTTAGAGTTCAAGTCTCGCTTGGTTTCGACCTCGTGCAAAAGATTCCTCAAATTTTGCTCGCGGTCGCATACCGACAAAATAGAGTATTCACCGCTCGTCATCCGATTTTCGGTTTTACGACCAAGGTCGTTGAATCGAGTCTTTCGGTTGTGTGGTCGAGCGACAATCGGATTCGATCGCAGATATCTTCTCGGCTTTGGTTATCGACCACAAGTTGGCGATCGCCACCGCTAAGACCTCACGACCGATTCTATTTTCGGTTCTCGTTGTCAAGTGACTCACCCCCGGTCGGTATCGATCACGGAAAAGACTTAGTGTGAAGTCTTTGGTCTTCTCGGGTTTCATCGGTCGACCGGCTTTCCTTTGGAGATTTGACCACACTTGCGATCACGAAGTCTTGGCCTTCGCTTCTCTCGATTTTCGACCGCCCAAGACATAGATCATCCGCTTTTGCACCGGTTTCCGAGTGCTTGATGGTCGAGATCTCGTAGTCGTGTGCCCCACGGTCTCATGAGGTGTCCGCGACCGCAATCGGTTATAGGTGCAAGTCGGTCTTCGACCATGTTGATCGCACGACCATGCCATTGTCTTACGATCACGACGGTTCCGACCGACTCATCTTCGATCTTGTCGGCCTTGTTTTGGTGGCTATCGACTTCATTGAATTCGCTTGATCATCGATTGCCTACCAAGATGCTCTTGATCGAGTGGTCAAAGTTACGACCACCGCATGTGCTATCAACCAAGTTGTCGGTTTCGACCATGGTGTCGGTCCAGACCACGTTGTCTTCCCAACAAACGCCGCCTATTACCGACTGCCTGCCTCTCTGGGAGTGGATGTATTCGACCACGCTTGAGCTTCCGCCAAGTGGTCGTAATCTAACCACACAAATGCTCGATTTGGTCATTAGATAGTCCGAATTCCTCTGCCTTCTACTAGACCTCATATCTTGGATCTTCATAGCTTTGTAGCTATTGGAGAATAAGGAATATGTGAATATTTAGAGGAAAAATTTATGGGCACCATTCACCCCCCCTCTGTTGCCTCATCCAGTCCTACAATTGGTATCAGAGCGAGGTTGGCTCTGTATTTGATCTTAACCGATCTGGAGCTTGGCAACTAGTAGGGAATCTTGTAAACTTTCCTTTGAATCTTATTGGGGTGTTTTGCCAATGATGTCCTTTGAGACAAGAGGCTTGATTTCGCTAGAGGATGATTTTATTTGCAAGAAACCACAAGTGTGAGCTTTGTGGTACATTCTTGTCCTTTGCTTAATCAAGTGGCGTGAAGGAGAAAGCCTTGGAGAACACACGGATGATAATGATAAGGACGAGCTTGACTTATCATGAGCAAGGTAAAACTTATTATGACCTTGGCCTTGTCCAAGATGAATATACTTGCTCTTCTGGATATTGTGAGGTGCCTAGATTATAAATTGCTAGATTGTTCTTGCTAGGTTGAAATCTCATTTCTCATGTGTAGGTTGTGAGTCTTTCTCTCAGAGACGGTGAAAATTTAATTTCTACTTGAATGTTAAAATCTGCAAATGAGAAATTAAAACTTTGACTCACCGCACTTGTGTAGAGGAGTATGAGCTTACTAGAGTGTAGTAAACCGAGTTCCTCTCGTGTCGTCGTTATAGTCGTAATGTCTTACGACCACAACTTGGCTTCTCGACATAGTCGAGCTGCATACGACCATGTCGCCGGGCGGACACTTCCGCTTGTTACCGTGGTCGAAAGTCCCTACGATCACGATCGCCGGTTCTCGAGCACGCCGCCGCCGATTGCCGTGGTCATAATCGACTTACGACCACACCGCAATTCCTACCGTGGTTGTAATGACCAACGATCACATCTCTACCGTAGTCATTCAAACCACGCTCTCGTACTACGACCACGCCATTTCTTCTCGACCGTAGTCGTAGTACGTAACGACCACTCTTTTTTTGCTGAGTGGCCGTGTGTCAAGTCTTGGGTTCAAGCATCTGCTTTCTAACCACTTGGGATCCAAGACTTGGGCACTTTGTTCTTGTTTTTTTGTAGGTGTCCAGACGTTGGATGGAGAACATGGGATCGAATGGATTTTAGTCTTCTGCTTCATCACGTGACTAGAACATTTGTTGGTTCTCCACTTCATGGCCTCCAAGAGGTATGTACCTTCACGCTTGGCGCCTCCACCTACTTTGTGAGCTACTCTATACCCTCATGCCCTTATACTCATGTTTGACCATAATTGGCATGTTGTGCTTGTTCATGTGCTCACATGTTCCATAACCGCATGTTTTTCTTTCAATGCTTTAATGTCATGCCCTTATGTGTATCCGCTTAGGTATCCATGTATCATGCTATATTTGGACGCTTAAGCTTTGACTTGACTTCATGAGCTAAGTAGTATGTGCGTATTAGAAGTCAAGTATCATCATGACCTTGTGCTCTGTAGTATCTATCATAGTTCACATCTTGCTCCTTATGTTCATTCATCATTATTTATACATGTTAGCATACTTTTCATGATGTTGATTTGCCATGTTGTATGTCTACATGATGTATGCATATGTATGGACAGTATGAGCTTGAGTATATCTTGGATAGTTTCTCTGTGTCATGATGGTGCGTTTATTCATGCCTTTGTATCTTTTCTATTATACATGCTTTTATCCATGCTAGCATATGCTTCTGTGACTGTTCCTGTCACCTGCTATGTGTATGGTTGTGATTCATTGTGATACATGTATATCTTGATCTTATTCATTTAAGTTTTGGCATGAAATAAACTGTACAACATCTTTGTAGCATTAGTCTGTGCTTATGCTTAGATATCATGAGATTTGTGGTTAGGTCACAAGCTTCTTCTAGTATTTGGTGGCTCTAGGCTTGTCGCCTAGATGCCTTTGTTGAGGGCTAGATTGAGCTTGTGGCGGTGCGTGTTCTCATGTGTTCTATGTCTTTAATACTAGTGATGCTACTGTTGTTATCATTTGTCTCGAGATTGGTTCCATGTTGTATATCTTTACCCTAGTACTAGGACACCGGTTGTTCCCCATGATTAAACCGCAGTCGTATGAATGAGGGAGAGTGATACTGTTGTTTCTTGACCGCTCCTCGGTCATTACGACCACGTCGAGGAACCACGACCATGGTTCGACCTCTACCGAACTCGTGTTACGACTTCGCCAAGGACGCAATGACCGAGACTCATTTACGACTACGGCTTAAACAACCGAGCAACCGCTACAAAGGTTGGTTCTCCTTATGATTTTCGAAGGCTCGCTTCCGCCACTTGGCTTTGCATAGTATATGTCTTCTAGTGGTAGGAAGGGTCTTTTTTGGACAAGAGGAGCCAACTCTAGGTGATGTTGTCTCATTCACACCTCTCATCCAAATGGTTCTCTAGGATTATTTACTACCTAGTTTGGGCTTTGGTTCTCTAGGATTCTCTTCTACCTAGGTTGAACTTTTCTTGGCCACTAGAGTCTTTTGCATTGACATAGTGTGCTTTTGCCCGTGGTATGAGGTTATAGACTAGAGACCATGAGGATAGGATGTGTTTGGGAATCACCTCTTTGAGCTAGAACCTTCTCTTTCGGATTTTGTGCCAAATTTCCTGGTTCTTTCTTTTGCCTTCTCTAGGGGAGTTGGAGTCTTTTGTCTGCTTGGGCTATGTTTGAGGAGAGCTTAGGTGGTTTGTCCTTATGGACTATTGTGAGAAGGAGTTTCTGTGTTTTACTGCTTTATTTATTTATCTTGCTCCTGTTCTCATTTTTGTTGCACCGCATCGGGTGTATTTGGGTTAGTCCTCTAGCATAGATTAGAGTGTTTCTCTCGTCTAGTTAGACTTCTTACTCTTATCTATGCTTTAAGGACGCATGTTTTCTCCTTTCTTTACCGACTTCTTGTTTATTGCTTTGGTTGTGGGGAGTTCTTTTGGGAGCTTCGAGCTTAAATTTGACTTAACTCAACTTGAACTAAAAGTCGCATCACATGTTGAGGGGAGTCGGATTTTCGCATTGCATTCTCGCATTGTAATATAACTACATTGAGCCTTGATTATTATCCGGTTATGACATGCTTACAATGTTTTACACCTTGCCATGATTTGTGCTCCATTGCTAATCTGATCATGACTTTATATGTATAGTCAAGTCTTTGCCATGATAGGTTAATTAAAATGCCAAATTTGACCTAATTCATGTCTTGTTCATATTTGAGACTAGTCACCTTGTGTTATCTTTTTATGATTCTTGCCATGTCAAATAGGTCGAGTTGAGTCTTGAATCATTGTTGAGCAATAGATTGAGCTATATTAGGTTCTTGATGACACATAAGTTAGTACAATCTATTAAAAGCAAAAGATCTCTTTGTGCGAAAAACCGATCTCACCAATTCCTTCTCATGAGACGGCTTGCCATTGCACAAGGCATGAACTCAGAGGAGTTTTGGATGACCAAGATCATTTCCTTAAGCTTCTCGCTTGGAATGATCGCATAAAGCTTGAGGTCTAGCACATGATGAATAAAAGATGGTTGAAAACAACCATATGATCTCTAAAGAAAATGTCATTTGTGCTCAATTGCTAAAATGTTCAATGTACTCCAACAATTGTATCATTCTTGAACAAATAGCACTCTAGTTGGCTCAACACTAGCTTCTCGATTCCATTTAGCTCATTGACATGGCTTGCATCATTTGTGGATATCATTAGCTAGACTAAAATCTTGTTTGACTTGACTTGCTAAGCACTTCAAATTAAAAATTTCAGTTTATACCTTCGTTAGCTTAGCTTCTCTTTACATACATAGTCATGATCTTTGAAGCATACTTGTATGTTATGGCTTGTGTAATACATTTTGGTCATTTTGGATAATTCTCATGGCTCGATACTTTGAATAATCAAATCACCATTTCATCCATCATCATGACTTATTCTCTCTTGCATACTTGATGTGTTTATTGCCAAAAGGGGAGAATAGATTGAAAAAAGGAAATTTTCTCGAATTCGGGAACTCGCTAGAGTTTTGAAGATCAATTTGCTCTTTATTTATTGCTCTAGTGTTCCTTCTGGCGACATGGTCATTATTTCATTTTCTATCTTTGGACCATGTCGTCTTCTACAAACTCAACTTCATATTTTACGGTGTTTGTCAATATACTCATCAAGGGGGAGATTGTGAGACCATGTGGAGGTCACCCCATGGTTGTGATGAGTAATTGACTCTTGATCTAGAAAGATTGAGTTTGGTTTTTGAGGTTTGAGCCGGCTCGCAAAGTCGTAAGTCTTAAGAATGGTCGCCAGATCGCTTACGACCACGCTGTCCAAGGCGGAAGGCGCGACGACCACTCCGCCATGCTCAAGGCCACGGAAAGTTTACGACCACACCGCCGCTGGTGGGAAGCCAACCGCCGTCACGATCATTTTGGATCCGGTCGGAAGCCGAAAAGCGTGCGTCACGACCATTATGGGCGTGGTCGGAAGTCTTCGGGTTGTTTACGACCACGCTGCGGCTCTCTCGGCAGATTTGACCGTGATCAGAAGCTTATCGAGAGGTATACGACCACGTTACGGCAACATCGGTGAATTTGGCGTAGTCGGAGTCACCGGACGACGCCGACCACTTTGGCCGTGGTGGGAAGGCGCCGACCACGCTGAGCTAAATCGAGAACCGGTAGGTGAGCGCACGACCACGTTGTGTAGTCTACGGCCACGTTGGCGTGGTCTGAGGCCACGGGGCCATTTACGACCACGCCAGGCACTGCGACCACATTGGTCGTAGTCGGTGTACGACTACTTTGGCGTGGTTGGAGGCCTCGGGGCCATTTACGACCACGACGTGGCGTCTTCGACCACGTTGGAAGTGGTTGGCAGGGAGCGCTTGGGAGATTTGACCACGTTGAAGGACGTGGGTCTTCGACCACGTTGTGCACTCAGAGCCACGACCACGTTGGGGGCTCGGTGGTTCGATCACGCTGGCGCTTGAGACATCGACCACGTTATCACGGGATTGAACGTGGTCGAAACTCGCTCGACCACGTTAAGCGGCCGTAAGAGCCGTGGTCGTTTGGCGATCGAGCTGGTCGACGACCACCGAAACGATCGCTTTGGCTGGAATCGGTCGTAACGACTTGGGATGAGGTCGTAGGCTTTGAGCAGGCTCTGGTGAGCTCAAGTGTATCTGTGTGCAATAGAGTGCTCGGATGAGGTACTAGACTTTGAGCGATAAAGCTGTATCGGTGTTGTATGTGGTCGTAGCTTGTGTCTGCATGGTCGTAACGAGCTTTGTGATGGTCGTGACGACATGCTGTGTGGTCGAAGGAAGCAGGGAAGTCTTCCAGGGTTTTGACCACTTCTTGTCTTGTGCTTCGGGTGGTCGTAGGGATTTACGACCAGGTGTTGTGCTGTGATACTTGTGCCGAGTGATGGTCTGTGTATTGTGCGGTGCTATGTGATGGTTTGCTTGTCTGTGTGGCTGCAGGACTTCGGAGCTATTTCATGGTGAGGCGTGGGAGGACCGGGACTAGGCACAGGAGGTGTTGAGGTCCAGACGGTCGGAGACGCCGAAGATGATCGAGGCTGGTGAGGTGGTTGCGAGCCGGGAGACGAGGAACCGGAGCTGGAACTGCCAGAGCTGAGCATGACGGGCAACAACGAGGAGGACCGGGACTAGGCTCAGGGAGGAGCTGAGGTCCAGACGGTCAGGAGGTTGGGTGCGGTCGTGTGCGGCGGAATAGACCGAGACTAGACTCTGGAAGAGTCGGAGGTCCGATTGGTCGGTTGTGTCTTGGGAGACATGTCTTGGTGAGGCTTAGGAGGTCGGGACTAGACAAGGAGTTGTTGAGGTCGAACGACGTGGAAAAGCCGAAGAGGACGTGTCGTGCCGGTGGTCGACAAAGATGGACAAGAAAGCGGTGGAGGAAGCTTCCTGGAAGGCAGCGGAGGGGCATTTTGGAGAAATGTCAAAGTCATGGGAAGCTGTCCCTCCGTAAAGCACCGAGAAAGAAGTGGATTTCATTGGCGCTAACGGGCAAAGTGCGGGTCTGTTGGGATAGCAGGCAAAGCATTTGAGTTAGCGGGCAAAGTGAGTGTTAAAACCCGGTGTTAGATGGGGTTTTCGGGTTATCCCCAGTATGGACTAATGGATGGATCCATTAGGGTTAGTCTCAGTGTGAGGCTATAAAAGGGAGAGGGAGGCAAGTGTTCAGGAGAGTTGGTCGGCTAGGCCTTGGAGGCGCCCGCCTCCCTCCCTTGGGAGTGTATCTGTGTGTGTGTGCTCTAGGGCTAGAGCTTGTCCTCCTGTGGGGAGTGGTTGCGAAACCTCCGTGTTATGATTTGAGAGGACTCATCTCTGTACTTGTTAGAGTTTATCTATGAGATGGGTCTGTGTTTGTGATCTGGGTTGAGAGGCTGTTCTTGAGATGTTTTCATTGATTTATTTGCCATCTCTTCATTCTTAGTTCCTTCTGTATTTCCTTTGAGAGTTGGCTTATATTTGTTTTGCTCGAGCGGGAATCATCTCAAGGCTAGTTGGCGGTTCATTCCCGAGAGCGGAAGTTGATTTGGAAAAATCCTCGTGTCTTTCGGTCTGCCTTGATGAGTCTCTGTTCTATTTTTCGATCGCATCAATTTTCTTTGGCGAAACAAAGACTTTCCTTTTCTTGGTAAATTCACTTCTAGAGATCATATACAAGTTAGAGTTCAAGTCTCGGTTGGTTTCGACCTCGTGCAAAAGATTCCTCAAATTTTGCTCTGCTGGTCGCATACGACAAAATAGAGTATTCATCGCTCGTCATCCGATTTTCGGTTTTACGACCAAGGTCGTTGAATCGAGTCTTTCGGTTGTGTGGTCGGCGACAATCGGATTCGATCGCAGATATCTTCTCGGCTTTGGTTATCGACCACAAGTTGGCGATCGCCACGCTAAGACCTCACGACCGATTCTATTTTCGGTTCTCGTTGTCAAGTGACTCGGTCCGGTCGGTATCGATCACGGAAAAGACTTAGTGTGAAGCTGGTCTTCTCGGGTTTCATCGGTCGGTGGCTTTCCTTTGGAGATTTGACCACGACTTGCGATCACGAAGTCTTGGCCTTCGCTCTTCTCGATTTTCGACCACCAAGACATAGATCATCGCTTTTTGCACCTTTGGTTTCCGAGTGCTTGATGGTCGAGATCTCGTAGTCGGTGCCCCCACGGTCTCATGAGGTGTCTGCGACCGCGATCGGTTATAGGTGCAAGTCGGTCTTCGACCATGTTGATCGTATCGACCATGCCATTGGCTTACGATCACGACGGTTCGACCGGACTCATCTTTCGATCTTGTCGGCCTTGTTTTGGTGGCTATCGACTTCATTGAATTCGCTTGATCATCGATTGCCTACCAAGATGCTCTTGATCGAGTGGTCAAAGTTACGACCACCGCATGTGCTATCAACCAAGTTGTCGGTTTCGACCATGGTGTCGGTCTAGACCACGTTGTCTTCCCAACAAACGTCGCTTTGCTACCGGCTGCCTGCTCTCTGGAGTGGATGTATTCGACCACGCTTGAGCTTCCGCCAAGTGGTCGTAATCTAACCACACAATGCTCGATTTGGTCATTAGATAGTCGAATTCCTCATCTTCTACTAGACCTCATATCTTGGATCTTCATAGCTTTGTAGCTATTGGAGAATAAGGAATATGTGAATATTTAGAGGAAAAATTTATGGGCACCATTCACCCCCCCTCTGTTGCCTCATCCGGTCCTACAAAATCATTTAACTTCCAACCTTCAATTATCAAAATCGATGTAAATAATCTCTTGACCCAATACCGTTTCTCACTAATGTGGCATCTGCGTGGACACTTCAATAGCGGTCTGACCAGAATTTGTCAGTGACTAATTCTACACTTAAATCTTTATCGTGGCCTGCTATTGCCCCTTTTCATCGTGTACCGCAGTACTGCATTCCTAAATCTTATTTCACTAACACCGGTATTATGATACCGATGTTTCCTGTGATGTAGGGATAGTTGATGTGGAAGGAGAACACATGGCTAGTGGATTTAGGTTGTTCGAGGCATATGAGCGGTGATTCAAAATGGTTCTTCTCCCTCACTTGATAGTAACTAGTGTTTTGTGACTTTTTATGTCCATTCCATGGATTGATCCATGCCAAACACTTGTTAGAATTAAAATTTGGAACAAGCCCTAAATTTCTCGGTAGAAGCGGTAATACTGCCCCTACCGAGTAGTACTACCGTAGGCCCATAGTACCGATGGGAGAGTGTGGTACTACCGATTCTGTTGGAAGTTCATCAACTA
Source organism: Bonia amplexicaulis (assembly GCA_036346245.1). Taxonomy (NCBI): domain Eukaryota; kingdom Viridiplantae; phylum Streptophyta; class Magnoliopsida; order Poales; family Poaceae; genus Bonia; species Bonia amplexicaulis. The sequence goes on along the minus strand of CM070763.1, from coordinate 7,437,719 downwards.
TTTATGTACATTAGCTCAAACCTATTTCTCCTATCCTAATTATCTTCTTAACTCCTTTTCAAGATGCCAAGGACCAAAACTTCAGTTCGCAAAAACCCGGTATCTCAATGAGAACCAGCAGACCGCTATGATCCCTTCCCATCCGAAGCTAGACCTTCACGCCGCAAGGTGGCAACCCACAAGGTTGCCTCTGTCCGAGCTCCCTCAAGAGAGGACAATGACTATGCCAACCACAAGTACATGGATTGGACACATCTCAATGGGATTGATCACTATGCCGGTGTGTATCAGCAATTCTTTGCCATTAGACTCTATGACATAGTCGCACTGTGGTATGATTATCATGAGGACATGATCAGGCAATTTTATGCCACAGTCTACATATCCTTAGATTTTTCACTATATGGCTTACATAACTGGATATGAGAGAGTTGAGGCTACCAAGAGTGAGTTTGAGACTGCTTTGCGAACTCACCTTGGATGACATGAGAAGATCTACGCCAGGACAGCTCTCAATATTGCCTCATGGACTTAGTTTTATGACACCTTTGTCAGATACACACCTGGCGAGATAGCTGTACTCCTTCCCTTTTGAGCCTCATCAACCGTATCATTAACCACACGTTCTTCTTGAAGAGTGGGAATTTTGAGGTAGTCCAAGGTCATGCTTGGAACATCATTGACTGCATTATGAATGGGCATAAGTTTGATGTGGTTGACCTCATAATTAGAGAGATTGCATCATCCAAGAATGATAGGGTCAAAAGAATCTATTTTTCTCTATACATCATAGCCCTCATCATAAGGAAGATGTATTATCGAGGAGCAAGACCGATGCCATACAAGCCAAGAGAAGCCGCTCTAGTCCCCTTCTCAACCAGTCCCCTCCGCTACCCTTCCCCGTGCTCAAGAGGAAGGCGAACATGAGCAAGGGCATGAGGATGCTCCACCTATAGCTGGTCCAATTTTACTATCTCATATTTTCGATGTTGTCTTGCAAATCCAAGAAAATCAAGTGGAGACAAATAATTAGCTTGCTTCCCATACCCAGTGTCAAGTGGAGGCAAATGATCAACTAGCTTCTCTTGCTCAGCATATGAGCACTCTTAAGCGTGCTTCCTCCTCCTCAGCACCTCGTCGTCCTTCTCCCATTCAAGTCGCCTTCGCAACCCCTCTTCCCAAGAGTAGCTCTTTTTGGTATATGAGGAATTTTACAATATGTGTTTGAACTATGTGTGGTTTGCTTGTAATAGTTAGAACTTTTATGCTTATGATGCTTGTGAACTTGTTTAATGCTATGGTTATTTGGCTATATCAATATTGTTCATGCTTATCATGTTCTAAGTATTACTTCTCATGTTCATACTCATGCTTATTATCTTTTGAGAAGTTCCTCAAAATTCAACAAATAAAGAAAACTCCGCCAAAATTTCCAAAATCTAAACTTGTGCATGGAAACCACTTCAAAATACCATATGCATATATTTAGAGGGAGCTTTTCTCTATTTATTGAATGACACTTGAATGCAACTAATTCTTCATATCCTTGAGCTTCTCTCAAGAGTTATTTGTATTCAAAGTCAAAACAAGAAAATAAAACTTGTTTCAAAGACTTGGGGTATTTTCAAAAGTCTCTAAATTTCCTTCACATTGTATTAGCTGTCATCAATTACCATAAAGGGGAAGATTGAAAGCATCTAGTCCCCTAAAAATTAGTTTCGGTAATTAATGACAATATTATATTTGAAACTAACATGTGTGCTAAGATGTATTAAAAGGTTTAGTCCCGAAACACGGATGACAATGCAACATGGCATACAAAGACTAGCAAGGATAGACTTGGTTCAAGACAAAGGTAAAAATTAGTTCTAGGATCCCTTTTACATTTTGTCGGTCTCAGAGTTTGGAGAAAAAACAGGATTAGTAGGCAAGACACCGTGCCATAAATGGGGATCATGGCTATTAGCTTGAGTATTGACTTTGTGCCATCCTGATCAACAAATAGTGATGCATGCATCTAAAATCTGTTTTTAGAAAACCTTGTCAGGAAAAATGGGAGTACAGACCTGGAAGTACGGTACCATCGGCCAATGGTTATACCGCCATTGTGGAGCGGTACTATTGGCCAGCGGTTGTACCGATTTTTCTGCGGTATGTTTTTTCCAAAGAACATGTTTTTGGTCAAATCTTGTAGTTCTGGAAATCGATAGTACCAATCTCAGGGTGTGGTACTAACGCATCCTAGATGGCAGTAGTACTATAATGCTTGTTCAACAGCAAGTTCAAACACATTAAATGCACCAAATATAACCATTGAATGGTAGGTGCGGTAGTACCGGCCATACATGTCAGTAATACCGCACCTACTGGATTTTTTTAGGATTAGTTTCCAACGGTCAAATTTGTGGTTGAGGGTCATGAATACCCCCTCACCAGCAAAAGGGCATACATCTAGGACCTCACTGAATACACTAGAGCCTTGTGTGCACTCTCCTCTACTCATTTTCTCATATTTCCCATTCTTGAGTAGTTGAAGAGCATCTAAGTGCATTGATTCATCCGTTGATCATTTTGGCACTTATTTCTCCTCAAGCAAACAATATTATTTATTACTCTTGGTGCTTACTGGCACCTAGACGGTCTTTGAAGAGTTTGCACGATGATCTCTTCAAGAAGCTTGTAAAAAGGCTCGGCACCAATTGTGAGTGGTCTGGTGCTCGCCATCTCCAGAACGGAGAAAGAGCAACCTTAGTGGATTGAAGTGGTTTAGCTTAATTCGTGAAACTAGTCCGATTTGTTTGGACTTATCTCAACGTGGATTAGTGAAGACCGGCAAGTTTTCGATACTTGTGGTTATCTTTTGTCTTTACTCTTCCACATTTACTTTTATAGCTATTAAATTGTCATATCTTATGTAGCTAGAATTGTACTTGGTAGAGACATAACTTGTTGTGCCATAGAAACTTAGAAAATTTGCTCTTAACTTGTGCTAGATTCATTTATTGATCTTTGTTATAGTAGTTAGAATTAGAGCGGAAATTTTTAGAATCTTCTATTCACCCCCTCTAGTTGGTTATCCTTAATCCTATAATCTACAACTAAGACTAGGCTCTATCCTCCCCATGAAGGACATGTTGTTGCACGTATAAATGCTTGGACAAATGGCACAATGTTTGGTCCTTAAGTAACTTGGAGGACTAGAATGGGTCCTCCCTCACGCCCAAGTCAAAAACAAGTTTAAACATTTTGATACCTTTCCAATAATTTTTTCGAGTAAACATTTTCCCAAAAACATTTGATAAATTGATTCTAGAATTTTTTTTCTAGTATTTTCTATATTTATCAAATAAGCATGCTAAGCATTTGCTATATCTTCCAAATAAATCCCATATATAGTCCTAGGGTGACAATGGAAGTGAATTTCTAATTCAAGGAATTGGTAGCACAACTGATCGTCTTTAACTATACCCTAACCTTAAATTTTGACATTTATTAATAAATTAAGAATCTCAAAACTAATTTTTAACAAAAACAACATAGCATTTGAAAACTAGAGTCAACATGATCAAAGGGGTCATTTGCCTGGCTTGTTGAACACTTGGGCTTTCTCTTGGAGGTTATCAAACGTTCCTAACGTGTTGTGTTCTAAACGAGAGAAAACTAAATACACAAATAAACTTCAAGAATAATAAAATTGGTTCGGTGCAACAATGCTCCACAGTGTTGGGAAGGGAAGATGAACAGTAATGGGCCGGGAGAAGATTTAAGGATTTTTAATTGATTTCATATTCAAATATTTCCCAAAAAGGAGTTCTCATTTTTAAAAACTAGTAAAAAACTCCTACAAACCCTAGAAAATTTCACAAAGGCATTTTGGAATATTAGAACCTAGATAAAATATTTTTAGACTTTAAAATTATTTTCACAACTATGTACAAATTCAAATATGCGTAATTAGAATAGGAAAAATAATTAGGAAATTTTAGAAAATTCAGAAAAAAAGACTTAAAATTTTAGAAAATGCTAAATAACTATTTTAGCCAGGCAATTCGAAGTTTAGGCTATGACAGATCTACCCCTTAAAAGAAATCTCATCCTCGAGATTTGGATAGACTAGAGATAGGAGACGAACTACCTATGAAGCGAAGGTAGTAGAAGGGGTCGCATTGCCTACGCCTAACTTCTCGTCTCAAAAAATATTGGTTGCCAGCTTTTTTAACCTATTATACCATCGATTCAATTATGCTAAGAATTCTAATATCATTAATATGTTCCACCAATACCCTATTCACTTACTTAGGCTGTTTCTAGTGATCCAATTAAATGTCAAGTTCTGGGAAATAAATTGCCGTAGGTATGGGAATGATAGTGAATGTACCACGCACATCCTCCGGGGCTTCCTAAGCTTCTCCAGCAGTGACGTGGTGCTGCTGTCCAGAAATCTCTTGATAGCAACCGCAGCTTTCCAAATTAGGCACTGCATCTTAACTAGATGCATCCAGTTTTGTACACAGCAGTGAGCCATTCAGAAAGAAGTCACATATTCGTTGCGCCATACGGAGAGAAAGGAGGAGGATGTCACACCTAAGTTGCCTATTCTTGTACAATTCACACCATCAAAGAGGAGGAAAAAAACTTGGTTCCGATGTGTAAGGTTTGGACCTTGGGGTTGGGGTCCTTGGGGACCAGGCCCATGCAAAAATGGGCTCTCAGCTTGGCCCCCGAGAAAGGAAAATGATATTCGTTCGCCGTTGGTATGGCTCGGGCGAGCTAGAAAAAGCCCACGTGGCCCGCTTTCACACAAACGATTCTAGATAATCAACTTCACATGTGGTAGATAACCAAACAACTGGTTTAATAGTCAAGCCATACAGAAATAGAAAAGGCCAACCAAACAACTAGATTGTTAGGTAGGTTCTTTTAAACTGGTAGCTTATGATTTATGATTTAAATATTTAAATTCTGATTGTTCGTCAGAGACAGTCGTAGAGAAAAATAGTCGTATGTGATTTTAACCGGTATAGCTGAACTTAGTACACTTTTTACTACAATTTTTCTATTGACCCATCTTAAAAAACGCACCGTTTAAAAGTTAGTTATTATAAATAGTATAAGCATAAGCCAACTTTAAGTAAAAAAACCCAATGGATTATTCTAGAGAACCAGACAACTGGTGGCTGAATCCAACCTAGGTAGCCAAATGACGCCCACGGAATCAAACACGCTCTTGACACTAGAATCTTGTGTGCATGCATGAGCAAAGATGGATTGGAGCCGTCTTTCTTATTGTCTAACCATCTTGCGACTGATTGTCAAAGAAACTAGTTAAAATTTTCAGCCCTCTGATCTAAATCAAACGTCACAGGATTCTCTCCACCATTCACTTCTCTCACGCCTTAACTGAATCCAGCGTCGCATCAAGCAGTCAAGCCTCACAACCCTAACGCTGTCTCCTGCCTTCCCAACCCCCGCTGCTCTGCTGCATCACCGACATCACCTTTCAGCAAACCTCTTCCCTGTCGCTACCACATCCTCCTCCCCTTCCTCTACCGCCACCCGCTTCCTCCTTCCCCTCCGTTGCCGCTATACGCCTCCCTCTCTCCTGCCCTACCTTTCTTCCCCGTCTCCAGCGGTAGTCGCTGGATCCTCCACCTTCGCCCTACCACCCCTCCCCAAGCTCACAGCTAGTAGTGCCACCGATGCCTCACCATCCTACTGCTGCTGCCACCTGTGCCCCCGGTCTCCCTCTAAGCTCAAGGGCTCCCGCGAACCCTGAATTCTAATCAGTGAACTGAATCCTAACTCGACGACGGTGGGAGATGATGATGTCGGAGAGGAGGACGAGCTTGTCGGAGCAAAAATTTCAAACAAACCGTAAGATCAGAAATTCGAATGATATGAAAAAGCAATCATGTGACAGATTTCTAGCAATTCTTTTTTTAAGAGAGGGAGAGTCAGAGAGAGACGTGGAGTCTTGTTGGATGCAGATAATCTCTAAAACAAAGAGCAACAACAGCTCAAGGACGAAGGATCTCTAGGGTCAACATACGTACGTGCGGGCTAGACCCACACATGTCACACGGAGCAACAGAGGCAAGGAGTTGAGCGAGTCTGCCGGCGCTGCCGCAAAGGATAAAGGCAAAATACTTACCTGAACGGATAGAGCCAAATCTCGAGGAGAGTTTGCGAGGAACCTTATCGGCCACTAGCTCAGGCTTCTTCTCGGTGATTCGTCTCCATCTCGCCAAGCCCGAATTCCATCCTGCCGCTTAATTGCCCCGGCGAAGACACGCACGGCGCTCCATCCATCCATTCCTCCGGCAGGTGCGAAGAACAGGTGCGCCTGCCTCTCACATTATTCTTTCTTCTTCTACCCGTATCTTCCTATTATCTTCGTGTGTAATTGATGTGCATCCATCCATCTGCTGAAACCTAAATATCCTAGAGTTTAGTGTTAATCCATGAGGACAAAAACAGTCTTAAAAATGCCAGCACCCGAGAGGCATTACTGCTAGCTGTCTGTCGTGCCCTCTGAGTGATCCACACGCATGATCATGTGTCTGTTCTTTCTTATTTTAACTTATGATTTATAACTATATACTATGATTTTTAGACTGTTTGTGAGAAGAAATACGGAGTGACAAAAACTCACATGTAATTTTAGTAGATATAAATAAAATCACTATAATGTATATTACAATTAATTTATAAATCTCATCTTAAAAAGATGATTTGTTTGAAGTTAATCACCGTAGGATCAAAAATGGAAACGCAATTTTTAGAAACTAAAATCGGTGACGTTCCATCCGATCCGATATTAGCCGAGCCATTTCGCTAGCGGGTACGGTTTGAATTCCACGAACCACGTGTCAGCTAAGGCGATTTATCTATATATTTTTTGGAATTTTAGCCCACGCGTTAATATACCTACGAGTTTTTTTTTAGGGTGTTAGGCGAACTTGTTTAAGGTAGCAGCATTGGCAACGTACTCCTCTAGATTTTTAGTAAGGTAGATTTGCATGCTAGATCGATCGAGTTCAACAGAGACGTTGACACGTATGTAACCCCCGTAGAACAGACAAAATGTTCGGCAAAAGACGTGATAAAAAGTTATTTGAGTGGGCACTAGAAAACTGAAGTGTCGTACAATTTCCTTACTCCGGTTGCGTGTTGACGTCAGGTTTTCGTTACCGGTTTTAAATTTTTACACGGGATGGCATGGCTGCTTTTTGCTGATAATAAAAAAAAATTAAATTTAAATTTGAATTTTAAAAATATCAGCTGAAGATCGGTGATTATAGATTGAATTTAAATTAGCCTAAATTAGTTGTAAATTAGTGTTAATTTAAACTTAGCCAAAATTATTTGGCTGATACTTTTTACCATGGGTATTGGTAAAGGGTATGTTCTTTTTAGTTTTTGGACTGTTTGTGAAAGTATAAAATAAGATAAATTTACATGTGGTTTAGACCATATAAATGAGGTCTTTATAGTGTATATTACAATTAACTTATAGATCTTATCTAAAAAATATTCTATTAAAAAATTAGTTATTATAAAAAAAATTGAAAAACAGTTTTTAAAAACCGAAAAATTGAGACCCAAACCGGTAAAACCGATTCGGCCGATTATCAGAAACCTCGTCGACGTGCGCACACGTACTCGACACGTAGTTGGTGTATACCAAAATGACTGCCCCCCGTCCGTGTTATACGTCCACCACATGGTGTTGCTACTTTGTGCAGGATCACAAAACACCCACGCGTGTGTGTGTACGCCGTGGTCCATAGGCAGTCTCCGTGCACTGGGCGTTTAGAAAAATCGTCGCATGCACATCAATCAACGTCTGGGCTCTAGCTAACACTGGAAGCTTCAACCTTGCGATAGATTGGGTTTAGATCAGGTACCGCTGTTTGAGTTTTTAATTTTTAGTTTATTTTTTATTATTTATAAATTTTGTTTTTTTAACTTTTGATCTTTTTTGAGTTTTTTTGGCTTTTTTTTCCTCGTATTCGTTTACGTTGTCCGTGGTGAGCTAACATATTTTTCTATTTTTAAATTTTTTAAAATTTAATTACGTCAAATAAACCATCTTTAGCTATAGTGTAATCTCAGCCAGTTACAATGCAATTTCAGCCATAAACCATTATTTTTCAACCAAACCGAGCAAGGCCTAGATAACCTAAGGATTGCTATTTTGAACACTAAATTTTTTTTTGGGTTTCAGGGGCTATTATAAATAGTTCAAGGGAAAGCTAAAATATACCCTCCCAAAACAAGATCTTAGCTAATTTTCAGCAAGTTTCATTTACGCACGACAGTCTATTTTCCATTTAATCTTGAACTACACATACAGTTCACATGGAGTGGTACTCCTGCAAATGTCACATCCCCTATAGCACTGTCCATTTCATTTTTTGCCTGTGCTAACTTCGTCGTCAATAGTGGTGGGCAAGTGCCTACCATTCCAGAGCCTGAAAAAAAAGTGTGCCATCCCATGGAAGAAAGAAAGAAGAAAAGAAAGAACACCGACCAGTTACATAGTTGTAACCATTTCGTTCACTCTTTTTCTGCCCTAGGATTGTAGCATACATATGAGCTCCCTTAGTTGTGACCTGCCAGAGGAGCGGCTATATGAGAGGAGCACAAGAGCTAGCCGCTTGACTTGCTAGACTGAAGATCGAGAAGCCATGGGAGAGGAGGAGCAGAGGAATAATGGCGCCGATGGCAATGGCAAGGAGGGGACGGGGAGGAAGAATAAGTATGCCGTGGCGTGCTCCATCATCGGCTCCATCATCTCCACCCTCATGGGCTATGGTAAGATGAAACATCTCTACAACTTATCTATGTGTTGTGTGCTGCTTTATTCTCTTAGAATTTATTCATGATGTCAGGTACATCGTTTAATTTATAGATCTCGTCTTGAGAAAATATTTCGTTTGAAAGTTAAGTACTATAACAAAAGCTAAAAATCGTCAGCTTCGAAAGAAAGAACAGACCATAGCAAAGTTTTGAGCGTGTTAATATCAATTCATTGATTTACGTAACTCGAACCACTTTGGTCATCTTGGTGGAGCGCATAATTCAGATAAAACTGGATTCACGTAATGGAAAGTCTTCGAAAGTGTTGACCTATTGGCAGTACTGATATCTGTCGTTCTTTCAAGATAAAAGCTCGGTTTAAACTTATGGCATGTATTTCACCAAATATTTTTTTTGAACGAATCTATTTGAACATATTTCGGTGTAAGTTCTGAAAGGAACTATAGTATGGTAGCGATACTTTTACCCCAAAAAACTGAATCTGTAAAAAGGAAAGGCGACTAATGCTTTGTTAAAGTACAAGACATGTTTTTAAACATGCATTGGATCAGTCTGAAATCCAACACATACATATCTCAAAGCAAAATTTAAAAAAAAGTAAATCGACTCGAGAGCTAACAAAAAAAACCAGGCAAATTATAAATAGCAAACCCTTTTATATAATAGAAATAGGAGTTAATATCAAACATCTCGTATGTAGACAACATGTTTATCAGGAAATGTAACATTGTATTTGTGTAGGTTTCAGAGAAGAAAGCTGGCTTGAGCAGTTATCTATATGTGTATTGATTATTGAATATGATTATGATCTCATTAGCTAGCTACAAGCCTATTACCCACTTGGTTTCTGAATATAATCACACTAACACATAAATCGCCTGTAATAGAAATAAAAAAGGCATGCCTTATTAGTTAAACCACCAACTAATTAGCCTGCATATGCATTGTGTACTCAGTCAATTAATCATGTCGTTAGGCGAGGTGCTGACGTGGTTAATTTTATTTTTGCTATTTTCTAAGAGCTTTCACACCTTTTCTGAGTAAAACGGTGGACACACACGCACTCCTACTCGCACGTCCTCGCTCATACACACGTGTGTGTATTCATTAGCACATATCTAAATAGAGTGAAGACCTACTTCTTATGGAACGCAGACATAGCCTTTAACTAGGGGTGAAAAACGGAAACGAATAATCCGTTATCCGATATTCATATCTGAGAAAACTTGAATGTGATAAGCAAAATTCATATTTGAAAATATTCGTATTCAAGAATATTTGTATCCGTATTTAAGAATATTTGTGTTCGCATTCGTATTCGAGAATATTCGTATTTGTATTCGAGACTATTTGATTCGTATTTGATCCATTTTCTATGACTATTGGCCGGTAACGATAACTGGCTGGTTACCGGAAACCCAGGAATAATTCGAAAGAATTTTGTGATTCGAAATTTGAATTTGGACGGTTTAAAACCGGTAACCAGTCAAAAATAGGCAAAACCGGTAGGAATTTGTTCCACCGAAATTTGTTACAGAAGTTATAGGAGAATATTTGTATTCAATCGAATTAAGTACATATTCGATTCGAATTCATATCCATTATAACATTTGATCCGTATTTATATTCATTTAAAAATATGAATTCATATTTATATTTGAGACTATTCTATGGTATTCGATTTGTTTCCATCTCTACTTTTAACCATGGAACACACAAGTATATATATGTGCTCTTCTTGGATTCCCGGGGATCAACCAGGCCGGCGAGGCATTCACCTACACTAACGACCACCCGAGCTACACTCGGTCACTACGAGTAAATAATGTCCCTGTAATTTTGTGAAATAATGTGGTGCATGCAGACACGGGTGTCATGAGCGGCGCGATGCTGTTCATCAAGGAGGACCTCAAGACGAACGACACGCAGGTGCAGCTCCTCGCCGGCATCATCAACGTCTGCGCCCTCGTCGGCTCCCTCACCGCCGGCCGCGTCTCGGACTGCACCGGCCGCCGCCGCACCATCTCGCTCGCCGCCTGCATCTTCGTCGCTGGCTCCCTCCTCATGGGCCTCGCGCCCAACTTCGCCACGCTCCTCGCCGGCCGCTGCGTCGCGGGCGTCGGCGTCGGCTATGCGCTCATGATTGCGCCCGTCTACGCCGCCGAGATCGCAGCCGCGGAGATCCGCGGCTCACTCACCTCGCTGCCGGAGATATGCATCAGCTTCGGCATCCTCATCGGCTACGTGGCCAACTACCTGCTCGCCAAGCTGCCGCTCGTCTACGGCTGGCGCGCCATGCTCGGGCTCGGGGCGCTCCCGAGCGCTGCGCTCGCCGTCGGCGTGCTGGCCATGCCGGAGTCGCCCCGGTGGCTCGTCATGCAGGGCCGCGCCGACGAGGCGCTCACCGTGCTCCGCCGACTGTGCCACACGGCTGACGAGGCCGACGTGCGGCTCGCGGAGATCAGGAGAGCTGCCGGGCTCGCCGAGGGTGACGCCGCGCCCGCGCCGGGCAGCGGCGGCAAGGGCGTCTGGAAGGAGCTGTTCCTGCAGCCGACGCCGCCCGTCCGCCGCATCCTCGTGGCGGCCCTGGGGTCCACTTCTTCCAGCACCTGACCGGCATCGAAGCCGTGGTGCTCTACAGCCCGCGCATCTTCAAGGCCGCCGGCATCGCCTCCCGCAACGAAGTCCTCGCAGCGACCATCGGCGTGGGCGTGACCAAGACGGCGTTCATCCTGACGGCCATCCTGCTCGTGGACCGCATCGGCCGGCGCCCGCTGTACCTGTCCAGCCTGGCCGGCATCATCGCCTCGCTTGCCTGCCTCGGGCTCGGCCTCACCGTGGTGGAGCGCTCGGCGCCGCACCAGGCCGCGCCGTGGGCGGTCGCGCTGGCCATCACCACGGTGTTCACCTTCGTGGCCTCCTTCTCCGTCGGCGTGGGGCCCATCACCTGGGCCTACAGCTCGGAGGTGTACCCGCTCCGGCTGCGCGCGCAGGGCGCCAGCGTCGGCGTGGCCATCAACCGCGTCATGAACGCCGCCGTGTCCATGACCTTCGTCTCTCTCTACAAGGCGGTCACCATCGGCGGCGCATTCTTCCTCTTCGCGGGGTTGGCCGTGGTCGCCGCCGCGTTCTTCTACTTCCTCTGCCCAGAGACGCAGGGCCTGCCGCTGGAGGAGATCGAGGAGGAGTTCAGCCGTGGGTGGCTTGCGCGTCGGCGGCAGCGCCCGTTGCCGTCGTCGGTGGAGCTGCCGGTGTCCGACGGCAAGGCGCCGCGGCCGTGATGGACAGTTGGACACCATGCATGCGCGCATCGTGCTGTCTTGTCTACGTAGCGTGACAGCATCTGTCACCCACTTAATTTGGAGAAGAATATTCTTAGCACGTACAGTCAAGCGACGTATGTCAGTGTGTGTGCACGTATTCCACTGAAAAGAAAGAAAAAAAAAGTGCGTGTGCGTGCTCGTATGCCATGCAACATTTGGGAATTGAGATGGCGAACTGAAATGTCTTCGCATGATTTGCTGTGTAGATAGTGCTGCACTTTGGAGGGCTGAACGCAGGAGGATGACCTAGCTAGCTAGCTTAGCTAGGGTCGGAAGGTAGTAACAAGCAAGGTTAGATCCGACCGTCTATTTCAAATGGCACTGCATGCTAAGGAGCCCTTTGAAATTGATAGGACGGTGAAATGCCCCAAAAATTCAAACCAATTTTTCTGTGAATTTTTCTCAATTTTTGAGTGATTTTTGAAGACTTTCACTTTTTGGAAAGTCCCCCGGAAAGCCGGTATCCTTTTCTGGCCTTCCGCCTCTCCCTCCCGTTGGCGCCTCCCTTTCCCCGCCTTCTCTCTCAAGACGCGCAGCGCTGCTGGGATGCCATTGCGCTGCTGCACTGCTCGCCGCCGCCGGCCGCCCCTCGCCGCCTTACTCGGTCGCCGCCCGCCACCGGGCCCCCCGCCTCTCCTCCTCCTCCTCTCCCAAGGCCGCGGCCACTCACTCACTGGCCCCTCCCATCCCATCCGCGCTTTACTGGGCGACGCCACCAGACGCGCGGACGCGACTCCCCGCCCACTCCCGCGCCTTCCCCAGGCCGCATGCAGCCTCCGTCAGCGCCCACGCCGCGCCATTACTGCCCGAGCGACGCCCGACCTGCTCCCGCATCGCTAGCCTTCCCCGCTCCCTTTAAGGCCCGGCCGAGCCCCGCTTTGCGCTCCCGTAAAGCTCTCCAAGCTTTGGATTGAAGCCCCATTGCCTCAAGCTCCGCCGCCGTCTTTCCCTGCGCCGGCGACCCCCGTGAGCTGATCTCCCTCTCCTCTCCCTCATTTCACAATTCTTTGCGCTCAGAGCATCCTTGCTACTCCCTGATCTCAGTGGTGCGCTTCTCTGGCCAAGTAAACGCCCGTGGAGCTCCGGTGACATAGTCCGCCGTCGACCGCAGAAGCTTCTCCATGGCCAGCCTTCCAAGGAGCCTCCCAGCTAAAGCCACCTCCGCCAAAGTGAGCCCCAAACATCACCGACCATGAAAACCCTGTCGATTTGGCTTGTTCGGCTCTGGTGACCTCCTTCGCCGCCAGGAACCCGATTTCTCCCCTTCTACCTCATATCTCCTCCGTTGATCTTCCTGCCTCCCAAAACCCCAAAATGGGTTCCCCTCGTCGAGACCTTTCCTCTGGTACTCCCCCTGGCCATCGGCAACCCCTCACCGTCGCTGGAGAGCGGAGGCCAGCGCCTCTGCCTCTCTGCTTCGTGTGCACGGCGAGAGGAAGAAGACGACCGACGTGGCCGTATCCTCGCCACTCTCCCCAGCTGTTGCCGTTTAAATCTGAGCATCGGATGGTCGCGTCCCCGCCGCCGTCCGATCTCCTTAAACACCACCCCTCCCCAGCCGCCCGATCCGGAAACCCCCCTCTTCGCTGCCGTCCGATCCTTCCCCCGCAGCTCATCCCATCCGCCCGCTCCCGCTCTATCTCCACCGTTCGCCCGAGCCACATGTCGGCCATCCCAGCCGTGTACGAGCATGCGCGCGTGGGCCGCGCTGGCCCTCGGTCGCGCGGGCCGCACTGTAGCCTTTGGGCCGGCCCGACACTATTCATCTGATTTTCCAGAGATTTATCAATTTTCAAAAATCCAGAAAATCCAATAAATCCTAGAAAATCACAAAAATTCCCAAAACATTCTAAATTTCACCACTTTGTTCATTTTGATGTCCTGAATCCATTTTTGGCCTCCACTTCCCCAAATTCATCCTAGAAAAATTTCAAAAATTTTCCATTTGAATATTTATGCATTTTACTCCTTTTCATAGATTATTTTTCCTCTCTTGATTAGGCTCAAGCCGGACTTATGTTATTTTTGTGTGTTTGCGCTAGTTTTGGAGATTCCAGAAGCTTTGGTGCAGGGCCAGGATTTAGGAGTTGCTGCCTACGAGATCGCCGAGATCGTCCAGATTCACAGCAAGTCGTAAACCTTTGATCATGTTGAATCCCATGTTCATTAAATTATGTCATTATGCTATTTGTATTATTGCTAGTTGTGAAGTGCTAGTTTGTGTAAAATAAAATATTTAGAATGACATGATATTTAGATAACACCTGCCACCGATAAACGCCATGTTAAACTTGCAGCCATGTCTTTGTTAGAACTAGAAATATCTAAATTATTGTATAGACAATTGTACGTTATATATATACCATGCAAACATTTACACTACTAAGGTTGTGGCCTTGGGCCAGTAGCTTTGGAAAACTCGGAGCTAGGGTAGGGTGGTATGGGACACCGTATCCTAGGATGGTAGTGCCGGTGTGCACAGTCTAGGGTAAAAGTGTTGTGGGAAACCGCGAGACGGTCTTCGCCCACCGTTTTGCCCTAGGGTGGAGGTTGCGGACCTCATGGAAAAATATAAGGATTAGACCCTTGCACCGAGCAAATGACATAGTGATCGCTCAACTACTAGTGTTGACTTATCAACCCTGGTTTAGTAACTGCTCAAGCCCGAGTGGAGCCCTACATGGGGAGTTGGTATGTAGGACGAAAACACATACACAGCAACGATAGGTCCCCACGACTCGGGCTTGGCGTTCCGTATTGGCCTGCGGATACCCGAGGGTGTGCGGGTTCATAACCTATCGGGTAGAGTGTAAGCGAATGATTGAGTAGTGAAACGACCCGGTTCCTTAACTCAGTCATGAGGGTTAAGAATGCTTGTGGGTAAAGTTGAGCAACTCTGCAGAGTCAATTAAATGGTATTCGAATACGCCGTGCTCCCGGTTAATGAGGCTGTGTCAATTGGGTGATTCCAGCTGCAAAGCATAAGTAGTTTTCACAAGTGTTTTAATCTGATTAGTCAGTTAATCAAGCTTTGAAAACCCCTGTAATCTTAAGGAGTAGTTTTTAGTTTTGGACTTCTGAAAATATTTACAAATAAAATTGCATTCTTCCAAGTTAATAAACCAAGTATACTCCCTTCCCTTGTTGATCCGTGCAAGTAGTTAAGGCAAGGCTTTCCTTGTGACTTGCTGAGCTGGTTAGCTCACGGCTTGTTGATCACTTCAGACGACCAAGATGCTGGTGAAGGTTTTCCTGTTGAGGAAGCTCCAGAAGAGCCATTCTTCGACGAGGATCCGTGGTTTTAGGTTTCAGCCGCGCTCGAGCTTTCCTGGTGGTTCTTTTGTAATGTAGTATATTTCAGGCTTGCGCGCCCGCTGCTGTAAGACTTGGTTGACAAACCATATTTGTCATATAAGCTGGTCCTTTTGTTGTAAGCATGTGCTGTGATGGTATACTCTTACGCGACGCTCCGTAACTAACCAGGCTTGGGTAGTTGCGGAATGTCGTGTCCCAGGCGCCCCTGGCGTCGGGGGCGTCACAGATTGTGTACCTACTCCCTCCAGTCGTCACAGAAATATGTTGTTGGCAGTCAAAACTTTCGGTATCAATTTCATTTTAAGTATTTAGATTAGATACATAAAATTATATATATATATATATATATATATATATATATATATATATAGTATAAATAACGTGGGCACCATGGTGCTCATGCTCCATGATTAAGATTTTTCATCCATGATTGAGACTTTCCATTCATAATTAAGACTTTCTATCCTTATACTACATACCATTGCACTTGCATGAAAAGCAATCTAAAAGCAGAGGCTTGGTGCCCAGCACCTCGGTGTCCCATTTCAGCCCCTATATATATATATATATATATTCTTTATATATATCATCGAAATAGGGTACCATGGTGTCTGGGCACCAAGCCTCTCTATCTTTAGATTGCTTTTAGATGCGTGCAACTGTAATATACCAGGCAAACCCGTTAACATTCGTTAATTAGAAAAGGTGTCAATTTGCAAAGGAAGTCATTTGTTTAGCATGTTGAATCAATCATGGACAAAAGTCTCAATTATAGAGCTCGCACACCATGGTGCCCTGTTATTTATATATATATATATATATATATATATATATATATATATATATATATATATATATATATATATATATATGACGAGTGTTTTATGCACCACGGTGCCTAGGCACCCATATCAATACCCGTTGATTTGCTTTAAGATTCGCAACGTTTGATGTGGGTATCTTCATATACCCATAAAAAAGTATATTTGAGATATCAAACTCCGAAAAAAATTAAATTCAACTTCAGTTTAATTAGTTTGAACTATTTTTATGGTATATACTCACTGTAGTCACATTGAACTCAAAAGTAGTTCAAAACTTACTTACCATAAATATATCAAGGGTATAAAACATTTGCATACCCAAACTCAAAAAAATTATTAATCATACACGTGCATCGGGCGGTTCTTGATGTGGGTGCCTAGGCACCCAGGTGCCTTATGTAATTTTCATATATATATATATAATTAACTGGGATACTATGGTGACTAAACATTATGGTCCAAAATAGATATATCCCCTATGTATCGTGAGAAAAAAAGAGGGAGAAGATTTTTTTAATACCTATTGTCCCTTTGTCAGACTAACCACTATCAGAGTACTCCTTGCATTAGCATCTTCTTATGGTCGACATGTCCATCAAATGGACATGAAGATAGCTTTCCTTAATGGAGAGTTGGAAGAACAAATCTATATGGATCAACCAGATGGTTTCATGATTTTCGGATAGGAAAATAAGATAGGCATATTATTGAAATCCTTGTATGACCTAAAGCAAGAACCTAAACAATGACATAAAAAGTTTGATAAAACATTGACATATGTTGGCTTTGATATGAATGAACCTGATAAATGTGTATATTACGATTATGGTGGGGATCAAGGAGCAATCTTGTGTCTGTATATGGATGATATATTTATATTTGGAACAAACACTGTTGTAATTGACGAGATCAAATCTTTCTTATCTTGATACTTTGATATGAAAGACTTGGGAGAGGCAGATGTCATCCTGATTATTAAATTGATCAAGAATGAGGATGGGATCACTTTGAACCAATTCAATTATGCTAAGAAAATATTAAGCTAGTTTGGCTTTGAAAATTATAAAGTTTCTCTAATGCCTTATGATGTGAGCATTAAACTTTGAAGTTAGTTACAAGCATTAAGGATAATATAAAGTCCTGCAGACATATCAAGCGTAGACTTAAATCAGTCAGAAAATTAAGTAACTCTAGAGTGATTGCTGTGAATTATATTCTGAGAGATCATGTGGAGATGATACCATGTTTGTGATGAGTATTTGACCCTTGGTTGAAAGAAAATTGAGTTTGTTTTGGGCTCTTTATGCGAAGTCTTATCCCTGGCCGATGTCCAAGTCTTGTACGACTTTCTCCTGGACCGTACGACCATGTTTGAAGCGGTCGAACGAGATTGAAGGCGACGACCACTCGCTGCTCTCTCGGCAAATTTGGGCGTGATCGAAGTCGGCCGAGAGGTCACGACCACGCTATGAGCCTCGGAAGATTTGACCGTGGTCGGCAATCGGCGCTAGGGTTTACGACCACGTTGTGGGATCGGAGCCTCGACCATGTTGGGCGGTCGGGCGGTCGACCACGTTGTACCGGTCGGAGTATCGACCACGCTACGCTAGGGTCTTCGACCACGTTGTGTGGTCGGTGCATCGACCACGTTAGCGCGGGTTTGAACGTGGTCGGCGATCGTGGCTTGGGTCACGACCACGTTGTATCGCTGGCGCTCGACCACGCAGTTACGCCGGTCGCCGACCACGCCAGGCGATCGGATTCGACCACGTTGTCGGCAGAATGACCGTGGTCGGTTGAGTCCATTCAAACCGGTCGTGTGGGCACATGTGGTGTCCGATTCGTGGAATCGGTCGGTTGGGTTCCTTGTGAAGTCATGGACCTTGTGGACTGGTTTGTTCTACATCTTGACAAGGTTTGGTAAAGTCTAATTTCGTGGAAAGAGACTTGAGCTCGGTTTGAGCTAAGCGTGTTGTGTTTTCCTGTAGATCGGTGCTATGTGATGTTGTTGTTGTCTGTGTTGGTTGCGGTACCGGAGAGGTGCCTTGGTGAGGCTTAGGAGGTCGGGACTAGACAAGGGAGTTGTTGAGGTCCGAACGACGTGGAAAAGCCAAGAGGACGTGTCTCGCGGTGGTCTCGACCGGTTGGACAACAAGGCAAGTGGAGGAAGCTTCCGGAAGGCGAGAGGGGCATTTTGGAGAAATGTCTAAAGTCATGGGAAGCCGCCCACCGGGAAAGCACTGTGACCACCGGAGAAGCTGTGAGAGCTCTGTGGAGTTGGTGGCATTAACAGCAAAGTAGTGAAGCTGCTGCTCGAGAGGAACAGGTAAAGCACTGGAGGCTCGAAAGCGTAACCACTCGGTTAGCGGGTTGTCTCGTGTGGAGACCCGTTAGTGAGACTATAATAGAGAGGTTAGGTCTCGTGAGCAAAATGAGGTTGTCCCCGAGTTGCTCGAGCTTTTCTTTCTATTTGCGTGAGTTGTCTCTGGGTAGAGCATGGATGCTCATGTACCTCCGATGGAGTGGCTGTAGAAACCTCCATGATCAATAGAAAAGATTGGATTCATCTCTCTGTATTTTTCTATATTTCGTTCTTGAGATGATTTGTTTGGTTCATTTGCCCCTCTTTGTTCTTCTTGTTGTATGTGTTTTCCTTGAGAGTTGGCCGTGTTTCACCGCTCGTAACGGGAATCTATCCAAAGACCATTTAGCCACTTCATTCCCGAGAGCGTAAGTCGAATCGCAATCTTCCGTGCCGCCGCCTTGTCCACCGAGGTCCTCTGTTTGATCTTTGATTTTGAACCGCTCTGCTCATTGCTTAGATCTCTATTTTCTTGGAAAATCAACTTCTCTGATCTCATACTTGTTAGGATTCAAGTTTTATGTGTTTTGGATCTCGTGCGTAAAGTTCTTCGTAATCTTGATTTACTGTAGTGCGCTTTGTCGATCATTGTAATCACGTCGCCGTCCGCTTTCGGTTTATCGACCACGACATTTTCTTCGCTACGACTACAGTCGCTGGTCGTCTCGGTTGCGGTGGTCACGCTTTTCTCAGCCGCTCGGTTTTCATTTCTCGTTTTTACGACCACACCGTTCTCGGGTTCTATCTCTCAGAGACTCTTTCGACCACGGTCTTTGATGTGACGACTTCTGTTGTTTATTCTCTGCCGACTGTGTTCGACCACGCAGTGTTTCTCGGGTGTGTCTTCGATCACAGCAGAAGATCTTTCGACCATGGCTGGCCTTCTCAATTTTCGACCCGCAAGTATTCTTCTCTGATCTTCTTGGTTTCTGCTGTAGATCACTCTGATTTTTCTCTCAGTTTCCAGTGAGAAATCAATCTTCCTCTTCACAGCTATTTAGCTATCGGAGAAATGATTGGTGTGAATTTGTGGGAGAATTTTTAAGGCACCATTCACCCCCCTCTGTTGCCATTTCGGTCCTTCAATTGGTATCAGAGCCGGTTAGCTCTTCGTCATAGATCTTAACCGGTCTCAAAGAGCCATGGCAATGACAAGTATTACACCAAGCCGCCCATTTTGATGGCTCGGATTACCCTTTTCGAAGAGCCGAATGGAAACATATATCCAGGCTCAGGGGTATGCCATTTGGCGGAAGGTGAAAATACAATTTGTTGTTCCTACCGATGAGAACATCAATGCCGGGAATATGGCTGATGTTGAGGCAAACGCAAAGGCGAGGAACATCATCATACTGTGGACCGAGCGAGCGAGTTTGATCGCATCTCTCACCGTCGTCCGCTCACGACATCCGGGTGACCTCGATGCATACCATGAGGGCACCTCCCGGATCAAGACGGTTCGACAGACCGCCAGCGAATACAACAAATTCGAGATGCTTGCTGGAGAGTCCCTTGACGAGTGCTTTTCACGTTTTCACAAGATTTTGAGCAACCTCCGAGCGATCGGGCTCACATACTCCGACTCGGACAATGCTCGACAAATGCTTTCTGCACTCGATCTTCAGGTTTGGGAGATGAAGGTGACTACCATCAAGGATACCACGGACCTCTCGACCCTGACTCTTGACGCGCTTTACTCGCGCCTCAAGACTCACGAGATTGACATAGTCTCTCGTCGGTCGAAGTCACAATCTATGGCTCTAGTCACCGATCCCACTTCGACTTCTGGTTCTTCTGCCGATTCTCTTTGTGGGTTCTCCCTAGCTGCTCTCGGACGTGGCGATGATCGGTTAGAGCGACTAGAGGATGAACAATTGGCCCTCCTAGCTCGGAAGTTCTCCCATGCTTACAAGAGAAGGAGGATGAAAAGAAGAGGACCGATGATTTGCTTTGAGTGTGGTGGCCCCAACCACATTCGGCAACCGCCCCAAAGCCGAGCAGGGCAAGAACAATTACGGCGGTTCAGGAAAGATCGACTACACCGACAAGAACCGCAACAAGAAGCCTCCAGCCCAGACGCAAGGCAAGAAGAAGTTCCGCAACTTCGGAAAGGCGAAGAAGCTCTTCCACCGCATCCTCACCGCCTTCGACGACCTCGACCTCAGTGAGGTAGAGGGATGGAGCGACGACGACGGGACGGGGGACCAAGAGCCCAAGGATGGCGGCAACGACTTCTCCCAAGATGTGCTTCATGGCCCTTGAGGCGAGATCACGACAATGAGCTCTACTCCGACTCGGACGAGGTATGTCCCACCTACGATCAGCTCAATCATGTTTTTCTTAAGCTAGGTGGTTTTCATGCTAGAGCTAAGTCTAGGTGTACCGAGTTAGAGAAGGAAGTAGATAGACTATCACGGGAGCTTACTTCACTTATATCTGTTCCCTCCCGTGACGATTGTGATACATGCATTGCCTTGTTGGAGATTTGGAGAAGTTAAGGACTTCTCATGATAGTGTGACATCTGAGCTTGATATTCTTAAGGTGGAGAATGTTAGTCTTCTTGCTGAACTTGAGATAAGTAGGATAGTTCTGCTTTATCTACTCATCGTTGAGACTACTTCTTGCACCTCATGTGAGGATAAGGACAACGTTTTAGAGGTCTTTATACCTTGTTGCTTGATCCGCTCGAGACTTGTGAAAGTTGCAATAATTTAAAATGAACTTAAAAAGGGCAGATCACAAAATTGCTGAGTTACAAGCATTTTTACTTGAGCCTATTACTTCATGTGCAAATTGTCCCAAACTTATCACGAACTTGAATCGTCTCCAAACAGTTTCAAGAATTTGTTGATGATAATAAGAAAATGGCTCAGTATGCTTCGAAGGATCCTGTTAGCTCACCATGCAAAAGTTGTAATAAACTAAAATCTGATTTGATTGTCTTAGATGAAAAGTGTGTGAAGCTAACTAAGGACCTTCTAGAAAAATCACATCCTTCTTGTGCTTTCTGTGCTGAAGTGTTGGAAAAGGATAAGGACATGGTAGAGACGTTTAGGAAGAGTTACGAGAACCAAATGGCTAAGATTAGGGCTGCCCCCTGTGTGTCCTGTGAAGCCCTCAAGGTTGAGGTGGCCGTGCATAAGGAAAAATACGCACGTGCTATTCGCTCTTTCGCTATTGGTTCTTCTCCTTCCTCTCGTCCCGCTTGCTCTTCTTCTTCTCCTTGCTCTTCTTGCACCTCTCTCTTTCGGGAGTGTCAGTATCTTATGAACACTCTCGAGAAATTTGTAGGAGGCAAGAAGAAACTCAATCTTATTCTAGACCAATCAAAGATTTGCAAGTTCAAACAGGGTCTAGGATATGATCTCCGTGAGGATGTGAGGAAGCATCCACCTGTCGTGCTCAGACCCGTAGCCGCAGATGTGTTTGAGGTCAAGCCCAAGAATAAGAATGTTCAATTTAAATCAGTGGGCTTTATTCAAAGGATCTCTGACAGCAAGGTGACTTCACCTGTAGCTTCGGCCTCTCAGAAGGTGAAGCCATCTCATGCTACTTCAGCCCCTCAGAAGGCGAAGTATCATTGCACCTTCTGTCAGAAGGATGGGCATTTGATTGACCAATGCTTCAAGCGCGCCAAGATCGCACGAAGAGACCATGTTGAGTTTCTTAGGCGTATTCAGGGTCAGCCCCAGACCTTGAGTGCACCTAAGACCAACATGAGGTCTAGGCTTGCTACTGTTGGTAGTTTTGGGCAGCATCGAGGACTTGGTTTTTCTGAGTCTTCTGTTTTTCGTCCTCATGCTCCCTCGAGTCGTGACTTCCGCCGCTCGTGGTAGATCTCGCTTTCCTCGTCGAGATGGCTACCCGCGGCGAGATCAGCGTGTTGCCGGTGCTTCGACTCGCTCTCCCATAGTAGTCGGATCCAAGAATGCTTGTGTCTATTCACGCACCTTCCGCTTCTTTGAGCGACTGAGGCGAGGGTAGTTAGAGGTCACGTGTGTGACTACTTCTTTCGCCGACGTGTAACTCAAGATTGGGTTCCAAAATCTATTTTGATTTATCCCAAGATCGAGACTTTGCTCTCTTGTTGACTCGTGCTCACGGTGGAAGGAAAGGTTTGGCTTGTTGACTCGGTGTTCACGCCACATGACCGGAGATTCCGCTGGTTTTCTTCCCTTGCCCGTGCTCCGTGTGATGAGACGATCACCTTTGGAGATGCTTCATCCGGGCGCCATCGCCAAAGGTACTGTGTGCATTAATGATTCATTTATTTTGAAAGATGTTGCCTTGGTTAGTAAGCTGCAGATAATTTGCTTTCCATTTCTCACCACCGATGACGACTTTGAGGTGAGCTTTAAGAAAACAACGCAAAATTCTTGATTCTTCTGTAGTATGGTCTCATGGATTTCTCGTTATGGGAGGATCTTTCGTGCTGATTTTCCCGAGTCTTCCGTGATCCTCTCCGGTGTTTGGTTGCTTCGAGTCCCGTGATCTTTCTTTTCGCATAGGAGACTTGGTCATATTGGCTTTGATCATTTGACCCGAGTTAGCGGTCACGATCTCATTCGTGGTCTGCCGAAACTCAAGATGGTCAAAGATCTTGTTTGCGCTCCATGCCCGCACGGCAAGATGGTTGCCTTCTCACCCTCCGGTCACAAGTGACTATGACCGATGCACCGGACATTGCCCACATGGACACAATCGGACCACCGAGTGCGATCTGCAGGAGGGAAGTGGTATGTTCTTGTCGTGGTCGATGACTTCTCGAGGTACTCTTGGGTGTTTTCTTAGCCTCGAAGGATGAGACGTTTACATTTTCGAGGTCTCTTGAGAGGCTTTCCGTTGAGCTTCCGTGTGCCTTACGAGCGATCCGCGATGATAATGGCACGGACTTCAAGAATTCCTACTTCGAGAGGTTCTGTGGTGAGACAGGTGTAGAGCACCAGTTCTCTTCTCCGCACGTCCCACAACAGAATGGCGTCGTGGAGAGGAAGAGCCGCACCTTGGTCGAGATGGCGTGACGATGCTCGATGAATACTCTACACCGCGGAAGTTTTGGGTGAGGCTATAGCCACCGCGTGCCATGTTTGAACAGAGTTTTCTCGTGGCACACTTGCACCGCACTTCTTATGAGTTGAGATATGGGCGTAAACCCAGTGTTTCTCATTTTCGTGTGTTTGGTTGCAAGTGCTTTATTCTGATGTCTGGAAACCTAGATAAGTTCGAATCACGTTCTTGTGATGGGATCTTTCTAGGCTACTCGACTTCTTCGCGGGCATATAGGGTCTGGAACTGCGAGTCTAGTAAAATGGTAGAAACCTGTGAGGTGACTTTCGATGAGGCCAGTCCGGGGACTAGGCCCGATATCTCAGGTTCTTTAGAGCAGTCCGAGACCATCTTCGTGGATGATGAGGACGATGGAGACGAGGGTTGTCTACCTGATCCAGTCCCTCATCCACCCCTTGAGGTGCCTTCTTCCACCGCACCCCAAGGTGATCAGCCCATGCCTTCTGCTTCTTCTGGAGCTAGTGGCTCTGTTCCTACTTCGTCAGCTCACGAGGTAGAGGCCGCTTCTTCATCTCATCCTGGACCTTCTAGACATATCCAAAAATCTCATCCTTTTGAGCAGATTATTGGAGACCTCTTCGAGCGTGTTACCCGCTCAAAATCTGGCTTATCTCAATTCTGTCTTCATTCTGCTTTTATTGCCTCCTTTGAGCCCAAGGATGTTTCTCATGCTCTATCTAACGAGTCTTGGATCAATGCCATGCATGAGGAGCTGGAGAGTTTCGAAAGAAACAAGGTTTGAACGCTTGTTGAGCCCCCTCGAGATCACAATATCATTGGAACCAAATGGGTGTTCAAGAACAAGCAAAGTGAGGATGGGGTAGTCATTTGAAACAAGGCTAGACTGGTTGCTTGTGGGTACTCCTGTGTTGAGGGTCGGATTTCGAGGAGACCTTTGCCCCTGTAGCTAGACTTGAGGCCATTAGAATTCTGCTTGCCTTTGCAGCTTCTAAAGGTTTCAAGCTTTACCAGATGAACGTCAAGAGTGCCTTTCTCAATGGCTTCATTGAGGAAGAAGCCTATGTCAGACAGCCTCCAGGTTTCGAGAACCCCAAATACCCTAGTCATGTCTACAAGCTTTTCAAAGCGTTGTATGGACTTAAGCAGGCTCCTAGAGCTTGGTATGAGAGGCTTAAGTCCTATCTTTTGAGGTATGATTTCGAGATGGGTAAAGTTGACAAGACCTTGTTCATTCACGGCCATAATGACTTCTCGCTCGCCCAAATCTATGTTGATGACATCATCTTTGGCGGCTCTTCCCATGCTCTAGTTTCACAGTTCTCGGATGTCATGAGCACCGAGTTTGAGATGAGCATGATGGGTGAGTTGACCTTCTTTCTTGGCTTCCAAATCAAGCAGAATCGGGAGGGTACCTTTTTTGCATCAAGGCAAGTACACTCGAGACCACCTGAGACGCTTTGACATGAGTGATGGAAAGCCGGTGTCAACTCCGATGGCTTCTACAGCCGCACTTGACCCAGATGAGGACGGCGAGCCAGTTGATCAAAAGGAATTGGGAGTATGATTGGCTCTCTTGTACCTCACCGCCGAGACCGACATACACTTCTCCGTGTGTCTTTGTGCTCGGTTTGAGCTTCTCCTCGCGATCTCACCGCCAAAGCGGTGAAGCGCATCTTCGGTACCTTCGAGCTACCATTGACTATGGTATCGGAACTCTTCCTCCTCCTGCTCATCCCTTAGAGCCTTTTCGGATGCGATTTTGCCGGTGTAGGATAGATAGGAAGAGCACTTCTGCACCGCCAGTTCATTGGCACTTCTCTCGCTTCTTGGTCTTCGAGGAAGCATCCGGTGTTGCACACCCACCGCAGAGGCCGAGTATGTTGTCGCACCGAGCTGTTGTAGTCGGGTCCTTTGGATGGTCTCGACTGCGGGACTTTGGGTTAGCTATCGACCGTGTTCCACTCTTTTGCGATAACACGCCTGCGATTAGCATTGCTAAGAACCCAGCAGCAAGACTCTCGGACCAAGCACATCGATATCGATATAATTTTCTTCGAGACCATGTAGAGAAGGGTGACATCGTGCTTCAGTTTGTGGAGAGTGACCACCAGCTGGCTGATATCTTCACCAAGCCTTTGGATAGCACGAGGTTTTCACTCATGGGAGAGCTTGGGGTGGTTTGTCCTTATGGACTGTTGTGAGGGGAGCTTTGGGCTTTCTCGCTTTATCATATTCAGTATGCTTCAGTATCCTCATTGTTGCATCGTATTTTGGTGCATTGGGCTTAGTCCTTCTAGCATAGGTTAGAGTGTGTCTCTTGTCGAGTGCTTAGACTTCTTGCTCTTATCTTGTGCTTTCGGGATAGTCGTTTCTTATCTCACTAGGTTGAGCTCACTCACTTCTTCTAGGTTCTAGCGAGGGTTGGGCCACCCTGCAGATGTGGTACGTGTTTGCTCTCTAGTGTGTGTTTTACTCGACAGTTGTTGTCCTGGAGTCATATGGGGTAGATAAGAGTTAGTCTGAGTCATTAGTTTTCTATCTTATCTATGCTTTAAGGACCGCCTTTCTTGATTTATTTGCCACTCTTTCTTTTATTGCTTTGGTCTGTGGGGAGTTCATTTGGGAACTTCTAGATCTTAATCTCGACATAACTCAACTTGAACCGAAAGTCGCATCACATGTTGAGGGGGAGCTGAATTTTCTGCATTTTCATTGTAATTTAGCTACATGGAGCCCTGATTATTATCCAATCATGACTTGTTTACAATGATTTATATCTTGCCATGATTTTTGCTTCATTGCTAATTTGATCATGACATTATCTGTGTAGTCAAGTCTTTGCCATGATAGGTTGATTAAAATGCTCACTTTTAACCTAATTCATGTCATGTTAATATTTGAGACTAGTCAGCTTTTAGTGATCTTCTTATGATACTTACCATGTCAAATAGGCTGAGTTGGGTCTTGAATCCTTGTTGAGCGATAGATTGAGCTATATTAGCTTCTTGATGACACATAAATTAGTACAATCTGTTAAGAAGCAAAAGACCTCTTTGTGCGAAAAAACTGATCTCACCAATTCTCTCTCATGAGACGGCTTGCCATTGCACAAGGCATGAACTCAAGGGAGTTTTTGGATGACCAAGATCATCTTCTTAAGCTCTTTACTTGAAGTGGTCGCATAAGGCTTGAGGTCTAGCACATGATCAAACAAAAATATGGTTGGAAACAATCATGTGATTTCTAAAGAAAAATTATGTCAATTGTGCTCGATTGCTAAAATTTCAAGTGTACTTAAACAAATGTATCATTCTTGAACTAGTAGCACTCTAATTGACTCAACACTAGCTTCTCGGTTCCATTCAGCTTATTGACATGGCCTGCATCATTTGTGGATACCTTTAGCTAGACTAAAATCATGTTTGACTTGATTTGCTAAGCACTTCAACTAAAATTCAGATTATACCTTATTTGGCTTAGCTTCTCTTTACATATATAGTCATGATCTTGATAGCATACTTATATGTTATGGCTTGGTGTAATACATTTTGGTCATTTTGGATAATTCTCATGGCTCTGCATACTTTGAATAATCAAATCAGCCATTCCATCCATCATTATGACTTATTCTCTCTCTTGCATACTTGATGTGTTTATTGCCAAAAGGGGGAGAATAGATTGGAGAGAAAATTTTTCAAATTCTGGTATCTTACTAGAGCTTTGGAGATCAATTTGCTCTTTATTTTATTGCTCTAGTGTCCCTTCTGTCGACATGGTCAGTATTTCTTTTTCTCTCTTTGGATCATGTCGGCTCCTACAAACTCAACTTCATATTTTTCGGTGTTTGTCAATATACTCATCAAGGGGGAGATTGAGAGATCATGTGGAGATGATCCCATGTTTGTGATGAGTATTTGACCCTTGGTTGAAAGAAAATTGAGTTTGTTTTGGGCTCTTTATGCGAAGTCTTATCCCTGGCCGATGTCCAAGTCTTGTACGACTTTCTCCTGGACCGTACGACCATGTTTGAAGCGGTCGGAACGAGATTGGAAGGCGTACGACCACTCTGCGGCTCTCTCGGCAAATTTGGGCGTGATCGGAAGTCGGCCGAGAGGTCTACGACCACGTTGCGGAGCCCTCGAAAGATTTGACCGTGGTCAGCAGTCGGCGCTAGGGTTTACGACCACGTTGTGGGATCGGAGCCTCGACCACGTTGGGCGGTCGGGCGGTCGACCACGTTGTACCGGTCGGAGTATCGACCACGCTACGCTAGGGTCTTCGACCACGTTGTGTGGTCGATGCATCGACCACGTTAGCACGGGTTTGAACGTGGTCGGCGATCGTGGCTTGGGTCTACGACCACGTTGTATCGCTGGCGCTCGACCACGCAGTTACGCCGGTCGCTCGACCACGCCAGGCGATCGGATTCGACCACGTTGTCGGCAGAATGACCGTGGTCGGTTGAGTCCATTCAAACCGGTCGTGTGGGCACATGTGGTGTCCGATTCTGGTGGGAATCGGTCGGTTGGGTTCCTTGTGAAGTCATGGACCTTGTGGACTGGTTTGTTCTACATCTTGACAAGGTTTGATAAAGTCTAATTTCTGTGGAAAAGAGACTTGAGCTCGGTTTGAGCTAAGCAGGTTGTGTTTTCCTGTGTAGATCAGTGTTATGTGATGTTGTTGTTGTGCGTGTTGGTTGCGGTACCAGAGACGGCCTTGGTGAGGCTTAGGAGGTCGGGACTAGACAAGGGAGTTGTTGAGGTCCGAACGACGTGGAAAAGCCGAAGAGGACGTGTCCGCCGTGTGGTCGACCGGTTGGACAACAAGGCAAGTGGAGGAAGCTTCCGGAAGGCGAGAGGGGCATTTTGGAGAAATGTCTAAAAGTCATGGGAAGCCGCCCACTTGAAAGCACTGTGACCATCAAGAAACTCTGTGAGAGCTCTGTGGAGTTGGTGGCGTTAACAGGCAAAGTAGTGAAGCCGTTGCCTGAGAGGAACGGGTAAAGCACTGGAGGCCTGAAAGCGTAACCACTCGGTTAGCGGGTTGTCTCTGTGTGGAGACCCGTTAGTGAGACTATAAATAGAGAGGTTAGGTCTCAGGAGCAAAATGAGGTTGTCCCCTGAGTTGCTCTGAGCTTTTCTTTCTATTTGCGTGAGTTGTCTCGGTAGAGCATGGATGCTCATGTACCTCCGATGGAGTGGTCAGAGAAACCTCCATGATCAATAGAAAAGATTGATTCATCTCTCGTATTTTTCTATATTTCGTTCTTGAGATGATTTGTTTGGTTCATTTGCCCCTCTTTGTTCTTCTTGTTGTATGTGTTTTCCTTGAGAGTTGGCCGTGTTTCGACCGCCGTAAGGCGGGAATCTATCCAAAGACCATTTAGCCACTTCATTCCCGAGAGCAGAAGTCGAACTGCAATCTTCCGTGTCGCTCGCCTTTTCCACCGAGGTCCTCTGTTTGATCTTTGATTTTGAACCGCTCTCTGCTCATTGCTTAGATCTCTATTTTTCTTGGAAAATCAACTTCTAGAGATCTCATACTTATTAGGATTCAAGTTTTATGTGTTTTGGATCTCTGTGCAGAAAGTTCTTCAGAATCTTGATTTACGGTAGTGCGCCTGTCGACCGCTGTAATCACTGTTCGCCGTCCATTTTCGGTTTATCGACCACGTACATTTTCTTCGCTACGACTACAGTCGCTGGTCGTCTCGGTTGCGGTGGTCGCGCTTTTCTCAGCCGCTCGGTTTTCATTTCTCGTTTTTACGACCACAGCTGTTCTCGGGTTCTATCTCTCGGTAGACTCTTTCGACCACGGTCTTTGATGTGACGACTTCTGTTGTTTATTCTCTGCCGACTGTGTTCGACCATAGTGTGTTTCTCGGGTGTGTTCGATCACGCAGAAGATCTTTCGACCATGGTCGGCCTTCTCGCCGACCAGCAAGTATTCTTCTCTCGATCTTCTTGGTTTCTCTGAGATCACTCGATTTTTCTCTCGCCTAAAGGAGAAATCAATCTTCCTCTTCACAGCTATTTAGCTATCGGAGAAAAGATTGGTGTGAATTTGTGGGAGAATTTTTAAGGCACCATTCACCCCCCTCTGTTGCCATTTCGGTCCTTCATATTCACACCGAGAAAAATCTAACAGGCCCTTTTACAAAGGGATTAGAGCGAAAAGCTATTTTCGTTGCATCTCTGAATATAGGAATAAGGCACATTCGAGTTACATCACAATGGTAAACCATATCTTCTTGATCGGACATCCCTTGACTTAGGCAACGGGAAATCCAAGTTGATATTATAACAAGAGAGTATATATCAAGTGTACCTATATCCTAATAAATACTCTCAACTGTATAAAAGGTTGGTATAAAGGCTTAATGCATTCTATTGTGCAGATAAGAAAAAGATATTAGTCTGTAGGATACCTAGAAAGAATACATATACTTGAACCTAACTGTATGGTCACAGTTCACGAGAACAGAGCATTCTCTAGAAAATTTATGAGCATATAACATAGTATGACCATATAATGCTCTGTTTAGGTGTCATTCATTGGTAGTCTAGTATCAATTGAGATTTCAAGTGAAGTCTAATCATGAAAAGCTGTGAATTCAATATATGGTCCATTCATCAGCTGTGAGAAGATAATCTTACTAATCTTGGTGTAATTTCAACATGTACAGGACTTACACCATAAGACTGGTATATTAATAACACTTTAGTACAACGATCTTTGACATCTTTTTGCTACTTGCTTTGTAATTGATGGGGAATTATTAGAAATTAGCCCATATGAGTGAGGTCAATTTCCTATAATTCCAAAGCATGTATGGTTCAATACCATGTTGCTAAGCCAAGGTTGAGGAGACCAATTTATAAGGTGTGATGCTTGCCATCCCTAAAAACTTGAGACACATGGCATGAGAGGGCTTTGGCGAAACACGCGCATGCGCACGCGCGTGCATGCGTATTCATGTATTTTCATATGAAAAGTCACATGACTTGCGACGCGCGACCATGCTGTGATACGGCGCACCACTTGAAAGACCAAATCCACCTTATTTTTGCTAAACCGTGCGTCATCTTTCCTTTTAACTAGTCATGAGACCGCTTAATTATCATTATTTAGTTTGAATATTAACAGTTAGCAGTGAATAATTTAGTAGTTAATAGTAGATTGTTTTAGTTTAATAGAGCCAGTTACTGAAGAGTAATTAGCACATCTATAAAAGATCTGGAGACGTTCAAGTTTGGCAGACTAAGCTCCTCTATTTCTTTTCTCACACTGTTATCTTTCTCTCTGGTGAATTTGTATTGAGTGTTGAGCGACCGAATCTCGTCGACCTTTCTTCTTAGGGTTGCATCGGGAAGGAGGGAGAGCGGCTATCTCCGAGCCATTGCTGGAGAGAGTACATGCACGGGGCGATAATAAAGTTTTATAGGCAGCATAACACACGCGACCGCTCCTACTATGCTTCATCCACGTTCTCACTACATCGAGTCTGTGCTACTTTCTATCTTCATCAAACCCAATAGTAAGTCGTTAGTGTAATCGATCGACTTTATTATAAAAAATTTTCTTGTATATTTTCTGAAGTATAATGAGTAGCTTGTTGTTAGATTCGTTTGTTGCATCACTAGTCAATTATTGTATTTGTCTCTAAGTAAAATTTAGAATTAAAATATTACCTATATTTTCAAAGGCATTGCAAGCGAATAGTGGATGGGCGACGATAGCGAAGCTCTCCACGGTTGCAGGATTTTGTTTGGGGAGCGAGCCCAGGGAAATGGGCCTTCCGAGCAGTTGGCTAAATTAACTAAAAACTAAGGTAGTGCTCATTTGAGCTTTTAGCTTAAAGTTTTTTTTGGCACTATTTGGTACTATTCTGAGCTTATTTTGGTACTGTAGCTACTGTGAGTTTATCGGTGTAATTAAATATAAAAAAGAATAAATTACGTTATCACGGATAATACAAAAGAATAAAAAAATATAGGCAAAAAAGACAAAAAAAATAAAAAACAGAAAAAGACCAAACTAAAAAGTTAGAAACTCGAATCTAAAAACATAATCCCAATAGAGCAGTACAAACTCTCATGAAGCTCGTTAAAACTAGGTAGGAAGCTTCTCATGGAGGAATTTGACAGGGAAGGCATGGCCGTGACGGACGCCATGCATGCGCTCATCGTGCTGTCTTGTCTTGCCTACGTAGATGAGTGCATATGACAGCATCTGTCAGACTGTCACTCACTTGGGAGAAGAATATCCTTAGGAGATGAGAAACTGTTCCACGGTACAAACCATGTACAGTGATGTGTCCTCACAGGATTTGCCCTATCCCTAGTGCCGCACTATGGAAAGTTAAACAAAGAAGATGACCTAGCTAGTAGCTAGGCCGCGGACCGCCTACGCTGGCGAGCTCCGCCAGAGCTACCGCTGGACGGAAACCACCCCTAATTTCGGTGAAAACATTTATCGAACCTTGAAACACGAAAATTGAAAATTTTAAAAAATTTCGGTCAAAATATTTAAACATACCACTCAAATTTAAGAAATACAAACATATTACTAGCGTCACGCCGCCTCCATCTACCTTGCCAGCGCCACGTCGCCGCCTTCCCGTCCTCTACTGGCACCGGTGCCAACAGGAATGAGCATAGGTGGAGATCGCGCGAGAGATTTGGGGAGAGAGAAGTGGTGGGACAATGAGGCCGGTTGGTAGATGGGCCAAAAAAATTTAAAATGGGCTGAATTTTTTAGCCGAATTAGGCTTTTTCGGGTGAGCCAAGAAAACTGAATTTTGGCATAAAATGATTTCCCTGTCCTACCCCTCTTATTCCTCCCTTGCCGGTGTCAGAGAAGAGAACCAGTGCGATGCTGTGATGTTGAACTGTCCTCAGTCGGGCTGACTTATAGTTGTTGGGCCGAGGCCTAGTTTCCCGTCTGTGACCGGCTCAGCCCACCACATGAGGCATTAGGCATCGATCGAGTGTAGAGATGGCAACGGGCACAAACCCGCTGGGTTTCGCTATTCTAAATCCGTGCCCATGAAAGTTGGACGTGCCTGCTAAAAAACCCATGCCCGTGACGGGTGCAAATTTTTGCCCAAACCCATGCCCACTCGGGTAACGGGTAACCATTGGTCGTCCGTGCCCGACAACAGCTGTGCAGATTGGAGACAGTGCAGTGCTTAGCAAGTCAACAATAAGTTCAATTTATATGCTACTATGCATGAAACAAGCAACAACAAATCCACAATGCACATCACTTGTTCACTCCGTCAATTCTCAGTTCATAGTTCACTAGCATAGCATATCATTACAAGTTAACAGTTCACAACTCAGTTAAAACCAAAAGGAGAGACATCAACTACTCCTTGTACTTGACTAATGGGCTGGGCTGGTTTGCCTGGGAGGCTGGGAGTCTGGGTTTATAACTCCTATGGATCGGGTTTATATTACCCATGGGTTTACGGGTTTAGGTAGTATAGGAACGTATCCGAACCCGGCAGACCCGATGGATTGGGCTTTTTGCCCATTAAAAAACTCATGGGTTAGGAAATTGACTCAGACCCATGCCTTAATAGAGTAAAAACCCACCGGGTATCGGGTTTCAGGTATCCATTGCCATCTCTAATCCAGTGAGGCTTTGGGCATTAGGTATCAAGCGAGGCTTGGGGTGACCGGCGCCTATGCAAATGCGCATCCCTAACCCTAGGAGGCGGCACGGCGCGGCACCGTGGAGGTGTACAGTGCGAGGGCCTAGGGCCTAGGGCAGTATCGAACCGCAACAGGTCGGCGGACCAGTGATGACGGAGCAGGCAGCGCACGGCAAGCGCGCTGGCTGAGCAGCAAGGCAAGAAGATGGAGTGTGCAACTAGGTGTAGCATGGTTGTTGGGTCAGCGTGCGGATGCGGCAGAGCATGCCTGCGCCTGCGAGGCAGTGAGGCCAGCGGCGGGGGCAGAGCAGCAGCAATGGTTTGGCGGCGTACGGCGCTTTTGGTAAGTTACTTCCGCGTATTACTTAGATCTAATTGGCTAGTCTCACAAATGATATATATAATATATTCGTGCTTTGTGTTAGTCGTAAAATCATCATATGAGCTATGCAAATTTGCTTTTTTTTGCCCATAAGAAGTTTAAAACAATACTAAGCAAATTTGCTATTTTTTGCATCATATGTATTCGTGCTAATACTCTTTGATCCACGTTGTCAGTTCTGTCGTCGCTAAAATCAGTCTGGAGTCCGCCGCTGGCCGCGGGGTGTTCGTGTAGGTCAATGCAATTCCATCTAGAGGAGAGGCGTGTTTGTCTGTCCGTTTCAGTATGGCACTGCATGGTAAAGAGCACTTTGAAATTGACAGACATGACTATATATCTAATTTGAAGTAGCGTGTTTCTACGTTCTCAATAGTAATATCGAAATTGTGTGTGTTGTCCAATGCATTAACACAAAAAACAAAACTTTGCGCGTTTGATAAATAAAAAGATATCGAAGTTCTGAACAAGAAATTCCCAAAGCTCCCCTGACGCTGTCAGTGGAAATCATATCCATGTTACAATTCCATTCCGGTACTGACTAGAATGGCCGAAACATATCATACCAACACCTAAAACAGCGCACTGTAGCTTCAATCCCCATACCAGCCTCAATACTAGCCAATTTCGGGCTATTCTGTGCCATTCATTTTGGTATTGGGCCTTGCACTAGATATTGGGCCTACGTCGAACCAAAATGATATTGGGCCTACTAGCATAATAAGCATATACTAGATAACTTGTATTGTAATGCCTAATGTTTTGATAATTTACTCTTAGTAGGTGTCTCAACAAGGGGATTATGTTAGGAATTTGTAGGACCTATTGTTTCATCCATTCTGGTACCATATATAATTGAAGTGACCCTCTCATTTTTATGCTATAATTATGTATTTAAAGTGAAATTATGTGTATATATAATTACATGTATACTTATAAATAAATATATATTATTATATTAAAATTTTAAAATCCGAAACGATACACTGGAATGGACCAGCACCAACGTATTCTATATCAAAAGACAAACCAGAATAGCCTCTGGAATGGAATTGACAACTACGTATCATTTTGGGGTGTGTGTGGGGGTGTGATTCCTGTAATGCCTCTTCACCGGAGTGGATCAATTCACCCGATGTGAATCAATTCAAAATCACCGAGTTGAGCCTGAATTGCTGGTATTTTCTCCACCGGTTTAATCTTCTCCATGATTATATCCAGGCTCGCCTTCATCTCTTCCCACCAAGCGTCCATCATCGCCCACTTCTCTTCCGCCTGCTCCGCCACTTCACCTGTTGCCTCCAGCACAATTTTGGTCAGAATAGATGGTTTTGGTGGCGCCGTGATGTTTTCTCCGATAGGACCAACCAAATGTGGAAGTTAGAACGGATGAAACCTTCCATTCCATGAAATTTTACAGCCCGAATCAAAGAATTTCCCATCTGATTGAAACCCGAATCTGATACCAAATGTAATGCCTCTTGATCGGAGTGATTCAAGTCAACCGATGTAAGACTGATACAACCCACAAGTTGGATAAGAGAGTGAAAATTTGGAACAATTCAGTAAAGAATAGTAATAAATTCTGTTGCTGAGCACATGGCTGGCTGGTAAACTATAAACCATGAGTATAAAAGAAACCACCCAAATAGCTCGATCGGAGGAGCTCCACGCGCACGTTTTGCGGAGCTTGGCGTCGGGTGCGTGCTGGTCGTCGTGCTTCGTGGGCAGACTGGCGCCGCCCAAGTCCGGGTTAACAGGCATGGACATAACGGGCAAAGGGCCATCCCGTTGTCACTTTCTTTCTTCTCTCTTTCGTTTTTTTTTTTTTTTTTTTTTTGCGAATTTGTTGCTTTCTTTCAACGTTGAACTGTATTTCTGAGCTTTTATATCCTTCCTTTCGTATCACGTCCCAAGTAGGGCCGTCCGGTGTAGGCGAAGCACTTGTCAAGCGTGCTTTTGGCCCAACTAGCTGGTCCTTCAATTTCCTAGTAACGAGTAACGACCGCGCCTGCGAGATGATCAGTAGTGCATAACTGCGTACGAAAATATAAATATTTGCTCCGGTACTTTAAGCTCCTTTGATCATCTATCATATGTTATGTTCCTGTTGTCCCGCTGACCAAGCATCCGTAAGCCGGTGACCTAGCTCTTCGTCGACTCGGTGTCATAGCGTACATATATGTACTTGCTAGTTAAACAACTGAAGTAGTGGTACTACTAATTAACTAAGGTCATGTAGGAAAAGAACGGGGCCGTACACTAGATGGTAGGTAGTTTTTGATACCAAATATCGATAAATTATTTTAAAAACTATCACAATTAACTACTTTGAAAACGATAAAAAATATTGCTATTTTATTTATTTAAGTGAAGCCTCCTAACGTCTCACTCATTTCGGTTTAAGCTTCTGGCTTTTGGTTTATTTTTTACTATTCATAAATTTTATTTTTTCTGAATTTTTGGCTTTTTGAGCTTTTTTGCCGAGTTTTTTCCCGTATTTGTTTGCGTTGTCCGTGATGATCTAACATATTTTTTCTATTTTTAAAATTTTTAAATTTAATTACATCAAAAAGGCCATCTTTAGCTATAATATAATTTTAATCAATTATAATATAATTTTAGTTATAAATCACTATTTTTCAGTCCAACCAAATAGGACATCATAACCGAAAAAAAACGTACAGTGGGTTCACAGGAAGGGCGGTGCGGCCCTGACGCGCACATGTACGGTGGACATTGGTCAAGAGTCTCGTCGATCCGGTGGATCCAGCTAATTGACAGCCCGGCCAGTATTATGTCATTATAGTGGTAAAGCTTTGGTAATTTGTTTAGGGATCATGCTCTAAAATGCTTAAAAAATAAGAAGTCGAAGCCGTTTAGAGAATAGCCCAAGAGACATTTCTGTGGACTCAGTTCTTCGAAAAAATTAAAGGGTGCTCATATTGGCTTTTGTTTATGATTTCTGTTTGGAGAAGTTAAAAACTAAAATGAATATCTGGCTTTTTAAAACGGTTTTTTCACTTCTCCCACTTCGATCTCGCTCCGAGAATAAGGCAAGGGTCACAGAAGTATCACATATCCGACTCCTCTTGTTCCAATCTCGCACAGGCAATCATCTCTTATTTTTTCCACCGTTCATCATCTCCATCTAAAAGTCACTTCTTTTAGTCATTACTATTATTTATTTTCAGTTAGAAGCCATTAGAACTGCCGGAATCAGGTAGGAAACTTCCCATGGGGAATTTTGATAGTACCAAAGGCCATGTCATGTACTCGATCATATCCCTCAATGCTAGAATCTCTGGGAATAGATGGCTTTGGCTCCATGCATATATACTTAAGGCTTAAGTCAACATTTTTTTTTTTTGCTTTGATTTACTGTCCAATCGTTATCAACAAGCTTTATGGCCTTCATTCAAACTACACAGATCTACAAGAAGCTTCCTAAATTGAACTTTGTCGTCCAAATAATGTAGCATTGATCGAACACAAGTAGAGAGAGAGAGAGAGAGAGAGAGAGAGATTCAACTTATTATAAAAAAATTTGTATATAAACTATTTTTGACTTTTCAAACCCAACGATCAAACCATTTATGTTCAAAGTATCTTTCTACTTTGGACATGTTGAAAAGATGATGTTAATATACTATCGATATAAGTACTTCATTTAATTAACAACATTATAAATCTTGTAATTTCTATAAATCTTATGACTAAGATTAACCATAAATTCGTCCGTGGAAATCCAGAAACATCATTTAAAATGATATCGAGGAACTAACTTCAGCTTGTAGATCCCATTATCCATTCTTAAATAGTGCATATATAAGGTATAGGCATATATATACACCACAAGAACATCGTAAAATGTACATAAACAATTATGTGTAGACGATATAGTTCACTAAGACTAATATCACCCAAGATTATATACAGGGAAAAAGTGAAGAGCCTATGCTTTTATTTTACAAGGATTGCTATTCTCTCTTTTTTTAAAGTAATGTTTTTAACTTTTCACTGTTTTGAATATATGATTTTGACTATTATTTTTTATAATTTTATACTATTATATATTATAATACTATAATATTATAAAAGTATTTATTAATAGCAAATTCTAGCAAAGTAGTAATTTACATATCTAGTAGTGGTCATGGCGGTACAAGCTAGCATATAATACAAGTACTAATGTTGTAACTAAAAGTTATATTCCTATAACCAAGCACTCCTAGTAGCGTTATCTTCGAAAGAAAAGGAGAGTTGAAATGAAAGGAGAAAAGAACACCTGGCAGTCAACCCAATTTGTTTGCATGGAGTTGCGTGTACACAAGTAATGACATGATTCTTTACCAAACATCCTAAAAATCTCCCCAAAAGGAGCCATGTGGACCTAGCTAGAAGAAGAGAAAAGTCTAATTATTCAACTTGTATTATCCATGAAAAGGACGCACACTCCTCTTATCCAAATCATATCGATATTTTCTTTTTGAGGGGAATCAGATAGACACTGTGCAAATGTATCCTCTTATGTTATAAAAAAAATCAGTAGATAATATTATTATCACTAACTCATTGTATATGTAGATTACAAAAAAACCACGGGACCTATGCTTTATTAAGAAACACCAGAGTTTCTTCTAAAGATGCCAAATATTTTTGCCCCCATAAAACTCCTCTCTTTTTTTGGAGGGCTTCGAAAATACCAAAACATGTTGAATATTAGTAATGTTTTAATCACATACGAAGTGGTGAGCGGGGATTTGTAAATAAAAATGGTTTAGAAAGTTTTTGGTCTGTTCTGAAATGTAAGAAGTGGATTATTTTCCGTAAAGTTTCTACGTAACCGCACAAGGAAAAAGAAAAGAAAAAGGTCCTCGAAAAAGAAGAAAAAAACAAAAACGTTCGCCTTCGTGGTCCAACCTGCGCAGATGCATTGCATCTGCATGGTCGTTGGTGGCCAATCTGCTTTGGAGACCACTGATGGATTCCAAGCAATATGCACCCACGAGTCAACAAGACGACAAGCAAAACCTGCGGACAGGTTACAGCAGCTTGACCTGCCGTCAATCTCTAAACTAAATATTTAAAAAAATATCAATGATTAAATTTTAAAATTTTAATTATAAATATTTCAAAATAACATAAATTTATGATTGGAGCGAGCGGATAGGATGTATCATATACGATAAAACCATCCAAGGTTAACTTTTTTATGTAAGCTGCGACCGTAAATAAACACTATTATGCTGCTGAATCTAATTAAACGAGAGTAGTAATTACTAAGCTAAACAAGTATACAAGCTAATCGAAAGCCTGCACAATGTCAGTACAGTATTAACGGAATTGCTATATATAATTCAATGATATTTTTTGTGTAAATTATTTGAAATTCTGACCTTACGATTTTGCTTTGAGATTCATGCTCTGACTGACAAGGTCATCTTCTCTGGTGAGCTCGTCGTCTCTCGCCATCGCCGCTGAATTAGGGTTTGGATTCACCAGTTAGGATTCGGGGTTCACCACATCCCTTGAACTTAGAGGAAGACGGAGAGAGGGATGACCAGCGGCAAACTGGGGAGGTGGCGGCATCATCGTCCGTAGGTCAGAGGAGGACGGTGGAGGTCAGGAGGGCGACGAGAGCCTACTGACAATTAAAAGACGGGGATAAGGAAGAAGAGGGGGAGGCTGAGGCGAGCAGTGGAGATGCGGGAGATTGAGGTGAGCGATGGCAGCGTCGGGAGATGAGGTGGTGGGTGGTGGGCGGTGGTCGGTGTAAGCAGGATAACAGTGTTTGCAAGTCTAGAAGGAGCCGCGTTCAGGAATAGGCGTGGCTAGGGTTAAGGGTCGGGCTGGGGCAAGCTTGATCGTGCGATGGCCATCTAACAGACCGAAATTTCGAATGATCCAAAATCGTTCGAATGATGGGCAGTCATTAACTCATTCCCCAGTATTAATGGGAATTGGGAAACGGTAAACGGCTAAACTCTAAAGTCTAAAAGTAGCGAGTAGTGGTCAGTTACTTCAGCCTGGACACGTAGTATGAACACCACTTTGACTTTGACCCCCCGCGCCCCGCGCTCTCTATCTGGTTCTGCATGACCGTGTCGTACGAACGCCTCGAAGCCCGTGCATCTGGAACATTCGTCTCTATGACATGTGGGACCGGGACGCTAAAATCTCCGAACATATCTCAGAATCGTCACCTACGGTGACGTGTCCCTGCACGCGGGGACTGACTTCACCGGCGGAGCAGAGCATTAGCGTAAAGGCCTGCGGTGGTAGGCTGCTGTAAATAACGGCTCAACCCAAATATTGAGTTGTCTGTTATAAAATTCCTGCTTTTTAACTACTGTAAATTGTAAGAATATATGGGTTTTTTTGCTGATGGCTTATAGTTTATAGCTTAAATATTTGAATTCTGTCTGTTCGCAAGAGGTAGTATACATAAGAAAATAGTTACATACGATTTTGGTCGGTATATCTGAATTTGATACACTTTTTACTACAATATTTCTATTGACCCTACCTTAAAAAACGTATCATTTAAAAGTTAGTTATTATAGATAGTACGAGCATAAGCTGATTTTAAGCCAAACCGAACCCACCCTATATTTATAGTTCTGTTGACAAAACCACTTAATTATACAAGACAAAGATATGAAAGGAAAACTTAGAGGGACCGGATCTGTTCTTTTCAGTTTATGACTTATTTCTTCTCTAGAATAAACAAATATGATAGCTTCTTTATTACCGTTTTAAAGTGGTTTATCGGATTAATCTTTTAGAAGTAGTTTATCTATTGGTATTCGGTTCATTTATATAAGTGTTCGTAATAAAACTAGTAGTTATAAATCATAACAAAAAAAAGAACACGCCAAACAAACCGTCCAGCAATAGAAACACTGCTGTGAAATTGGGATAGAGACTGCCTCTAGACTTTTAAGCTAAGCAGTCAGACTAATAAGATTTACACAGAAAGAGTTGTATTGGAGACCAATAGTGAAAGAACAGAAAGGCTCACGTTACTGGCATCCATATGCATTTCATTTGCACGGACGGTCGTTGGTGACCCACGGTCGAAGAAGCTTTCGAAGTCAGTTGCCGCATTTTTTCAATTTTGACATTTGAATATTTATTTTTTTTAAAATAGCCTTTAACGTAGATTTATTGTGCTCTGTAGCACCTACTGAGCTACCGTAGCTCAGTAGATGCTACTGTACCTAACCTGTCGAGCTCGGTAGTACTATCGAGCTCCTTCGACTCGGTAGTACTATCGAGCTCCTTCGACTCGGTAGGTGCTACCGAATGTGGTATATCTATATAGAAAACTATTTTTGAAAAAAAAATGTTCGGGTGCCACAATTGAAAAAATGACTAGGAGGCTAACAGTTAACCTAGCTAGTATGCATAGTAAACCAGGCGATATCTAGTGCAAACTTTTGGTTTGGGCGCTATATGAATTTGAAAAATTCACAGATAATGATTAACTAGTTGTGCATGGTAAACCATCCATGATCAACTATGCATGGTGCATAGTTCATCGCACCCCACCCACACGCAAAAAAGCTATATATATCGTGCCCTGCAGGTCGATGAACATGTGTTGTTACACAAGTGCAGTTTCACTGAACTGGAAGCTGCAAAATTGGTACGCACCAAATGGAAAGAGGTAGTGTGATTAGTGGCTAGGATGCAATGGTAAATCTGTTTTAGGAGTGGATTAATTTGTGTCTAAATCTGTTGGTACTAATAGTATCATTAACCAAGGCTGTTATATATACTCTACAGTTGGTAGTGGCATGCTACTTTGGCATGGACACGTGGTATGAACACAACTTTTGACTTTAATCGCCTTGCATCCCTAGCATGTGTCTGACGCATGGTATGAACACAGCTACCTACGGACGCCAAAAATCTCTACTTTTAGCATGTATGAACACAGCTACTTACGGACGCCAAAAAATCTCTACTTTTAGCATATTTAGCACTGTTTGGTATCGTATTTATAAAAATAATTGTATATCTAGTGTGCTGATAAAAATAGCGTTTTATTGTCCGATGGCCGGACGGCAACGCCCGTAGACTGACGTGTAGCTGCTGCCGTCCTATGGATGGACGGCAGACAGCCTGCCGTTCCACCACAAGACGGCAGGGGGCTACCATTCCATGGCAAAACGGCAGGTGATTAGCTGGCTTAATCATCTGCCATAATTTATTTTTTACATACTATTTATCTGAATTTTTAGAAATAATAAATTAGCTTAAAAAATTACAAAATTTTATATGCAACCTCTTGACATAATGTACTTAGCTGTGCAATTGTGGATGTTGCTCAAAAATTCGTACAATTTTAATATTTGTAGAAGTTGTTACATATAGCAAACGAGTTCCAAAAATTATAAAATTTTGTGAAAAGCCTCCCAACATAGTTATAATAATTGTGTAATTTTTTGAGAATTTTACGAGCTCTGAATTTATCACGTTAATTTATGTTAGTTTAACCATGAAATTAACGATGCTTAGGCATCTTTTGCAGTGTCTGACCTCTATCATTTGCATATATGTCGGCCCGTTACTGCTATCTTTTCTTTCTCACCGTGTCCTTCACACAATTGTCACTCTATCCGTGTCATCCCCCCTTGCGCGCTGCCTCGTTCGTACTAATGTCGTTATGTCCGTGTCGTCCCCCCTCGCCCAGTCCCTCGTCTGCATATTTGTCGATGTTACCATATTGTTCCTCCTTGCTCGAAGTGCTGCTCGTCAACAAGGAGTCCTTAATTTGCAGGGTGAGCGCATCGAGTTCCCTTTTCGTTCGGCCATAAATACAAACCTCTCGAAGCTCGTCATCGCTCATCTCAGTCGCTCGTCGCAGAATCTCATTCTCGTGGTTGCCACTCAAAATTAAGAGTGCGTAGCTTATTATTTTAAGAACATAGTGCATAGCTCATTAAGGACGCGGTAGTGTTGATTGCTTCTCTCGGAAGGTAAGTAATTTTTATCGTATGCTTTCAACGTTATTTTCTTAGTCGTAGTTAATTAGTATTATTTCGTTAGTCGTAATCAATGTAGTTTGTATTTCGATGTTAGTGGGTCGTAGTATTTTAGATGTAATTTTTACTATTTTGTTTACATGCGGTACCTATAATTTGTTATTATATGATAGTATGTAATTAAGCACTGTAGTGGTAATTAGTTAGGGTTAACTAATGAGTTAATGGTAAGTAATTAAGTGCTACGGATGATGGTAATGAATTACTCATAATTTTTCGGACGGTAATCAAATTATCGGTAATTACTGAATTATTTGTATGTAGTTACACACATATTATCACTAACTTATAGTATTCTACTATCATTATCAATCTTCGCAGTAATATTTCGTCATCCCATTTGTTGCAAGGTACCCTCTAAATTAGGAGTGCATAGCTAATTATTTTGAGAAGCCAGCGCATATTTCATTGAGGACGCGGCGGGAGGACGTGCCAGTGCTGATTGCTTATCCTGAAATACAGATAATTTTTTATCATATGCTTTCAATGTTATTCCCGTAGTCCTAGTTAATTAGTGTTATTTAGTTAGTCGTAATAAATGTAGTTTGTATTATGAAGTAAGCTAGTCGTAGTAATGTAGATATAGTTTGTATTTTTTTTGTACATACGGTACCCATAATTTGTTATTATATGGTAGTGCATAATTAAGCAATCATAATTACTGTAGTGGCAATTAGTTAGGCTTAAGTAATGAGTTAGTGCTAAGTAATTAAGTGCTAAGGACGACGGTAATGAATCACTCATAATTTTTCTGGGCAGGTAATCAAATTGTCGATAATTAATGAATTATTCGTATACGCATGCAATCACTAACTTGTATTATTTTACTATCATTGTCAATCTTTACACTAAAATTTGATCTAACCCATTTGTTGGAAGGTATGATGTTACCAAAGGTTTTCGAACAATTTTACAATAATAACCACCGGTGCTACTCATGGATGATGGGTAACGTGGCTGGCCCACCGCCCTTGAATCTACGGGGAGGGAGGGATCATTGGGAGATAGATGAGCGCTACGTACCAATCCTGCGGACCACGGGCTTGTTACCCTTCGCGAGGCTGGTCTCCATCGGACACTAATTCACCATCGACAGCAGCCTGCTCGTGACACTGGTGGACAGGTGGAGGCCTGAGATGCACACATTCCACTTTCGGTGGGGTGAGATGACGATCACTCTATAAGACTTCTCGTTCTTGACCGGTCTCCCTCTCCGGGGTGACGCACTTGTTCCAGTCCTTGCACCGATAGACTGGAAGGAGAAGCTGGTAGACTGGTTCGGCCTACCTGTCCCGGAGGGTGCTCGTGGTGTCCCCCACGCTTGACTGAAGAATTTCATTGTGTGCCCTCAGGATGCACCACTCGAGGTCATCAGGGCGCACCTTGTCGTGTACCTTCTTCATCTCTTTGGTTGGACCATGTTTTCAGACACACACGACGATATTTGCAACGCCGAGTTCATCCGCCTCGTCGAGTCTTTGGTTGACGCGGAGTTTGGGGCGATGCCTCAGTACAACTAGGGATCAGTCGTCCTATGCGCCACATATCGGGGGTTGTATGATGCTTGCTAGCGTGGCACTGCTGATAACCCCAACCTGTGCGTGTGTTACGTGCTCTTACA
Source organism: Bonia amplexicaulis (assembly GCA_036346245.1). Taxonomy (NCBI): domain Eukaryota; kingdom Viridiplantae; phylum Streptophyta; class Magnoliopsida; order Poales; family Poaceae; genus Bonia; species Bonia amplexicaulis. The sequence goes on along the minus strand of CM070763.1, from coordinate 7,393,332 downwards.
GCTGTGGAGTTTGGAGCTCTTTCCTGTCGGGCACTGCTAGTGCACCTGTTCGACGAGTTCATTGACCTGATAGACGGGTCCACTATGGGCTTCTGGTGGATTGGTGTCCGCCTGTGCTGTGCTAAGGGCAAACCATTGAGGTGATACTTATTGTGGCACAACGAGTTCGAGTCGTTGCACGACAGCGATGCCATTTGGGGTCTATAGACTGTAGACTTCATGGAGCGTGCATCATTGTACAGGTTGTCCCTACAATGCTTGCATGATGCGGCGCAATAGGTGACGACACGCTATTTGGTGTTCTTGTACATGGTAGGGGCTTACGCGCGCGTAGCGTGTAATGCGACAGTTCGGTTTTCATCAGGTCATGCCCCTTCAGACAGCAGGTTCTTACCATGAGCCGTACATTGGTGGGTCAAACTACATCTGAGTAATGTTTACACTTTGTATATCTTGCTCTGTAATATCGATGATTCTGGAAATACAGGCAATCAAGGGCTGGTCGGCATGGTATGGACTGGCGGCCAATACAACATGAGTGGATGATGGCATGGACAAACATAGCACACCTAGATGTCGTCATGGAGCAGCGTCGGTACGCGTCCGGATGTATGACGAGTACCTGGAGTGGTATGTACCCTAGTTGCGCAACAAACTCACCGTTCGTCCACCAGATCGCCCCGAGTAGATCACGTATGATGACAATCTACAACGCTTGAATGATCGCCACAGTGCTTCGCAGCGGCATGACAGCGTAAGACAGTTGCAATTTATGAGAGATTCATTTACAGAATTCATACTGGTCGTTACTGAACCTATTTCATATGTCACTTCAATTGGAGCGGGTGCAACGCATCGCAAGCGCATCCGAGACCGCCTCACCAGCCCGGACACACCACCGACCGTGTGGAATACTTTGAAGTACATCCTAAAATAGGCTAAAAATAGTGCACAACCTGAGCTATTCCCGTTGGACGGATCACGTTGTGCACATCGGGCACCCAGAGGGGCACCATGCTTACCCGCCAGGTCATCACGACCTAGCGAGTTTGGTTGGCTATCGCAATCTACCGAGTCTACCTGGCGTCGTAGTACTAGCCGCCGATCATCCGCGGGTCGTATCAACGAAGAAGCAACTTACGTACAAACCTACGTTTTGTTTTCCTGTTTGGCCTTACGTTCCACTAACATCATGGCGTTCTCCCGCCGTAGGTTCGTCATCGAGATGCATCACTTTTGACATTTGCACCACTTACACAGACTACCGCTCCCCGTTGTTCAACTTCGCTGCACATCCGGGAGGTATGAGATTCGCATTGTACATCTAGAATATTTGTTGTAACTAACATTGTTTCATCTTGCAACCTCCAATTCAACGTTAGGGTGACTTCGAGTCCACCGATGACGATACGGGCCTCCCGGATGCTTCCAGAGAGCGGTACACAGTGCTAGGGTTTGCAGCGTACGCAGGGAGAACTCAGCATTCACACCATACACAGGATTTGGAGACTTCGGTGGGCAAAGCTCCTCCGACTTCGCTGCCACGTCGTAAGGTCGGCAAGAGCTCCTTCGCACCATGAAGGGGATTTTTAGAGTCTTTCGTTCACGACATTATTGCTGGCGGCTCGTAGTTCGGCATGTCTCAGCTGGAAGACATCGACCCTTACCAGACCCAGCCTTCTGTTCCTGAGTCTACTGGACCATCGCCGGCCACTGAGCAAATAGAACGATCTCCATACCTCCTCTAAACCGAGATGCATCCTCCGGACCGGCTCTGTTCAACGAAAGACAATGCCACACACAGGGAGGCAGATGCGGCGAGGAGATAGCAGCGGCTTAGATGGGTGAGCCATATCATATCACGTGTGATGTATTTTTTATACTATTACATATACTTCTACAAATATTTATAATGTATGAACTGCAAAAGATGCTTGAGCATCGTTAATTTCATAATTAAATTAATATGAATTAATACGGTAAATTTAGAGCACATAAAATTGGCCAAATAATACACAATTACTATGACTACGTTGGAAGGCTTTTTACAAAATTTTATAATTTTTAGAACTCGTTTGCTATATGTAACAACTCATACAAATATCAAAATCTTACAAATTTTTGGGCAATATTCACAGTAGATAAAATTACCAAAAAATTACATAGCTATGTACGTTGTGTCAGAAGGCTACACATAAAATTTCACTATTTTTGAAGCTTATTTACTATATTTAAAAATTCAAATAAATAGTATACAAAAGAAATAATAAGTAAATTAGAGCAGGTAATTAAGTCAGCTAATTCACTGCTGTTTGCCACGGGACGGCAGACCCTTGCCATCTGGTGATGAGACGGCAGGCTGCCTGCCATTCGGCCATGGGACGACAACTGCTACGCGTTAGCTCACGGGCATTACTGACCGGTCATTGGACGATAAAATCATTTTTTTGTTAATACGCTAGACATATGACTATTTTTATAAATACAATACTTAACGTTGGCAAATATGCTAAAAAGTCAAAAATCTCCGAGCGTATTTCCCTACGATTACTTGCCGTGGTTCCGCCAGGCGGCGACGTCAGCGGCGGAGCACAGCGTAGCGTCAAGGTGCGCAGTGGCAGGCGGCTGTGAATAACGGCGAACCGTGGTCGAGCCCGCTAATTGTGGGCGCCTTAACCGTGGTTTGCCTTCTAGGCTGAAACCAGCAACGAGTCTCTCACGAGGCGCCACCACCGTGTGCTCCAATGACACGTGGACCCACTCTCCCCGGGTCCTACCTGCCGGTGGTTGTAAACCCTGACTCAGCGCTGCTGGGCTGGGCGTCGCGGGGCCCCACCTCGTGCGCGCCAGCCGCCACTCCCCTACTGACAGGTGGACGCGTCTCGCATCCGGCCCCATGGACCAGTGAGTGTTCCGCACTGTGTACACTGGGCTGGTGCGTGGAGGAATTAATGCTGCCGTTAGTGACAGTAGTGAGAGGAAGAGGCCTATGAAAATGCCACCCGGCTCGGCACTTGGCACGCATCGTTCTTTTCGCCTGGTCCGCTCCCCCGCCTTAGCAGCACGCCACCGCAGCAGCTCAGCGCGCCACCGCAGCCGGCTGCGCTTCGGCTCCTACTCACCGGTGCGCGCATCGTTCTACCCACCCTTTCCATTCCCTTCGATTCTTCCTTTCTTCTGGTTGGGGGGATGGGTTGGTGGGGATCGATTCGCGTGGGGTGGGGTTCAGGTTGGTCCTGTTCGGGCTCTCGGGCCGCGGGATTTGGGATCAGGGGGGTGATGTGACAGCGATTCGGTTCTTGATCCGAGGTTCGATTCGGGAGCGGAAGCGGAATATCGAGGTGATTCTTGATTCTTTTGGGGGTTTATCCGGAGAGGAGCCCTTCTGTTTGCGCGTGTTCTTGCTTTCTTGGGCGCTTCTTGAATTTTCTGTATGGGTTTTTACGGGAGATTTTGGTTTCTGTTTTCCTGCCGGAATCGGGGTTTGGTTCTGTTTCTGTTGGAGTTCTGCTCAGTTTGCTTGGGTTAATTGCTTATTGATCTGATTATTACCCACTTAAATGTTCTTGATTATTTTTAGTTTGTTCTTTGTATGTTTGATTTTTTGTGGGTCTTGCTTTCGTCAGAATGATTTTTAGTGTTTCTTCTCTGCGTACGTGTAAATGTAAAAATTGTAAAGAAAAATTCCATGTGTAAAACCGCGTGTGTTTGCTCTGTTTTAGCCTTTCCTTCCCCGCTCTGATGTTGCCACCATGATTGTTATAAAGTTATTATGGCAAGAAAAGTTGCTAAACAGATAGATGTTGCCACCAAATTCGATTTTCCAGATCGTTTGAGTCATCTTGCCCTGTTCTGTGACCTTGGCGTAATGATCCATTGATGGCTATTTTTTTTTCTTTTCGTCGTTGAAATCCTTATCTCTATATCTTTGTGCTGCGAAAGTTGTGTTATCTTTTGCACTTTTGTCAATCCAAGAAGCCCTGAGACAAGTACCTTGCTAATGATGGCGGTGAGCTCTGTTTTTGTGTTACCTGATAGCGTTCAATTTCTGTATTGTTAGCTCTGCATAGTGTTAATGTATACACAATTTTTCAACGAAGACAACTAATTGTTCCCAAAGGAAATGTGCACCAATTACTTCCTGCGAGTCTGTTTGACCATAAAACAAGTGCAATTTTCATTTTATTTTTCACAGAGGAACACAGTATTTAGGTCAATTTTGACATATAACATTGCAATATTGGATGTTAACTAGAGATGTCATGTGTTTCTTGTTATAGCTCCTGACTGAAATTGGGAATCTTTTTCCAGGATAATCATGTGTCCTCCTGTTCCTGTGCTAGCATTACTTAACATCAATATTGGTGATTCTTGGAGCGATGAGGAACTTGTTCGATTCTTGGCGGAGAGGAAAGCCAGGGACCCCCTGCCGCAGAACGTACTGGTGGGCATGAACTTGGATCTCATTGATCCACGGGGCTCCCCTGGTTAGTATGCAGCCAATGCCCGCGATAATAATTATGTTATGTTTCTGGTGTTCTAGTTACTCATGCATTCTGAATTCATGATGTTTTTCACCAAGGTTATGATTATGTTGTATTTGTGGTCTAATTTTCTTAATAGAGTTGTTATAGACCCTGAAGATTGCTCTGATGTGTAGTTTAGTGTACTGTATGATTGGGCAGTATGAAAATAGTGCTACATAAATCTGTAATACGACAACGATTTTAATTCCAAACTAATAACTGGTTGGGAAAGAGGTTATGGCTGCATAGAATTATGGTTAAGAAGCATAGAAGTGAACATTTTATGGTTAAGCAGGATAAAGTAGTCTACTCAAAACGTGAACGAAGTGCTTGAGCCTCTGAAGAAATACGAAGTGTTTTAGTGCACACATACACACATAGTGCACACATATAGTGCTCGGAGATTACAGTGGGATGTTATATGAAATCCTTGGCACTGATTGACCTGTTTGTCAATTTTACTTGCAGCTTGTACACCAACTGCTTGACTGCTTTCACTGGGCGTGTGTGATTAACTGATTACTCTCTTCTGTGATTAAATAAATCTGTTTAATGTATTGGTGTCTCGCTTGGCTGGAAATTTTGAACTCTGCTATCCTTATCAAATCATGCAATTCTCCAAAGTCATATTTTGTCAGCTAACTCTAAGTTTCATAGGTGTGTACAATCACTGCATACTGGTGGTAATTGTATGCCCAATCTGTCTTCAGTTGCAATCAACCCCCTAAATTATTGTTTAATACAACCAGACCTCGTGCTAAGATACACTTTTAATTCGTTTTCTACATTAAAATGTACACCCATGTTTCTGTATTATGTCTATACTGTGTTGATATATATAGCCAATCTCACATTATAATATATTACTGGAGCTCGGATGCATGGTACCCTAATAAGTCTGCTAAATTCACGTCAGAATAATTTTCTTGTATATTAACTTATTTATTACGGCACGATTTTAATTTTCTAGCATGTAGTTTAAGGATTTCAATGCACATTTTGTGATATTTAGGGACTAGAGGTATGGTTTTCCCAATTTGACATAGCAGAACTGCAGAAGTCCATGCTTTTGGTTTATAATCTTTGCTAATTATGACAGTGGATTTGCTGGCAAAATACCTGACAAAGACAACTCATCTTACAGGAAACATATGGTACATGAACTGGTCAGATAACCAACAGCCCTGTGACAATGGTGAAAATGCTATTAGAAAAGCAAAAAATGGATACTGGAAGTCTGTGGGTGCTCTCAGAATTCCAACAAGTACATCTATTGTGGGTGTGAAAATTTTTCTGGTGTTTTATGAAGGCCAAGTGCCATCTGGTAAGAGAACTGGGTGGGTAATGCATGAATATCAGGTAGAACAGAATCATGAAGCTAATGTACCACAGGTAGCCTATGGATTTGCCTAGTCATTTTGTGCATATCCTGTTACCTTTTTGCATGGTTGATGGTTGATGTCTTTTGTATTTCTGACAGGACTACAAGTCTTTGTGTACAGTATTCTTGCAGGGAGACAAAAAGTTAAATGCTGAAGGTCAACAGATATCTCTGAATGCAAATGCTCCTGATGATCACTTGGAATCTTACCTTCAATATATTGCTGGAATAGAAGAGCAAAATGCTGCACTGAACTCCCAGGTTTGCATATTTTTTTTCTTGTACAAGACATCCCTTAGTTAGCAATACCCCTGAAACTTGTAGTTTTGCTCATCTTTTTCTCCTCATTTAGGTGTAATTTATGGTTTTTAAATCTTTTATTTTACAGAAATATGGTTTTGAAATCTATGCTGGTCTGTCATTTAAAATTGGGAAATAGCTCCCCAGGTTCCTGTTTTAGTAATTCTCCTTTTTATTTGAGGATATGTATTTCAGATGTTTGGAGTCCTTCAAAAACCATATAAAAACATGTAGTTTATCAGGTCATGCTACTTTGTTTGTCACTGCTTATTATTTTTTCCTGCACTATAAACATCGATGATATGATCAGTTATGGGGGTTTTACTTGTAATATTAATGAATCTTCAATTTACATATGCCAGATTGTAGCTTCAAACCAGCAAAATTTCTCTTCCAGCAACGGACAGGATGAACAAAATACTCATAATGCTGCAGATGCTATAGCTTTTCATCATGCTATTGCTAATGAGGCCTACATAGAAATGAATGACCTATTAAGCTCAGAAGCCTCTGCGTCCACTTCAGAATGCTCAAGTACACGGTCTAGGATTTTTGAAGAGTACTTTGATCCTGATGCATTCCTGAGGGAGATTTTGAATGACCGTAACACAACTGATGAAGAAAATAAAGACTGCAAGTTTAGCATAGCTGCACCTACTAAATCGGATCATGTGGTTATCAGTCCGGCAGAACAAGGTAAGATAACCTTTCTCTTGTTTTGAGTTTAAGAATTTAAGAAGTTGCCACAGATCCTTGTATGGTTTGTTCTAGAAACTTGAGAGTGTAGCCATATGAAGAACCATTTGGAAACTTGGAACCATGAAACTTTGCAACTAAGAAGTCCACTGTAATAGACCCCACCCAACTAACAACCCTATGAAACTTTGAACAAAGCTAATTTCACAGCTGCATCTAGCCCATTGTTACATAGTTCTTTTTCCAGGTTGTCAGTTCATCATTGGTATTAGTAAATTCTTGATTAAGGTTCCTTTAAACAGTATTATTCAGTATAAAATTAAGGTGTAAATGCACAATCATTTACTCTAGTCTAAGCAGTTACACGGCTGACATGACTGACGTGCTGAAAACGTAAGAAGAGGCAGAGGTGACCAAGACTGACGTGGGAGGAAGTAGTTAAAAGAGACTTGAGGGATTGAAATGTATCTAAAGAATTAGCTTTGGATAGAAGCGCTTGGAAGTTAGCGATCCATGTACCGGAACTATAAAAAAGTTTAGGGGCAATGTTTTGGACTCTCAGCTTAAATGGTAGGATATACAGTTTAGGGTTTAGTATTGTAGGTTTTATTTCAAGGCGCTCGTCTCTTTGACCTTGGGGAGATTTCATTTTAAATCTACCCCAATTTGTTTGAAACAAAAATGTTTGTTGTTGTTTTTGTTGTAGACAGTTACACGACAACTTCATTAACTCCTCACCTTCCTCAATTTCTTTTATCCATCTTGTTTGTACCATAGTTTGCCAATAGGCTTTGGAATAAGCCATTTTACACCTCGAAACTTTCTAAAAAGTCCATTTAACACCCTGAACTATAAAACAAGGTATTTAGCACCTCAAATTTACAAAACCGGGTCAAGACCCTAAGGCGGTTTTAGAGTGCTGTTTTGCTGAAGGTGATCCAAGTCCATATTGGCAGCCATGTCATCGATTTGTGCTAATGCTGATCCAAATGAGAGAAGGGGTGATGGCGAGAAGAAGAAAAAGAATGTATATATAGAGAAAAGGAATGAAAAAGAGGTTGACGATGTGGATGTCAACACCCTTGAATTGGATACTCATTACTAGAACTCGATGATGTGGCCGCCAGTATGACGAAAACCACCTTGAGTGGGATCCATATCATCAAAACTGCCCTCCAAAACTGCCTTAGGGTGTAAATTAACTTGATTTTTATAAGTTGGGTGTGTGTGTGTGTGTGTGTGGGGGGCGGGGGTTAAATATCCGGTTTTATAGTTGATGGTGTTAAATAGACTTTTCAGAAAGTTCAAGGGTGTAGAATGGACTTATTCCATAGGCTTTAGGCTGAAGTTTGTATCTTTGTACTTGCAGGGTTAGTTTACAACCATGGTAACAATGCCACAGTGTCTGGAACTTCACTGGAAAAGTCAGTGCCAGATGGTGAAAGGGATCAACAATCAAATGAGGAGTGTCCGCAGCACAATCCTTCTACATCTTCCTGTTTCCCAAGCAGTCATGTGAAACGAAGCCGTTCAAATAGTTCTAATAGCTCACAGGGCAGCACCAAATCTCCCCAGAGGGATCGATCTATCGGTAAATTTGGAAAGATAGGAAAGAAGTACTGCTGCTTTGGATCATTCTAGTCCAGTGCCTAGCATTTCCTCTATTTTGTACAGGATGAAACATAGGGAGGTCAAGTTTTCCTCTTGATCGTTTTAAGCACACCATATTATGGCATACTATTGGGACATTGGCCAATTGCCTCAAAAGACTGTTGCCGGATCTTCTGACAGAACTTCAAAGAAGAAGAAGAAAGCAAGTTTTGAAGAAACAGGGAACAACACTTCACAACCTGTGGAAATTTTCCATTTTTCGTTGTTCATATAGTGTGAAGAATATCATGACACTGATGATTCTGTCAAATTGAGATGAGCTACTCAATATCATTTTTGATTGATGTGTCAGTTCTTGATCGATTCTCATTGTAGTTTAGTGAAATGAGATTAGATGTGCTTTCTGGTTTTCACCATGTCCTCTCATTTGTAAATCTCACTTATACAATTTTGTATGATAAAATTTCACCTTTGACCAATAATCAGCTATCCTATGTGCTGATGAAAGCTAGCTTATGTGTGAATCATGCTATGTAATTTGTGAAGCAATTCTCTGTGTAGCCTGTTGTTGAAAATAACTAGGATGGAATATAAACCGGGTTGCAGAACTGTTAGCACTTTACTCTGATCTGTTTCATCAGGAGTTGAATATTCATAGGCTCCTGATTTTTTCTTCCTGAGTTAATTTGCTTTCAGCTGTAAGCACTAAGCACACTTGCTGGGGATTAAGTAGTTTTGTAAATTTTCTTCTGCTTTTGTTTATCATGTGAGGGTGCAATTGCCATGTCAGTGCTACTGCATATCATAAGAAGCATGTTGTCATGTTATGTTTGTGTGCTCAAGGAAAACTAACCGGGGAAAACCCAAAAAAACCAGCTGGTCCCGTTTTTTGTTTCTTTCCCCGGTATTATTGGGAGCAGTTCCGGTTTCTAAAAGCTTGGTTGCGCTTGCGTATGCAGCTATGTTGGTTCAGTGTTGTAAAATTGTTTACGTAAGCCATCTGAACTCCTTGTTACCGTAAAGTTCTCTCTGTTCTGCTGTGTATTTGCTTGCTCATTGGGTGTCCTACATTAACTAGGGAGTAAGATGCTTGCACGTAAAAGAGGTTCTTATTGTCTCAAATCACAACCATATTTGGATGTTCAGTTCCAGTTGAATTACTTAATAATATCTAGAAAATTACTTGCGGGTTAAGAACAAAATGTATAATCCGATCATTCATGTCTTGTACAACTGCATCACTGCTCAATTACTTGAGAAAAAACTTTTCGGATCAAGTTCCTATTGATATTAAGTTGTTGCTTCATACATCGTCTATGACATGTCCAGTTGAAAACTTGAAAATACTGCACATTTATTTCTTTTTCTGATCTTTGTACATTTGCATCAGGAACTCAACTATTTTAAGCACGTGTTGCCAATCACGTTGGGCATTAAAAAAAATGAGAACACAATACTTCTGGAAGACTGGAACAATGTGATGAGGCGATGGGGTCCCGATATTTCGATATGATTGATAACTTCGATTTTGGTGGATGTGACTCTTGCGATCCGACTACAACCGTACGACGTCGCTTGCGCCTTAGCAATCGCTGAACCAACCCCAAGTTGTTATCAACCGTGCCAAGAACGCGGTTGACCTGACCACGAAGGTCTAATCCTACATGCAATCGAAGAACAATATAACAAACAATCTGAAATTGCAAATATTTATATTGAGTTCAAAAGGTGGGATTCCGAAGGCTGTCTTGATAGGTGGTCGTCCGACACAACTGAAGAACAAAAGTTTGCACAAGGGCTAAATCAAAACTCAACGAAATCCAAGAAAACTATAAGGGTGCGGCCTCCTTAAATAGGGGAGGGAAAGCCGCGCAAAACTAAGATACAAAGGGTGGTACTATTCACGGTACTGTTCACGTGAACGATACCCCGTGAACAGTATGGGCCTAGGAGGGGGGCACCTCCCCTTTTGGGCCCAAGCATTACAAGACCCAATTTGACCCAAATAGGTGACGTAACACCTTCTTTTGCTGATTACGGTGTGTATAGAAGGAATTTAGAGATGATACTTGATCCATTGGAAAGAGGACGAGAATAGCTTTCCAACAAGTACTTGTGGACCTCAAACGGACTCCGTATGTGAAAGTTATGCACTTTTGAAAGTTGGGCTATCAAGCTGAATCCGAATTGATCTGGAGACCGAATTGGATTCCAAAACATGTCCAAGTTGAACTCTTGCTTGAATTGGTGCAAAAGTTATGTGGGGCTGTAAAAATATATATTTTCATCATTAGGTAGCATCATATTCATATTTAAAATATGTTAAAGCTGAAGAAACGAATTCACCTTTAGTTCAACCTTGATATTGGACGCTATGGTCATATATATTTGTGGAGTGGTCACATCATCCTCCCCTTCTTGCAAGAAAATCGTCCTCGGTTTTAATATATGTGCAGCCTCACGTATTGCATGATCTTGATCATAAATCTTGGTACATGATAACAAACGCAACGAACTCTCATTATGTAATATCATAAGTATTTTATCAAACAAAGTAAAACCTTGAAACGAGCTCACCTGATAATTTAAGCAATGCGTACGAGCTCTTGTAATTGGAACAACAAGCATAGAAAATATAGTTGTATCCATAGGGGTCATGCTCTCATCATCCTCCCCTTCTTGCAAACAAAGCCGTCCTCGGCTTTTGATAAGCTGAAAATAGCGTAACAAAGAAGCCAATGTGTATGCATGGTATATGTATATGTCATCCGTTTTAGTTGTTCTTCGTTGTTGCACAATTAATGTTATAAAACAGCAGTGATCATAAAAGCTCATTGTATTATTAACTCAAGAGTAATCATATATGTTTATGAACAAATCAAAATTTCTTACACAACAATTATCGCAACTAGTTTTGCAAATGTAAGTGAAGCATTTATGCAATTCAAGTCTCTGAAGTTGTAAACTTGCAGTGGTAGCACATATGAGCGAAGCTACAACTTTTAGAATCAAACAACGTTTATTCATATAATCAGATTTCAATTGAGCAACAGCAAATTCATCTAGTAAGGTTGAAAAGATTTGCAAGTTCTTACATACATCAATTTCATTATTCGGATTGTCAATGTTAAATGGTTCAACAAAAGAAGAACGCATATGCATTGAATGATCACTAAATTTTATTTTTCTTTCATAATGAACAAGATTGAGCATACAAGCGTTGTTCAAAACAGCAAGTTTCAATTCATTCATGTGATCACAAGTTATGCATATTCGATATACAAGAAATTGATTTTCTACACCATATTCTCCAATTAAATTAAACTTATACCCAGGAGTGTAGGCACTAAACAAGAATTTCGAACATGCAAGTTCCGAAACCTTCTTCATAGCATGTGACAATTTCATAAGTAGATCCAATATGATATAATACAATGAATTAGCAGGAGAAATTCTAGTCAAAACTTTTTTATATCTAACCAAAGCCACGTGATCATTGTATGTGATTAATTCATCACAAGAATCACTCAAAACAGTAGGCAATTTATTTATTTCATGACATAGTGCACTCAAGTCAATGCAGTCTGAATTCTCTACCCGAAATATTTGCGTGTCAAAATCTTTTTCCACTAAGTTTTCCTCTAGATTAGTATGAACAGTGGATAATTGTAGTTCTTCACAAGCATACTCACTGTGAGTGATGATAGCACCATGTTCTTTACCTTTTTGGCTCTCCTCAGATGATGTAGATGCATCCATCTCATCTTCGTTCTCAACCAATGGAGTCAATGGTTCAATCATCTCATGATCCTCTTAGACATGGTTCTTAACTACCTGCAAGTTGTTAGTCATAGAGAAAGGCACAAACACGGGTTTGTTCTCATATTTCTTATCATCAAGCACTCTCAATCTCTCCTCAATCTGACTTTCAACCTTACAAGCAAGTATAAACAAATGAGGGAGAGAATTATATTTTTTGTGAATGAAAAGGTCTTGAATTTCTTTATTAAGCCCACATAAGAATCTATTCTCTGTAGTTTCAGCATGTTCCTCTAAGCCACAACGCAATAAATGAGTTTTTAATTCTTGATAATATTCCCTTACAGTTCTACTTCGTTGTTTTAAACGTTGCAATTTAGCTAGCAAATAATCAGCATGATATTTAGGAACAAAGTGATCTCTTAAAAGTTTCTTTAATGCATGCCACGTTTGAGGCACTCTTCCAAGTTTACTTAAGTACTTCCACCAAAGTATTGTACCATCAATACAAACACTAGTGACAGCTCTAATCTTTGGTCTATCAGACCAATCATAATATTCAAATTGTTTATCTAGTGCTATCTCTCAGTCAATATAGGCATCAGGATCAAATTCACCAGCAAATGATGGCAAAGTGATTTTAGTTTTACCGGACGTACTATCATGATCATATACCTCCCGTGGTGAAGAAGCTTGTCTCAAGCGTGCATCTTCCTCATGAATTTTTTTGAGTTCCCGGTCAATGGCTAGAAGATGTAGATCTATCTCGTAATCATCCCGTGAACCTGCCATGTTTAGTAGAAAATAAGGAAATAAATCACAAGTATATGTTGCTATCAACTACTAGGATATGGAAGCTCAAATCAACTAACGCATCTCTCAAGCTCTTACCAAATTCTTACAAGTTCTTACCAAAGCAAACAGGTGGTGCAACAAATGGCTGGTTCGTCATAAATCTGACTTAGGTGATTGGTATAGTGATTGCCGGTACAACGAGACCTGTTCGGTTAGTTGAGAAGTGGATCTTGGATAGGCTATGTATTTTGTTGCAAAGGAAAACAATCAATTAATTTCAGAAATTGCATATAATTGAATTATAGTTCGTATCTAGCGCTTAGCCTATGTTGCTGATCAAACAAGAATGGATGAAGCCTAAATAAGTGTATAATCAAGTATATGAGTGATAGACACAAGATAATTCAATAGAATGCAATTTGGAATTGAAGAACACAAGGATTGACCAAAAACTGAAAACTGAAGATTTCTTTCCACTGGACAGCACGTCGGTATTTTGGCCGTAACTTTCTGTCAGTTGCCTATTTTTCAATGATTCTTTTTTTCTCCATTTCCTGACGGATTTTTCTACAACTTTTGTTTTGGGTCCAAGTTCTGGAAACCGACTGAAAAATTCGTACAAAATTCACAACTGCCGACTGTTGCAGATTCAATTCAGAAATTTGGGTCAACTTTCATAGCAGATATCTCTTAACTGGCTTGCGAGAATGAAGCGAAATTTTTCAGGAAGATGGATAATGAAGTTAAGAATCTAATGGAGGTGGTCTCACTCAAAAATAATCATGGAATCAAAAGTTATAGCTTTTTTGGTGGCGGCTACAGAAAAAGGAAAAATCAGCCGAGTTGGAATTAGGGTTTGGAATGGGGAAAATTTTCTTGTTTGGATTTTTATGGAATCAAGGATATGACCAGGAACTAGACAAAACAAAAATGGACACAAATTCAATTTAGCAAACTAAAACTAACAGATTGAAAGGCACAACGTGGTTTGGACAGCGGAAATTAACTCTTTTTGTTGGGCAATTTTTCTAGACTATAGGAAATAAAAACCAATCTACTAACTAGGGATAGAAGAAATTCCTACCAGTCAACTGAAGCTCTGATACCACCTGATGAGGCGATGGGGTCCCGATCTTCTGATAGGATTGATAACTTTGATTTTGGTGGAGGTGACTCTTGCGATCCGACTAGAACCGTACGACGTCGCTTGCGCCTTAGCAATCGCTGAACCAACCCCAAGTTGTTATCAACCGTGCTAAGAACGCGGTTGACCTGACCACGAAGGTCTAATCCTGCATACAATCGAAGAACAAATAAGAACAAAATAACAAGCAATCTAAAATTGCAAATATTTATATTGAGTTCAAAAGGTGGGATTCCGAAAGCTGTCTTGACAGATGGTCGTCCGACACAACTGAAGAACAGAAGTTTGCATAAGGGCTAAACCAAAACTCAACGAAATCCAAGAAAACTAGAAGGGTGCGACCTCCTTAAATAGGGGAGGGAAAGCCGCGCAAAACTAAGATACAAAGGGTGGTACTATTCACGGTACTGTTCATGTGAACAGTACCCCCGTGAACACATGGGCCTAGGAGGGGGGCACCTCCCCTTTAGGCCCAAGCATTATAAGGCCTAATTTGACCCAAACAGGTGACTTAGCACCTTGTTTTGCTGATTACGGTGCGTATAGAAGGAATTTAGAGATGAGACTTGATCCACTGGAAAGAGGACGGAAATAGCTTTCCAACAAGTACTCGTGGACCTCAAACGGACTCCGCTCCGTATATGAAAGTTATGCACTTTTGAAGTTGGACCATCAAGCTGAATCCGAATTGATCTGGAGGCCGAATTGGATTCCAAAACATGTCCAAGTTGAACTCTTGCTTGAATTGGTGCAAAAGTTATGTGGGGCTGTAAAAATATATATTTTCATCATTAGGTAGTATCATATTCACATTTAAAATATGTTAAAGCTGAAGAAACGATTTCACCTTTAGTTCAATCTTGATATTGGACGCTGTGATCATATGTATTTGTGGAGTGGTCACATCACTATGCATCTTTTTAGTTAAGGTAGCCAGTGCAGTCTTCCAGTTCCACAATAACGAACACATCACCACATTCAAATGATGACTCCAGTACTCAGCTCAAATGGCTAATGATCACACATCATGTAATAACAGGATATCATGAACTTAATGTACTAATTGCATCTATCACAAAATGCACTCAACATCTGGAACAAACTGTAGATTATAGGATGCAGTAGTTTCAAGAGAGAGAGGGCACAACTAAAAGATATCAGACTTATGAAAATGCTATCACCATTTTATTTGAAAATGGTGCTACAGCCAAAATTGAGAAAGTATCTCTTAAATTTCATCAGAAGGGTAGCGTTTTTTAGCAGGGTTCTGACTAAGGAGATGTCATAAGCTATGAACCCACAAAACATAAGAAACTGCTGCTTGGAATCTCCGTATCTGATAAAGCATTCAGTTCATGGCTGCTATCAGCCACTGAAGTCGTTTGATTCCTCCTAACTGCACAAATTGGGCCTGGTACTTCCACAAATAAGAGAATCTATTTGTAAATTCATTCAAAGTAGAGTTTGAATGACCGAAATATGTGCAGAAAATTTCACCATGAATCAAATAATAGTTGACATCAATTTTGCTTGCTCCAAAATTTAATTTCCACAAAGTGCACCTCATATATACATCACATCAGCAAAATTCATAACAAACATATAAATGGAGTCACAACTCACAACCATCTCTGAACAATACCTTGCAATCTCGCATTCTTCATAAGTTTCAGTTAGGATGATCGATGATCCTTCGCAGCACGGCGGTCCTCGGGCGGCGGATGTCCCGGCTACGCCGGTCCGCCTGCTTCCCCAAGTCATCCACGCTCTTCATGAACACCTCCAGCTTCTTCTTCACCTCCTCTATCCCAAACCTCACCGCCTCCTCGTCGCGCTCCACGAACTCCACGCAGAAAAACCATGGAGCTGATCTGGACCTCAAGCCGGTCGACGAGCACCCGGATGCTGTCCAGGTGCTCGATGGCGATGAAGGTGCCGACCTGCATTGCGTTCACCACGTCCTTGTGCCCCTGGAGCGCGTCCTGGTACTGCTTCGGCAGCGAGTCGATCCACTTTCCCACGGAGCCCACTGGCATGGAGGCCGCGGCGGCCAGCGCCGCCGCGACGGGCTGCGCGGCGATGGCCGCGGCCACCACCGAGCAGATGAGCAGCGCGGGGAACGTGGTGACGAAGACAATACCGGACACGCGGCGCCACGCGCGGACCGACCGGAGACGCCGGTCCAGCCGGCGCTTCCGCTGCCGGAGCTTGTCCAGCATGGCCAGATGCTGCCGGTACACGGACTGGAACGCGGCGAAGAACTCGCCCGTGAACGGCTCGCCGGCCGACTTGAACTGCCGCAGCTCGCCGAGCGTGCGCGCGTACCGGTCAGCCGCGGCGGCGAGGGGTTCTTTTACGTCGCAGGTGTCAGCGTCGGCTTCGTGGTGGTGGAGGCGCTGGAGCGCGAGGTGGAGAATGAGCAGGGAGTGGCGGGCGCGGTGGAGCGACTTGTCGAGCGCGGCGAGGAAGTCGAGGGTGTGGAGGCTGCCGTCGAAGTAGTCCTCGATGAGGTCGAACAGGTCGGGGCTCCGCCACACGTCGCTCTTGCAGGTGAGCACGACGCAGATCACCTCCTGGTTCATGTCGAGCAGGCAGCCGGTGACCTCGCGGAGGGAGCTCAGAGAGAGCGACCGCACCTCCACCCGGACGCCACCACCGAGATGGCGCGGCTGGCGCGCCGCCGCAGCTCTGAGTCCGCGCAGCAAGCCGCCTCGTAGGACCCTTGATCCTCCTCCTCCACCGCCGCCGCCGCCGCCGCCTTGGTGCTCGCCAGCAGCCGCGGCCTCACAATGCCACCGCCGTGACTGTTCCCCATTGCCAGCGAAACCAAGAAAAAGGAACAGACGCTGAATGGCTTGTGCGCATTAGGAAGGAAGGAGCTGGGATGAAGGTGGGCGGCAATGGCGACGCGAGGAACTAATCGTAGGAAGCATTAATGCTTTTTTTTCTCCCTTATCCCTTCGGGGAGGGGCCTACGTGTGTGTGAAACTGTGAATGCGTGTGCTTGTTTCTATCTCCTGTAGAGGGAAACTCGACAGGATATTGCTCGGTGTTTTTTTGGCCGTGGCTTGCTCATGGTTTTTATCCACACTTTGTGACGTAGCAGTGTATAATACGCATAACGAAGACAATGATATGTATGATTTTAGATTTGAATTAGAATAATTTTTTTAAAGCGACTTAGTGACTTATCAATATCAATTTATTCATATAAGCGTCCACTCTAGAGACAAAAATTACCTACCATAGTCATAAATTATCAACCGCAGTCGAAAAAACATACCTAATTTAAGTATCAAGAACCAACATACAAGATATAGGACATCTTTTCGGCTTCAGTTTTGATTTTTCTATAGTAAATAATTTTTTTAAAGTGTCTAACTTTTAAACAAATATCTTTTCAAAATGGTGTCTACTAGTTGATTGTAGTAGACACTGTAATGACTTCATCTATGTCGACCAAAATCGCATGCGAGTCTCTCTTTGTATGACTTCTTTATAAATTATTATTATTTATCCGTCGTAACAAAAAATCATAAGTGACAGAAAAAAAAAGATTAGCCCCATAACATGAACCTACACGCAACGTATAACATCATGGTACCCATGGGATCTAAGCGATGTGTACGGGACGTGGACATGCGTGTAAAAAACAAGAGGATTCACCATCCTTAGTGATTTCTTAGACGTATATTGCGATCAGTTGTCTGCACGCAAAGCCAGCACATTGGGGGTTAACGAGTCCCGTTTCTGCCCTGCTTAGTTGGGAGAAGGGCAGGCTAGAGAGAAGGGAAGAACTAGACTGGCTCATCATTGCAGTCAGTGTTGAAATCAGAAATAAAATTAAGAATAGACTAAGCCGCTAAGTTAGATTATCATAAATATAGTATTTTGCTCTTGTTCAATTTAAATTCATACATAAATAGATGAGAAACAAAAAAAAAAAGAGAAATACAATGAAATTATCTCAGTAATAAAAAGCGTATGTAGTAGAGCCACGACTTATTAATGGATTTTCTCTTTTTCTATCCTCCATATGCGCTGTGGACACTTGACACCAAGTTGATGCAGTTCCCATTCTTCTTTCCGTGTAACAAGATTTCACAGAAAGAAGTGACATATCTGAAAAGCAAACAATCAGTAAAAAGAACCTTTCATGCATAGCCGCAGAAATATGTGTTTGCACATCAACGGTAGCAACAACCGAATGCCAGAGTCGGCACCTGGCACGTGCTCCCGCGGCACCAAGCTGCTCGACAAGCCGAGCACTTTCTCATGTTGCCGGAGGCGAAACAATGGTCACAGCCCGATGCAACCGAAATCTTGTCAGGTGTAGAAGCGTAAGGTTCTTGGCAAGCAATGACTTTCCCTGCAAAAAACATGGCAGAATTCCGTCACCACCGTGGAAAGCGGAGCAAACGAGCTTACGCATACACCAGCACCGCAAATCCATCGCGCTTAAAGCTCAACCCGAGGACGAGTATCATCGCAGCAATGTTCACATGTTCCATCCATCACCGTCTTGTTCCTAATTAGCCAAAGCGACCAGCACACTGCTGCAACGCCGTACCACATCAAACTCCTCTGGTGACCAGTGGCAGAGCCACCCGAGACAGAGTAAGCTTTAGTTTAGGATGTGAAAAAATATCTAGTGTACAGCCCGATTAAATTCAATTCAGCCTAAGTAATATTTTCATGGTCTAGTCCAGATAACCTAGATCATTTTATTACTGAGTCCGAGGCGTAACTAAATAGATGGAAATTCCTTTTCCATACGGGGCATACGGGACATCTACCATCTAGTGTACAGCTCGGTTAAATTCAATCCTCACCCCATACGGGGCATCTACCATCTCCAGGGCCATTCCTTTTCCACACTTGCTCTATAGATGGAAATTTTATCCTGCAACATCTGAGACATAAACACTTTTACTTTCAAAGGGACTTTGATTCTCCATAATCCCTGCATTCTCATACTGATTACTCCCCCAAAACACAAATGTCTGTGCAAGGATTTTGTTGAAAACGTACCATTCTTTTTCTAGACCGCAAATAACCGGATCCTCCCCCTCAGACAGATGAACATTCTCAAGCTGATGCGTAAGGGATGTCCATTACACTCCCTATCCCCAAAAGATCTCCTGAAAGTAATATCCCATTCACCCTCCCTAGCTATTTAGTGGTTTCTTACAAGTATTTTGGGGTAGTTATCTATGCACGTAGCTAATTCGTGAGGAGAAAAAAACTGCGTGCTTGAGATATTCTGAATGATTCAGTGTGAAGCATTTGGGTTGCTAGCTGTTGTAACCAGGCTGATCCCCTCGGGGAGCTGAAAGGTTTGTAATGGAAATGGAGGGAACTCAGAGAGGGAGGTGTGCACCTCCTCATGGTCATGGAAACGAAACATAAACTTGCAAGTAAGAGAACCGATCGAGATAAAAAGATTTATTTGTAGCAATGTAAGCTATACTTACGTCTACCAGCAGAAATTTGATATTACCAGGTACGCCTAGATCAACCTAGTTCACTTGCAGCATTAATCATCACAACATTCATGGTATTTGTGATTATACCTATAGGTGTAGTTTGTGTAATACAGTCTCTAAAACGTAACTTTGATCACTAATTTTTATTGTAATATATTTATAAAATTCAATAAAATTATAATATTACAAAAGTACTTTTCAAGATGATATTATGAAAGTACAACATCTACTTATATCCTAGAACAGTTAAGAATATAAATAGATAAGTAGAGCACATGATCCATCATCCATGCTCCAGAGGGGGAATGGCGGCGGTGGAGGTGTGTTTCGGCCAGAAGTAAGGAAGAACGGTATTCTGGTGAGCTCCATGCATGAAATTCCAATTAAACGAACGGGGGTGAAGTAGACACTCGGGAAAACGTTTGGACATAAGAGGTTTGCGGAGATGATCGCCAGAGTGGCCGAAACGAGGAGGAGCAATGGCCGGGGTGGGCATGGGTTGAGGTGGTTCAGTTCGGGAAGGAATTCTTGTGATCTTCATGTACTCTGAGTACTCATGATTGGTACTCGTAGATTTTGTGATTGGTAGTTGTAGCCTTCACGGTCGGTACTCGTAGGCTTCGAGTGCTTTAATTCTTGTGATCTTCAAGTACTCTGAGTACTCGTGATTTTTGAGTACTTGTTGAGCTAACGGCTGACTGGCCTGTGCTGTAACACCCCAGTCAAACAATGACCCAATGCTTCCCAACTAGAAGTAAAACAATGATAACTAATTGTGTTATACAAAATTTCGGCAGAGGCTCCTTTGTTTATCTATCTAAATCAGAAATTTCACAAGCAGTATCAATTATAATAGACAATCCTCAAGTAATAAGTTAATGCTAAGCAAATACATTAAAGATTACTAAACAATTCATGTATATAATACCTAGAGTAAGAACATGAGCATCATAAATATTCTAAACTCTTATTACAATTAAAATCCAAGTGTAATAATAAAATGGTACTAAGATAGTCTTTGCGTCTTATATTTAATTTTTATTCCTTTATTTCTATTATGGGTGGAACGTGCAAATGCAACAAGTTTATTTCTTCCCTTTCCCCATGCATGCCGACCTCATAATGGTACCTAAAAAAACAACAACAACAAGAGTGAGTCCAACGACTCAGTAAATATAATAGATAGTAATAAGAACATTTATGAACATCACTTCACACATTCATCCATCAACCATATAAAAAAAGCCATGCTATGCAAGATGATCAAAAATCTCTTTATCTCTTTCTCTTTTGCATTTTACCGGTAATGCAAAGTGTGCATCCGTCAATGCATACCCATGCCTGTACCATCTGATACATGGACCAATTGCCCATACTCCACAAGTATGGGGACCTTTAGCCCGTCATCAACATGACGGGGACCTCAGCGTTTGGTCATCTCGTGACCAAGTCTTCAATAAATCAATATGATGCATATGCGTGAATGTCTCAATGAAATAAAACTTGCATCCACAATATCTATTCACCAGAAATACTCATGAACACTATAATTCGCAATCAACCATAAACATCACCAATACATCCTTACCACCACCATGAACACATATACTCATAATATAGATCAAACATCGATATTCCACACTATTAATTTTAAACCATCATTATACTTGCCTTAACCGCGAGAAAACGAGGGATGTGCAGAAGGTGCTGCCCCTGGGATCCGTCCTCCACCTGAATAATAATTATAATATTTGCTGAGATAACAGTAGCGGACCTTAGAGTAAATAAAAACACTCACAAACTAACAAAAACGTTTAACTTGATTCCAAATCCCTAAATCCTACAGGTCATCATGCCCCCTCTGTAGACAGTTAACTTAAAAAATTCATATCTATTGGTATAGAAGTCCGAATAGGGTGTTCTTAGACTTTATGGAAAGATAATTAAATTATCTAACTAAACCTAGTTGGTGATCCTCCCTGAATCGGCCATCTTTTACCCGCACCATCCAATTTTTCTAAAACATCAATTTCACATCGGGTTCTCTGGATAGAGTACTAAAAATACCATAACTTTCAGCACGAATGTCCGAATCATGATTTATTGACCTTCCTGGAAAGCTAAGACAATTATCTACAACTTTAATAATATGGAGATCCTCTTATTCTCCCGTTTTCTAATCGCCCAATCCAATCTACCAAAACCTCACAGAAAACTTCCAATCTGCAGAACAGTCCTACTAGAAAAATCATAACTTCTGGTACAGAGATCCGAATTACGCGTTCTGGTACTTCATGGAAATATAATGATGTCCTCTACAAAACTCTAGGAGAAGTCCAGATTTGAATTCCCACAAAACTACCCCAAAACAGCCGTCCAACAAAATCTATCCTAACAGTCCAGAATACCGACATTGCTACCACAATCAAAATGTACATCTAATTGGGGAAAAACAGGGGTTACCCTTGATGAATCGCTGTAGAATACGATGAACAGCCCACGAACTCTCTCTCTTTTCCTTTCCCCCCTTTTTCTCTTCCTATTCCCTTCCTCCGAATCCAAACGCCTCGCTGCGATTGATCTCCTTCCTCCGCTCGACCGGCAGCAAAAGAGAAATCTTTCCCACCGGTAGAAGAGGTTTCAATGGAGGAGAGGGAGGAGAGGCGCTAGAGGCAAGGGCGGGGAGGGGGGCGCAAGGGAGAGAAGGGAGAGGGAGGTGGCGACTAGGGTTGAGGGGGTGGGGCGTCTCCCCCCCTTATTGCCGGCCTCCCCTGGGCCAAGGCCCAGGCACAACTTGCCAGAAATTTTCAGAAATCCCCTCTAAAAATCTTTATTTAATTCTTTCCTATAAGGTCCCTCCCTCCAGTTGATCGACTATCTCTCGAAGCAACTTGGGAGCTGGAGTCTCACATGCGTAAGAAATACCTAGAGTTGTTCGCTTTAGGTATGTGTATGGTTTAATTTTTAGTTCAATTTAGTTCCCCGTGTAGAGTCGTGAGGAGTAGAACTTAGATTGGAATTCTGTTGGGGGTAGAATGTAATAACCCAAAATTAATTCTTGAGGACTTGTGTGCGAGTAATGAAAAAAGTATAGGAAAAAGGGATATTGTGGATTTTTTTAGGGAGAGTTTGTTTTCGGGAACAAGTCATAGTGGGGGAAGTTAGCGTTCGAATCTATCTTTTCCCGTGATAAAAGGTAGTATATAGGGAAAGAGATAAGCGAAAGCAAGCCGTTCTCTATTTTTTTCTCCTGGGCATCGTCGCCCTGACCTCCTCACGGCCGCCACATGTTGGAGGAGGTCATGTGGCAGTCGCTGTCGTCTGGCTGCTTTTTGGCTGACTGCCACCACGTGAGGAACTCTTGGCATCTCCGTGCATGGGCTGTGTGGTGGCAACAGTTTGGAACTATGGTGTCCATACTTGTTAATTCCATTCTGAAGGCCATTTCATTTATCTCTTGGTATAAAATGCGTCGGTGCCAGTCTATTCCGATGTACCATTTTAGATTTTAAAATTTTAATATAATAATATATATTTGGACACGACTATAGCGCTCCTAGATGCGCTACAGCCTAATCACAAGACCATTAATATAGGTCTCTTCCCGCCCACCACGATACGCTACCCCAACGAACGCTTGCTAGGCCGGTTGCAATTCCCATGAACACTTGCTGGCCGTTTGCTATTACGGCCCAAAATTGTGTTGCCAAGCGTGCGACCCAAATAGAGGCCTGCATTTTTTGTCATTTTGTGTATGATTTAATCTCTTTGTTTTTTGACAGGCAATTATCATCCTGGGCCTAAGAATTTTACCCCTTAGTATCACACTAATTCACCGTGTTCCCCCTAATCAACCATTAGTTGCACACAAATTTACATCTAGTTGCACACTAATTTAGTTGAACACTAATTTACCATTAGTTGCACAAGAATGACCAAGCTACAATCCTTAATTTACCATTAGTTACACTATCATCAAGTTCAAGTTTCAGTCAGAATCATAGCTAGCATCCTGTTGGGAACAAAAAAAAAAAAAAGAGGTAACCCAACATCATTTTTGAGAAAATAATTACCAACCCAGCTCCCCCTATTTTATGATTAGTTGCACACTATGTCATGCATGTTCAACTTTTTGGCCAAAAATAGTAGTCACCATCCTAGTAGGGCACAATAATAAAGGTACAATTACTGAACCATCTTCCGCCCTATTTTGGCTCTGTTCTTTTCAGCTTCTAAAAGCTGTTTTTCGGCTTTTCTACAGTAACTAGCTTTTAAACGGAGTATTTTTTCAAGATATGATCTACTAGTTAATTGTAGTACATACTTTATTGACTTCATTTATATTGGCAAAAAACGCATGTGAGTTTCTGTTACTCTGTAATCTCTTGTACAAACATCCCAAAAGCCACAAGCCGCAGCAAAAAAGAACAGACCCTTTACCTTTAGTTGCACATCAAGTTACCATGTTAAGGTAGTACACTAGGTTAGCATCCTCATTTTTAAGAAGAATTGTAATGCCACTATCCAGTGGAACTGTAGGACAGATGAAAGCACCCTCTAATTTCAGATAAATAAAATCAACCAGCTCCACTCGTAAATGTTTCATTGCTACATTTTCACTACCATCCAATAGCACACTAAGTCGTATTTCCCCTAGTTTACCATTCAGTACTGTACTAAGTTACTATCATCCACCCCCTAGCTTACCATGGAAAAAAGTGCATTAAGTTATCCACGCTATCATCTCCAGACACTACTACAAAAGAGGCTAAACTGGACGGCTACATCACAGACGGTTCATACGGAACCGTCTGTGCTTAAACTATCACAAACGGTTTATAATAGAAACCGTCTGTGATATTTTCACAGATGGTTTATAATAGAAACCGTCTGTGAAAATCTAGACAACACAGACGGTTCGTTTTAAGAACCGTATGTGAAATTTCACAGACGGTTCGTAAAACGAACCGTCTGTGATAAGCGAGACAACAGAGACGATTCGTGTACCCTGGATTTCGATCTCACCCGTCCATTCTCTCCACATCGAATGACAGGCACCAGTTCCTCCCACTGCTCGGCCCTTATTAATAACTCCCCATCTACATTTCCATCGGTACTAGTCACGGGTGAGTTCATCCACTAGCTAGCCTTCCTGCATGCATCTCCCTCCGCCGTGAGCTAGCGCCTCCGTCGGAGACGGCGGAGGTGGACAACACACTCTTGCCGTAAGTGTCGTAAGTGTGTCTTGTTCAGCCTTACCGTCGTGCCATGAAGGGTTCGTTAGCTTGTTATCCTGTAACAAAAAAATTTGCTTCTCCCCTCCGCTGTGAGCTAGCGCCTTCGTCGCGGCACGACGGGCCGCTGGACAACACACTCTTGCCGGTCGTAAGTGTCGTAAGTGTGTCTTTTTCAGTGGCACCGTCGTGTCATGAAGGGTTCGTTAGCTTGTTATCCTGTAATAGATCTGAATGTGTGTTGTTGTGTTCCCGTGTGCATTTGCTTGTTTTTAAATGCATATTTGCTTGTTTTCAAAGGGCATGTAACAAAAATTTGGACACCGTCCGTAGGCGGCGTCGGAGAAGACGCAGTATCACGGGCGGTTGTTATCGATGAACCGTCGTGATACTAAAGTATCACAGACGGTCTGTATTATAAACCATCTGTGATAATCTGGAATTATCACAGACGGTTTTTTATTACAAACCGTCTGTCATAGTAACAACCAATCAAATTAAATGCAGACAGGGATCACAAATAAAAGGCAAATTTATTAATTTCAATTCGAGGCAAATTTATTACAAAAGTCGCAGAGATAAAGAGATTGCCAGATTCTAATCTTCTGGGCTTCGTACGCTTCTTCTTCGACTTTGGGACTTGGAGGAGCGCTCACCGAGTTCTCGAATCTTTGTTAAGATTGTCCTTGTCCTCAGCACTTCCTCCTCCAGCATTGGCAAATGATCAGTAGCGTACGTCATAAGCTCGTAGAGGATAGCATTATAAGATTCCTCAGAATCTGCCGTTTCTGCTTGGGTGGCAATGCTATCCATCAATCTCTCCATGCCACAAATGCTTCCTCCGCTTTGTGCACATTGTAGAGAAGAACGAGGTTAAGCGCGGTTTCCCTTTCCTGAGCGGCAAGAAAATACCTCCGTCGACGGCAGATGATGAGGTCCAGCTGACGGATGGAAGCGAGTCGAGGGAGGAGAGCAGGGCGTGAGCGGAGGAGCTGCTCTAGATGTGGATTATTGGCCGCCTGTGTAAGATTACGGCCGAACAACTCATGATGGATAGATGAGAGGAAGGAGATGAGCAGAAGAACAATACTAGAATCCATATTAATTGGTCGCTAGTAAGAACAGTACGTAGGAGATGTGATCACAAGAACAAAGACGAGATGAGAGTGTACGATGTAGAAGACCACGCGCGCATATTTAACCTTCAAAGACAAAGCGGTTCGTATACCAAACATTAATGAAATAGACGCTTCGTATAACGAACGAGATACGTTACGAAACACAAGAGATACGTTCGACTTTTCATTATCACGGTGGTTATCGCAGACGGTTTTGAATAAACAACCATACGTGTTGGCGGCGTCGCAGACGGTTTTGAATAAACAACCGTCTGTGAAAAGCGACTTTCACGACGGATTTTAATATAAAACCGTCTGCGATAACCGACTTTTCACGACGGGTTTAATATAATTCACGACGGTTTGTAATAAAAATCCGTCGTGATAATGCCTAAAGCATTTAATGCACCGCCGCACCGCATCATCTTTATTTCGATCCGGATCTAGCCATCTGCTGCGCACTCCTTCGCTCAGAGGCGATCGGCTAAGCGATTTCGTGCCAATTAATTTGGTGGGAAGAGAGAGATTGAGCTTTGAAGATTCATTCATACTTTTCCGGTAGCTCTAGATATGGTTAGTAAGGAAATTTATTTTTCTTTAATTGCATTACAATTTAGATCTAAGTAATTAGTGAGTGTTATTGAAGATGGTTAATTTGCAAAATTGTTGGTTATATAATAACTGTTGTGTTTATAATATGAATTGAGCTAGCAAATTAAGCCTCAATATAATACATGTGGCCGGTATATATTTAGTAATAATTAGTTAATCTAATTTTTAATACTGAGTTATTATATATGTACATAACGTAGGACCGAAGCTGGATGTATGCCGCGAGCCGTGTGAGTGAAGAGTATATTAATGGCGTGTCGCTTTTACAAGAGCCACGAGGAGGATATGTTGAATAAGGGGTGGAATATATGTATCGTCCATGCTACCGATGCGAGAATTTAAAGATGTTTAAGAACCGAGGGCAAATTGAAGCGCACTTGATTCAAAGGGTTTCAAAAGGCTTATACGTGTTGGACCAGTCATGGCGAAGTGAATGATCATATGCCGCCGGATGACATCGCTAGTGAAGTGAATGATATGCCGCCGGATGACATCGCCGGTGAAGTGAATGACATGCCGCCGGATGATGATAGGTTGCACGATGATAATCTGGATCAGATGTTTCGCGATGTAGAAGAGAACTATGATCAGAGAGAGTATGTTAAATTCCGGGGCTTGATGGAGGACTCGGAGAAACCTTTGTTCACGTCTTTGCAAGTACACGAGGTTGTCGGCCGTGCTTGAACTGTTGAAATTGAAGGCGAGCAACGGTTGGTCCGACAAGAGTTTCACACTGCTAGGTCTTTTAGCGGACATGCTTGGGAGGAAATGAGCTGCCTAAAACCACGTATAAAGCCAAGAAGGTTCTTTGTTCGTTCGAATGGAAGTAGAAAGAATACATGCATGTCCGAACGACTGTATCTTATACCGTAAAGAGTATGCAAACATGCATGTATGTCCGCAGTGCAACGCATGCCGATACAAACGTAACAATCAATCGATGATGGCGAGGAGCAGAGGCGAAGAAAGGACCTCTGCTAAGGTGGCATGATATTTTCCTATAATTCCCCGTTTGAATATGTTTTTTGCAAATCCAAAGGAGGCAAACTGCTGCGTTGGCACTCGGAGGAGCGCAAGAAGGATGGAATGGTAAGACACATTGCTGATTCCGTCCAGTGGAGAAACATCGATAGGAGTTTCGCAGACTTTGGTGCGTAACCAAGGAATATAAGGTTTGACCGAGTACGGATGGAATGAATCGTTTCAAGAGCATGAGTAGCCGACATAGCACATGGCCGTGACTCTCTGCATCTATAACCTTCCTCCTTGGTTGTGTATGAAGCTTAAAGTATATTTTGTTGTCGATACTTATCCAAGGGCCAAAGCAACGGGGAATGATATCGATGTGTACCTAGCACCGTTGGTAGAAGATCTAAAAGTACTATGGAGCGAAGGGTGCAGGTATGGGATGCATACAAGCGAGAGAATTTCACTTTGCGCTCCTTATTGTTCTGCACCATAAACGATTATCCTGTCCTTGCTAACCTATCGGGCCAGAGTACAAAAGGTGCCAAAGCTTGTACCCACTGTTTAGATGATACCGAGAGTGTGTGGCTGAGACACTCACGCAAAATGGTCTACATGCGTCACCACCGGTTCCTTCGGAGGGCTCACCCATACCGCAAGATGAAGAAACAATTTGACGGAGAGAAGGAAGACGGTTCAGCTCCAAGGCATTTAAGGGGACACGAGGTTTATGATATAGTTAATGATTTAGATGTTGTCCTCGGAAAGGGACGTAAAATGAGGGCTCATGAGAAGAACACCTGGAAGAAGAAATCAATATTTTGGGACTTACCTTATTGGAAGTACCTAGATGTTCGACACTGCATCGACGTCATGCACGTAGAAAAGAATGTATGTGACAGCTTGATTGATCTCTTACTGAACATTCGTGACAAAACAAAGTACGGCGTCAACGCACGGCTTGACTTGGCTGATATGGACATTAGGCCTGAGTTAGCACCGACAGTAACAGATAATGGACGAACGTACCTTCCCCTGCGTGTTACTGATCGTCCAAGGCCGAGAGAACAGAACTGTGCCAGTGCTTGCATGGTGTGAAAGTTCCGTCTGGTTACTCCGACAACGTGAAGAAACTTGTTTCGATGCAAGATTTGAAGTTAAATGACATGAAGTCTCATGATTGTCATGTGCTGATGACACAGATGCTTCCTATTGCAATTAGAAATATTTTGCCAATCAAAGTACGAGAGACAATCATGAGGCTATGTTATTTCTTTAACACAATTGCCCAGAAGGTCATCGATCCAGAAGGACTAGATGCTCTACAGGACGAGGTGATGATGACTCTATGTCATCTTGAAATGTATTTCCCTCCTACGTTTTTCGATATCATGGTACATCTCATTGTTCACGTTGTGTGGGAGATAAAATGTGCGGGCCGTATTCCCACGTAGCATGTACCCATTTGAGAGGTTCATGGAATTCTCAAGTCCCACGACGGAATCGATCTCGACCGAGGGCGCATTGTCGAAGGTTATGCAAGCGAAGAGGTCATTGAGTTTTGTGTCGATTATATGGCTCAGACTCAATCGATAGGTGTGCCTCAATCTCGTCATGAGGGGAGGCTGAAGGGTATCGGAACTATCGGAAGGAAAGCAATCACTGCAGATATGGACACGTATACTCAAGCCCATTTCACGGTCTTGCAACACATGACCAAGTGACGCTTATGTCGACCAAAGACAAGAATGTGCTTGACAAAAATCCGGAGCTAGAATGTTTGGATCAGAGGCAACATAACGATCAGTTCAACCAATGGTTGAAGGAGCAAATCGCTAGGATCTCGCCAAGTAAGACGCTGACATGGTTGGCAAAAGGGCCAATATTTACAATTGTGACATGGCAAGGATATGACATAAATGGGTACACATTCTATACGCAGTCTCAGGATGTAAAGAGCACAAACCAGAACAGCGGTGTCCGTATAGATGCGTTCAGTACCGATGGGTCGAGAAACTCGTACTATGGGTTCATAGAAGAGATTTGGGAGCTCGACTACGTGGTTTTCAAGATCCCTTATTTATTGCCGTTGGGTGCATCTCCACGGTGAAGGTTAACAAGCACGGTGTCACTACCGTGGACCTCCAACGTGTCGGGTACAAAGACGAACCATTCGTGCTCGCCAACCAAGTTGTTCAAGTTTTCTATATAACCGACCCGGCAAATAAGAAACGCCATGTAGTTCTTCATGGAAAAAGGAGAATTGTCGGAGTAGAGAATGTAGTGGACGAGGAAGAATACAATCAATTTGACGAGTTACCTCCTTTTCAAAATGGCATAAGGGTCGACGACGAACAACGTGAAGAAACTAGTTACGTACGCATTGATCATCATGAAGGGCTCATTTTTAAAGAAAATAAGCAAGTACAATGAGAATGAGCTTCATATATGTGGGCATTTGCATATATGTATATAACAACACATTTGTGTGATGTATATGTGAAAATGTGTGATGTAGTCAATTTTGAGAATGAGAAAATATGTAAAGAAATATACTGTGTGAATACCGCTGGTTGGTGTTGTATATGAATGCAGCTGGTTGGTGTTGTATATGAATGCGCGCAAGTTGTTGGTGGTTGATCATGAATGCAGCTGGTTGGTATTTGTCTGAAGTAATACAATTGGCTTATCTCAGACGGTTCTACACTTATAACCGTCTGTGATATAAATATCACAGACGGTTCTACACTTATAACCGTCTGTGATAGTATAATATCGCAGACGGTTGCAATTTATAACCGTCTGTGATATTGATATCACGATCGGTTCTACGAGAACCGCTCGCGATAATCCTCCTATAATAATCTCCGGCTAGGGTTTTCCGCGCCGTGTCTGCTGATTATATTCTACATCTAAATCCCGATCGTCTTGTCGCCCGCCACCCCGAGCCCTCGCCGCCGCCTCCCGAGCCCTCTGCATTCAAGACCGGCTCGGCTCGCCTCCACGCCCGGCGCCTCAGCCGCCCGCCTCCCGAGCCCTCGCGGCCGCCTCCCGAGCCCTCGTGGCCGCCTCCCGACCCTCGTGGGCCGTCGCCTCCCGACCCCTCGGGCCGGCCGTCGCCTCCCGAGCCCTCGCGCCGTCGCCTCCCGAGCCCTCGCGGCCGTCGCCTCCCGAGCCCTCATGGGACGTCGCCTCCCGAGCCCTCGCCGTAGTCGCCTCCTCGACACATAAGTACTAAGGTAACATCGTGATGCTATGATTTGCTTCATGTTAGAACTCCAAATCCCTGCAAATGTTAGAAAACACACTAGGAACTACTCACCCGTGCAAATGTCAGTTCATGTGCTCCTATTCAACTTATTTTTCAACTAGCTGATGAGTACATGGCCCTCGCCGGCCGCCTCCCCTCCCCTCTACTCCTCTCCTCTCTTCCAATTCAATATGATCACTTATTTTATCCTTATAGACCCACCAATTGAGCAACATGTCATCCGCGCATTCTTCAACACCATCGCCGGAGGCGTCCGCTCCAACATCAAGGCGCCAAGGAAGAGGGCTATCAAAGAAGCACGAGGGCCGATTTACCATCACAGCGGTCGATGCATCTGGGGTCCCTCTCCTTCCTCACAAAGCAGTAAGCGCATTCCGAACATTGATCGGAATAGTAGCACGAGAGCGAATTGAGATCACATTCAATTCGTGGAAGAACGTTCCTGAGACTCAGAAACGTGAGCTGTGGACCGAAATTTTGGCATCGTTCGAGATCCCAGAAGAACACCAAGACGCCGTGCAACGACAAACCTACCTAGCGGCGTGCAAAGCATGGAAGAACTTCAAGACCACGTTTGTCAAGAAATACGTGGAGACGGACGAAACGCCTATTCATAAATACTCATTCCTGGAACCACAATGGGAAGAGTTCAAGGCGATGAAGACAACTGAAGATTTCAAAAGTACAAGTGTGGCGCATAAGGCCCTCCAAGCAAAAAACTGTAGGACCGAAATGGCGACAGAGGGGGGGTGAATGTCGCTCTCTTTTAAAGACGCCCCCGATAGATCAAATACTGATTTTTCAGAAAGATGCAAAACACAACACCTCACAGAAAATTAAAACCACGCAAAGAAGATTACCACAGGAGAGACAAAGACCAAAACTCAGAGAAGGATCACAGAGAGAAACTAAATATCCAGATCATCTCCAACCAAGAATTATAAAAGAAGTGATTACAAGATTTTCAATCCATTCTCTCCCTCTCAATCCTCAAGAACACCAAGAACCTCACATGTTAGGAACACACACACAAGAGAAAAGCTCTAAAATTACTTGTGATCCTCAAAGGGGTATGCAGCCCCTCACCTCTATTTATAGCTCTTGGCTAACGGGTCTCCAACCCGTTACGCCGGCTAAACCCTAACGGAGCCGTCTCCGCTTGTGCACCTTGCGAAATTCCGTTTCGCCCCTCCCGCACCTTCCGGAAGCTTCGCGCTCCTTGCCTCGCACGCCGCAACCACCTCGAGTCCACGTCGTTTCGACACATCACGACCGTTCTGACCTCAGCGCCACCTGCGCCTAGTCCGGTCCACCGTGTCTCGCCACGACTCCGCCTCGACGTCCTGCAGGCAACACAGACAAGAAACACGTCAAATAGCACCGCTCGATACATGAAAGCATAAAATAGCATAAACAAGTCCAAACCTGTCGCATCAACAGAATATACATCCTAACCCATACGACTAAGTTCGACCGAGCCCGTTGCACCATGCAACGTCTGGATCCGAACAAACCGACTCAAACTCGACTTTTGAGAAACGATGTCAATTACTCATCACTCACAATGGGATGACCCTCACATGGTCTCTCAATCTCCCCCTTGATGAGTATATTGACAAACACCGAAAAAGCACAAAGTTGAGTTTGAAGAGTCTAACATGGTCCAAGTAAACAGAAAGAAGCTAATGACCATGTCGACAGAAGGAGCAAAAGAAAGAACAATTTTTCCTCAAAGCTCCCGAAGTGGCTTTTTCTACCACTATTCTCCCCCTTTTGACAATAAACCCATCAAGATGGAAGGAAGGAGAAAAAGTCATGAAAATGGATGAAAGTCTGAGTTGATCATTTTTAAGTATGTAGAGCCATGAGAATTATCCAAAATGACCATCATGCATTATATCAAGCCATAACATACAAATATGCTATAAAGATCATGACTAAGTATGTAAAGAGAAGCTAAGCAACATAAGGTATAATCTGAATTTTAATTGAAGTGCTTAGCAAGTCAAGTCAAATATGATTTTAGTCTAGCTAATGATATCCACAAATGATGCAAGCCATGTCAATCGCCTAAATGGAATCAAGAAGCTAGTGTTGAGCAAACTAGAGTGCTATTTGTTCAAGAATGATACAATTGTTGGAGTACATTGAATATTTTTAGCAATTGAGCACATTTGACATTTTTCTTTTGAGATCACATGGTTGTTTTCAACCATCTTTTATTCACCATGTGCTAGACCTCAAGCCTTATGCGATCATTCCAAGCGAGAAGCTTAAGGAAATGATCTTGGTCATCAAAACTCCCCGAGTTCATACCTTGTGCAATGGCAAGCCGTCTCATGAGAAAGAATTGGTGAGATCGGTTTTTCGCACAAAGAGATCTTTTGCTTTTAATAGATTGTACTAACTTATGTGTCATCAAGAAACCGTATAGCTCAATCTATTGCTCAACTAAGATTCAAGACTCAACTCACCTATTTGACATGGCAAGAACCATAAAAGATAACACAAAGTCGACTAGTCTCAAATATGAACAAGACATGAATTAGGTCAAAATTTAGCATTTTAATTAACCTATCATGGCAAAGACTTGACTACACATATAAAGTCATGATCAAATTAGCAATGGAGCATAAATCATGGCAAGATATAATATAATGAAAACATGTCATGAAAGGATAATAATCAAGGCTCCATTAAGTTATGTTACAAATCAAATGAAGAAAATCCACTCCCCACGAACTTGAGATACAACTTTTAGTTCAAGTTGAGTTATGTCATCATTAAAATCTAGAAGTTCCCAAATGAACTCCCCCTGAACCAAGGCAATAAAAACGAGAAGTCGGCAAATACATCAAGAAAGCAGTGAGTCCTTAAAGCATAGATAAGATATAGAAATCTATGGCTCAAACTGACTCTCATCTACCCCATATGACTCCAGAATAACAGCTGTCGAGAAAAACACACACTAGAGAGCAAACACGCACTGCCACACCTGAGGGTGGCCCAACCCTCGCTAGAACCTAAAAGAAGTGAGTGAGCTCAACCTAGTGAAATAAGAAACGACTATCCCGAAGCATAAGATAAGAGCAAGAAGTCTAAGCAACTCAAGAAGAGATACACTCTAACCTATCTTGGAAGGACTAAACCCAATGCACCCACAAATGCGGTGCAAAAGTAAGGAGACAAGCATAAATAATATGATAAAGCAAGAAGGCTCAAAGCTCCCTCTCACAACAGTCCGTAGGACAAATCACTCAAGCTCTCCCAGAGTGAAAACCTCGTGCTATCCAAAGGCTTGGTGAAGATATCGATGGCGGTGGTCACTCTCACAAACCGGAGCACGATGTCACCCTTCTCTACATGGTCTCAAGAAAATGATATCGATATCGATGTGCTTGGTCCGAGAGTGCCGCACGGGTTCTTAGCAATGCTAATCGCAGACGTGTTATCGCAAAGAGCGGAACACGATCGATAGCTAACCCAAAATCCCGCAGAGTCGAGACCATCCAGCACTTGGCTACAAAGAATCGGCTGCGACAGCGAACTCGGCCTCTGCGGTGGACTGCAACACCGGATTGCTTCCTCGAAGACCAAGAAACGAGAGAAGTGCCAATGAACTGGCGGTGCCGAAGTGCTCTTCCTATCTATCCTGACCAAGAAAGTGCGCATCCGAAAAGGCTCTAAGGGATAGACAGGAGGAGGAAGAGTACCAGATACCATAGTCAATGGTAGCTCGAAGGTACCGAAAGATGCGCTTCACCGCCTGGCGGTGAGACACGCGAGGAGAAGCCTGAAACCGAGCACAAAGACACACGGAGAAGTGTATGTCCGGTCTCGAGGCAGTGAGGTACAAGAGAGAGCCAATCATGCTTCTGAATTCTTTTTGATCGACTGGCTCACCGTCCTCATCTGGGTCTAGAACGGCTGTAGAAGCCATCGGAGTCGACACCGGCTTTCCATCACTCATGTCGAAGCGTCTCAGGAGGTCTCGAGTGTACTTGACTTGATGCAAGAAGGTACCTCCCGAGTCTGCTTGATCGGAAGCCAAGGAAGAATGTCAACTCACCCATCATGCTCATCTCAAACTCGGTGCTCATGACATCCGAGAACTGTGAAACTAGAGCATGGGAAGAGCCGCCAAAGATGATGTCATCGACATAAATTTGGACGAGCAGGAGATCATTGCCAAGCCGGCGAATGAACAAGGTCTTGTCAACTTTACCCATCTCAAAATCATGTCTCAATAGATAGGACTTAAGCCTCTCATACCAAGCTCTAGGGGCTTGCTTAAGTCCATACAACGCTTTGAAAAGCTTGAAGACATGACTAGGGTATTTGGGGTTCTCGAAACCTGGAGGCTGTCTGACATAGACTTCTTCCTCAATGAAGCCATTGAGAAAGGCACTCTTGACGTCCATCGGTAGAGCTTGAAACCCTTAGAAGCTGCAAAGGCAAGCAGAATTCTAATGGCCTCAAGACGAGCTACAGGGGCAAAGGTCTCCTCGAAATCCAGACCCTCAACCTGGGAGTACCCATGTGCAACCAGTCTAGCCTTGTTTCGAATGACTACCCCATCCTCACTTTGCTTGTTCTTGAACACCCATTTGGTTCCAATGATATTGTGATCTCGAGGGGTTCAACAAGCGCCCGCACCTTGTTTCTTCGAAACTCTCTAGCTCCTCATGCATGGCATTGACCCAAGACTCGTCGATAAAGCATGACAAACGTCCTTGGGCTCAAAGGAAGCTACTGAAGGCGAGTGGAGCGAGAAAAGTGACACGCCGGACTTGGAACGTGTGACTCGCTCAAATAGATCTCCAATCATCCGCTTTCGGAAGGATGGGATTTTGGATATGTCTTGGAGGTCCGGATGAGAAGAAGAAGTGGCCTCTACCTCGTGAACCGACGGGTAGGAGCAGAGCCACTAGCTCCGGAGGAAGCGAAGGCATGGGCCGATCACCTCGAGGTGCGGTGGAAGAAGGCACATCAAGGGGTGGATGAGGGATGGATCGGGTAGACAACCTCGTCTCCATCCTCCTCATCGTCCACGAAGATGGTCTCGGATCGCTCTAGTGAACTCGAGATATCGGGCCTAGTCCCTGACCGCCTCATCGAAAGTCACCTCACGTGTTTCTACCAATTTGCTAGACTCAGCCTGCACCCTATAGGCCCGTGAAGAAGTCGAGTAGCCTAGAAAGAGTCCATCACAAGATCGTGACTCGAACTTATTTAGGTTCCGGACTTTAGAATAAAACACTTGCAACCAAACACACGAAAATGAGAAACACGGGCTTTCGCCGTATCTCAACTCATAAGAAGTGCGGTGCAAGTGTGCCCGAAGAAAAACTCGATTAGAAATATGGCACGCGGTGGCTATAGCCTCAGCCCAAAACTTCCGCGGTGTAGAGTACTCATCAAGCATCGCCCCGCCATCTCGACCAAGGTACGGTTCTTCCTCTCCACAACGCCATTCTCGCCGAGGGACGATGGAGAAGAGAAGCGGTGCTCTACACCGGTCTCATCACGAAACTCTCAAAGTAGGAGTTCTTGAACTCCGTGCCATTGTCCTGCGGATCGCTCGTAAGGCACCCGAAGCTCACAGAAAGCCTCTTGAAAAGACCTCGAAATGTAAACGCCTCATCCTTCGAGGCCAAGAAAAACACCCAAGAATACCTCGAGAAGTCATCGACTACGACAAGAACATACCACTTCCCTCCTGCTGACTGCACTCGAGCTGGTCCAACCGTATCCATATGGAGCAGCTGTCCCGGTGCATCGGTCATAGTAACTGTGGTGGGAGGATGAGAAGCGGCAACCATCTTGTCGTCTTAGGCATGGAGCGCAAACAAGATCTTTGACCATCTTGAGTTTCGCAGACCACGAATGAGATCGTGGCGCTAACTCGAGTCAAATGGTCAAATCCAATATGACCAAGTCTCCTATGCCAGAAGGAAAGGTCGCGGGACTCAGAAGCAACCAAACACCGGAGAGGATCACCAGAAGACTCAGAAAAATCAGCACGAAAGATCCTCCCAAAACGAGAAATCCCGCAAACCAGACTACCCGAAGAATCAACAATTTTGCAGGCGTTTTTCTTAAAGCTTACCTCGAAACCGTCATCGGTAAGCTGAGAAACCGAAAGCAAATTGTAATGCAGTTTACTCACCAAGGCAACATCTTTTAGAACAAATGAGTCATTAACGCGCACAGTACCTTTGGCGATGATGCGTCCAGACGAAGAGTCTCCAAAGGTGATAGTCTCATCACCGGAGCACGGCAAGGGAAGAAAACCAACGGAATCTCCGGTCATGTGTCGTGAACACCCGGAGTCTACAAGCCAAACCTTTCCCTTCCCTGCCCGGCGATCCTGAGTCAACAAGAGAGCAAAGTCTCAGTACTTGGATAAATCAACATAGATTTTGGCACCCAATACTGAGTCACACGTCGAGCAGAAGAAGTAGTCACACACGACTGACCTCTAACTACCCTACGCTCTCCGTCACTCAAAGAAGCAGAAGGTCTATGTGCGCACTGAAGTCATTCTCGGGTCCGGCCGCTACGGAGAGCGAGTCGAGCACCGGCGAAGACGCCGATCACGCCGCGGGTAGCTATCTCGATGGAAACGAGATCTATCCTCGTGACGGCGGAAGTCACGACCGGAGGGAGCATGAGGACGAAACGAGAAAACTCGGAAGAACCAAGTCCTCGATGCTGCCCAAAGCTACCAACAGTAGCAAGCCTAGACCTCGTGTTGGTCTTAGGTGCACTCAAGGTCTAGGGCTGACCCTGAATACGCCTAAGAGCGCAACACGGTCTCTCACGCGATCTTGGCGCTTGAAGCAATGGTCAAATAAATGCCCATCCTTCCGGATGAAGGTGCAATGATACCGCCTACGAGGGGCGAAGTCGAGGTGAAATCATCTTGTCGCCGAAATCCCTTGGACAAAGCTCACGATTTAAATTGAACTTTTTGTTCTCGGCTTGACCTCAAACACACCTGCTGACTACGGTCCGAGCACGACGGTGGATGTTTCCTCACATCCTCACGGAGATCATATCCTAGACCCTTTTGAACTTGCAAATCTTTGATTGGTCTAGAATAAGATTGAGTTTCTTCTTGCCTCCTACAAATTTCTCGAGAGTGTTCATAAGGCACCGACACTCCCGAAAGAGAGAGGCGCAAGAAGAGCAGGAAGAGAAGAGACAACAGGAGGTAAGGGAGTAGAAGAAGAACCAACGAGAGGAAAGATTGGCTTGTGCACGCACGACCCACTCGTGAAGGACAGCCCCCTCGCTAGCCAATTGGTTCACGTTGCTAGGCGTCTCTACCAAACCCTCATGCTTCTTCCCAAGACACACAATGCAAGCAGATGGTTGCTTTTCTATAAGATCCTTAGTTAGCTTCACATTTTTCATCTAATGCAACCAATTCAGATTTTAGTTTGTTACAACAATTGCATGGTGAGCTAACAGGTCCTTAGAAGCAAACTTGGCCAATTTGTTATTGTCATCAACTAATTCTTGAAACTGTTTGGAGACGACTTCAAGTTCAGAAGAAGCTTGGGACAATTCACGCAAGAAGCAATAGGCTCAAGTAAGAAGGTTTGAAATTTGCAATTTTATGATCCGCCTGTTTAGTTTCATATTCAAGTTATCACAATTTACACAAGACTCGGGCAGATCCAGAAGCATGGCATAAGGTCCTCTAGCATTAAAGTCCTTATCCTCACATGAGGTGGGAGCAATAGTCTCATCGAAGAGTAAGTAGGGTAATGACCATCCTACTCAATTCTAAATCGCAAGCGCACTAACATTCTCCACCTTAATTGCATCAAGCTCGGAGGACGACTATCATGTGAGGTCCTTAGCTTCTCCATATCACCGATCAAAGCACGGCATGTATCACATCGTCACGGGGGAGTAGATATAAGTGAAGTAAGCTCCGTGACAATCTCTACTTCCTTCTCCAACTCGCTACATCTAGTCTTAGCTCTAGCATGAAAACCCGCTAACTTAAGAAAGGCTTCATTAAGTTGGTCATAAGAGGACATACCTCATCGGAGTCGGAATAGAGATCGCTGTCGCTCAGTTCGCCCTCAAGGGCCATGAAGCACATCCCGAGAAGTCGCCGCCCTTGGGGTCTTGGTCACCGGTCCCGTCGTCGTCGCTCCATCCCTCCACCTCGGTGAGGTCGAGGTCGTCAGCGGCGAGAACGGTGGAAGAGCTTTTGGCCTTCCCATGGTCGCGAACTTCTTCTTTCCCGGGGCCGGTGCTGAGGGCTTCGAGTTGCGGTTCTTGTCGATGTAGTCGTTCTTGCCCGAACCGTCAAGTCACCTTTACCCTTCCCAAGCTTGGGACGGTTTGCTCGGATGTGGTTGGGGCCACCACACTCGAAACAAATCACGGGTCCTCTTTTCCTTCCGTCCCTCCTCCTTTGTAAGCATGGGAGAATCTCCGTGCGAGGAGGGCTAGTGCTCATCCAAGTCGCTCTATCTCGATCATCGGTTATGTCACGAGAGAGCAATGAGGAGAATCCGCAAGATGGCTCGGAAGAAGTGGATCCGAGCGGGATTGGTGACTAGTGCCATCGATCGAGACTTGACCGACGAGAGACTATGTCAATCTCGTGAGTCTTGAGGCGCGAGTAAAGCGCATCAAGAGTCAAGGTCGAGAGGTCCGTGGTGTTCTTGATGGTAGTCACCTTCATCTCCCAAACCCTAAGATCGAGTGCAGAAAGAATTTGACGAGCGTTATTCGAGTCGGAGTATGTGAGACCGACGGCTCGGAGGTTGCTCAAAATCTTGTGAAAGCGAGAAAAGCACTCGTCAAGGGACTCACTAGCAAGCATCTCGAATTTACTGTATTCTCGCTGAACCGGTCTTGTCGAACCGTCTTGATCCGGGTGGTGCCCTCATGGTATGCATCGAGGTCACCCGGATGTCGAGGCGGACGACAGGTGAGAGATGCGATTGAACTCGCTTCTACTCAACCCCGAATGATGATGTTCCTTGCCTTAGCATTTGCCTCAACATCGCCATATTCCGGCATTGATGTTCTCATCGGCAGGAACAACAAACTGAATCTTCACCTTCCGCCAGATGGCATACCCCGAGCACGGATGTAAGTTTCCATTCGGCTTTTCCGAAGGGTAATCCAGCCATCAAGATGGGCGGCTTGGTGGAATACTTGTCTGTCGCCATGGCTTGCAGACCGGTTAAGATCTATAGACAAGAGCTAACCGGCTCTGATACCAATTGTAGGACCGAAATGGCGACAGAGGGGGGGTGAATGTCGCTCTCTTTTAAAGACGCCCCCGATAGATCAAATACTGATTTTTCAGAAAGATGCAAAACACAACACCTCACAGAAAATTAAAATTAATTTCTCTGAAATTTGGAACGCATGCGATACTAAAAAATTCAGCATAAATCAGTGACCAGCCAGTAAAAAATTCAACTAAAAATATCGATGTTTGATCCGCATGCAAAATGGAGG
Source organism: Bonia amplexicaulis (assembly GCA_036346245.1). Taxonomy (NCBI): domain Eukaryota; kingdom Viridiplantae; phylum Streptophyta; class Magnoliopsida; order Poales; family Poaceae; genus Bonia; species Bonia amplexicaulis. Next base: position 7,352,935 of record CM070763.1, on the reverse strand, counting down.
AAAATAAGAAGAAGAAAAAATAAAAGCAACACTCAGAGAGCAGCCGAAAGCAAAAAGCACTGGACTGTAAATAGACAGAGTAGTTCGCCGAACAGTGAATTAAGACAAGGTGCTGCCAAAAACTGCTAGCCAAACACACATAAAAGCAAAGAAGAGTACACACGATTTCCACTGCCAGCCGAAAAGATCCTTTGCTGCCCGAGACCAAATTTTACTAAGCACAAACATCAGTTCAAAAAGAAATCTTTGACTGTTGGCAAAGTAATTGCTGTTTACACATGAAAACAGTGAAGAGAGTAACTTCCGCAAAGCAGCAAAAACTGAACATGCACTGCATGTGCCGACAGGAGAAAAAGAATCAGCCCAACAAAAAGACTAGGGAGCTGCTTGTGTCTCCATGGTCTGATTGGAGAGAAGAAATCCCAGAAGATGTCTCCTAGAGGAAGCTGCAGCCGATTCTAAGAGCAGAAAAAGAAAACTCAAACAAGAAGCTGCAGTTTACAGATTTGGCCAAAAATACCTGATTGAAGATAGATGAAACCGAACACAAAGCTCCTAGCTGAAAAATTAAGATCGATCAAGCAGGAAGAAGGGAGCATTAAGCAAAGCAAAAAAGATAACTAGACACTGCTGTTACAGAAAATAGCAAAGAACTAGTCCTCTCCAAATGGACATAGAGCAAGAGATAAAGTCTTGATTGGCCGAAAAGACAAAAGACCAGAGGCTCCAATCTGATTTCAACTCTTTAATAGAAGAGACAATAAAACCACGCAAAGAAGATTACCACAGGAGAGACAAAGACCAAAACTCAGAGAAGGATCACAGAGAGAAACTAAATATCCAGATCATCTCCAACCAAGAATTATAAAAGAAGTGATTACAAGATTTTCAATCCATTCTCTCCCTCTCAATCCTCAAGAACACCAAGAACCTCACATGTTCTTGGGAGGAACACACACACACAAGAGAAAAGCTCTAAAAATACTTGTGATCCTCAAAGGGGTATGCAGCCCCTCACCTCTATTTATAGCCCTTGGCTAACGGGTCTCCAACCCGTTACGCCGGCTAAACCCTAACGGAGCCGTCTCCCGCTTGTGCAGCCTTACGAAATTCCCGTTTCGCCCCTCCTGCACCTTCCGGAAGCTTCCGCTCCTTGCCTCGCACGCCCGCAACCACCTCGAGTCCACGCTGTTTCGACACATCACGACCGTTCGACCTCGGCGCCACCGCGCCTAGTCCGTCCACCGTGTCTCGCCACGACTCCGCCTCGACGTCCTGCAGGCAACACAGACAAGAAACACGTCAAATAGCACCGCTCGATACATGAAAGCGTAAAATAGCATAAACAAGTCTAAACCTGTCGCATCAACAGAATATACATCCTAACCCATACGACTAAGTTCGACCGAGCCCGTTGCACCATGCAACGTCTGGATCCGAACAAACCGACTCAAACTCGACTTTTGAGAAACGATGTCAATTACTCATCACTCACAATGGGATGACCCTCACATGGTCTCTCAAAAACACACACCCCCACAGACTTGGCACAGCTGGGTATGCGGGTAAAATCCGCGATGGAGGACGGAGGATGACTTGGCGTACCAACAGACATCGCCCGCCATTTTCCAATATCCGGATGAGCGCTCGAAATTGGATTAGAGCAAGGTCATCTACAACGACAATGGGACGTCTCCTTTCGAAACTCTGCAGACCAGCAAGTGTCCCAACGTCTGGTAAGATATCAATCGAAGTGTGTAGCTTGTAATTACTCCAGAACTTCATACGAATTGAAATGACATGTCGTGCTCTTGCAGGAAGAGCTGAGTTTTGAATCTACCGTGGGATCATTCCATGGAACAAGGGAGAATGATATGCTCTCCGTGGCCCTGGGAAACAAGGAGCATCCGGGCCGTATGAGAGGCCTTGGGCTTTACATTCCTTGGAAACATGGTTTCCAAGATGACTCAAATGTATCCACAGCAGAAGAGAACCAAAGCCGAGCTACGAGAAGAGTTCAATGCAACTCTTAGAGAGGAGATAATGGGTGAGCTGGCTGATGTAATCAGAGATGAGGTGCGGAAACAAAGCAGAAAGTCGTGACCCGCCGCTCCCGTGGTAGCTAGCCCACATAACCATCCGAGTAGTTGCGCGTCCAATCCGACGGAAAGCGTGGCCAAATTTCCTGTGGACAACATCCAGGTAAAAATTATTATCTCTCCAATGCTTGCTCCATTCATAGACCTATTGGAGTAGCTAATTTTGTATCGTTATGTAGGAGCCTACGAAGTGCAAGCTCCAAGTGAGATGTGCCTCCGTTCCCTTGTACTGCTTGGGGCCGTGCATATCACCGTATCGGGGCGTGGTGCATGGTAAACCTTTAGTGCCAGGCTATGCAAAAGTTAATGTGGACGATGTGCATGCCAATTTTGAGGTCGTCCCGCTATCGAAGGCCCCCAACGACGAGATCGTGACTCTAGGGCAGGCCATTGGAACATTCATCCAAATGGCCCAAATCGACATCTCCTCGAGGCTTCTTCACCGGTGGCCGGACCAGAAGGGCAGCACGAACCAGAGCTACAAGCGCTGGTGTTATCTCCACAACGGCAGCACGAACCAGAGCTAGCGATGGTGCTATCTCCATAACGGCAAAGACGAACCGAGCTAGCGATGGTGCTATCTCCACAACGGCAAGACGAACCGTAGCTAGCTAGCGGCGCTATCTCCACGGGTGCTATTCTCGCCAAAGCAACTTGCGCTGCGTCGAACCATTACGGTCGCTCTACCATAAAGTCGACCTACGACGAGACAATGGCAAGGGCAAATCAAAGATGAAGGATGATGACGATCCCCCGTACCTGCCATTGTCCCGCAAATTCGTGCTAGGCGAGCCGATGATATTCCCGCAAGAGCAACTCGTAACCCTAGGACTTGGTTGCCAAACATTACACAATTGGTATATGCAACAGTCCAATAGGCCAGAGGCAGAACGACGCTCAGGTATCACTGTCAAATTCAAGCGGGAACATTTCCAGCACGAAGTTCAGGATTGTGTCTTCGTGGTGACCTTTGACGATATATTTGATCTTTTCACGCCAACGCCTCGACGCCTCACTCATTCGATGCTGGACGCTGTAAGTCTGTACAATTACAGTCTCTGTTCACGTCATACCGATATATGTCACAATTTGTTGCTTCTCTGTGTATATATATAGATTCATGCTGACCGAAGCTAGATCATCGAAATTACCAATTGGTTTCCTGGACCCACGCTTGGTCGCCATTGATACCATCAACGAGGATGCATCCTTCGTCGAGAGCTATATTACAACAACACTGCTGGCTCACCGCGATAAGGATTTTGTTCTTATGCCATACAATGAGCACTTCCGTTGGATTTTAATTGTAATTATACTAAAATAGAACAAGGCTATATACCTTGATTCTTTAAGTAAGAACAAATCCAAGTACACACTATCGCGAAATACTCGATAGGTAAGTACATTGTACATTGTACTCTTTTTTCCTTCCGAATGACTAATCTAACTTTTTCGAATAACGAAGGTCGTTCGCCGCATACATTCAACAAACACGTGGCTCGACGACAGGGGCCAAGTCCTTGAAATATTCTCGCAATTTTCGGGTATTCACTAGCTACAAATTAATTAATCCTATACAACACTTAATAGTAATGCCTTTTGATTTAACACATTCTATTTTTTGCAGTGCCACCAGTAGGAGCCGGGCAACACGTGTGGATACTACGTGTGCCACCATATGAGACTACTCCTCGATTCCTCAAGATCGCAATTCTAAGGTTTGTCAATCTTCTCACATTCATTTCATACTTGTCACGTTATATATGTAAGCGTTGATTTTCCTATCGACAGTGCGTCCATCCCTACATGTGCATTGAAACAAATTGGACTTTGCAAAAATTCGAGGAGAGTTCGCTTGGTTTTGTGGAGTAAAGTCATCAAATCCAATGGAGAGTTCCATGCGCCTTGTAATTGTGAATTTGTTAATGGATATTAATATCATTTCAATTAATTCATTTGCGAAATGGATGCTTTATGTTTGTGAATGAAATGTGATGTGAATGAAGTGTCATATGTTTGTCAAATGAATTGAGATCTGAATTGTATGTATACATATACCGTTCATCCGCTTGTTTCGAGGGCATGGCTAGCATTTCGAGGCTAGCCAATAAATGTAAGTAGATTTAGGGTAGAAAGGAACATCACAGACGGTTTGTAGCTACAAACCGTCTGTGATATTGAAATATCACAGACGGTTTGTAGCTACAAACCGTCGTGATATTTCAACATCACGACGGTTGTTCGACAACCGTGCGTGATAACCTTCGATTATCATCGACCCATAAATTCAGACGGTTCACAAAACCGTCTGTGATGACGTTTTTGAACCGTCTGTGGTGACCTTTTCTGTAGTAGTGAGATAAGCGAAATCATTCCCTCTCCCAATCAAATATCATAGGAGATGCATTCAAATTGGAAAAAAAAGATTTCTACTGGTTACACCCTGCAGAACTATCATGCTATACCAAAAGAGACACCATTTGCAATACAAAGAAAATTTTTTATGCCTTAAAAAGTTCCAACAAAAATTACCAAACTGCAAGGCATCACTTCTAAATTCAAGCTAGCCATTGCTATTTTGCTAGATGCCGCATAAAGACTAACTATTGCAACCACACTTCTGTGCACCAAAAACGTAGCTCTCCAGTGGCATATTCCTCTTTTGTATTTATTTTCATAGACCTTGAAAGTAAAGATGGCAGTTTTTTTCATAACCCAACACAAATAATTGTTGACAGAAGTGCGGTGACATACATACATACATACATACGAACGTACGTACATATCATTTTTTATGTTGTGAAAAACACACATTCCCACTTAGTTACTACCGATTGTTACCTAATATGCGCAATCCTATGGATTGGAAACACCTACCAGCTATTGATGTAAATAAGCCTCCACTTTAAGATAGCAATTTACAACCTATTGCTATAAATCATTAGCCTTGGTGGTAATTCAGCACACACACTAGGGGTTATCAATTAGACACAAAAGGAGCTATCTTTCAAATACAGGGAAAGATATCTTCAGGTCAAGATAAAGTTATCTTACATGATGCATAAAAGTTATATCATATTGTAGCATAAAGTTACCTATGTTTGATTTCTTAAGTTATTATTAGCATATAGCCATTCCCTCTTTTACTTGCCATGAACCAGGAGAAAACAATACTAACAGTTAGTAAAAAAGTTTCTTTTTTAGGAAACTAGTGATAAGTTTATGATGACCCAAGTTCTCGATGAGAGAGCGTAATGGTCATATATAGCTCTGGATCTTGCACTTTTATCAAATTCCATACGATGTCACTAGGAGTAGTGTTAAGTCATTAGTGTATATATATATATATATATATATATATATATATATATATTGATAATCACAAAATAATTATTGGTATATTGACAAACCTCTGGATCATTTGTCTTAGCATCCATGATTTCCTCCATATGGTGGCAAATGTAAAAGTCACATACATTGCCCTATAGCTGCTAGTGGCACTGCAAAAATAGAATTATATACATAGGTATTGTCAGTTCTAGAGGCATTATAACGAAGTATGACATATGATTGTTGTGTTGTAGCGGGTACCAAAAATTGCGTCCTATGTCGCAGTGTGGCGCTAGATTCCTTATGTCTCTCTCCCTAGGCAACGTAAGCACTGAATGACCTACATGATTCCAAAAAGTTAGCCTCGGCCATTGCAAACGAAGGGAAGACTATAATAGAGTTATGTATGGAGGAAATAAGTTTACTTGTCAATTGTTTGTTGCACACAGATAAAGTCATGGTTGTTCCTAAGTAGAGAATCAATGTATATTACTTTGCTCCACTTTGGTACAATCACAATCAGAAGCCAGTGACCCCTAGTCATCTAAATTAAGTAGCTAGTCACGTATTCATGAAGCAATATGTATGTATGTATATATCAAGCAATAATATATTGAAATAAACTTGGCCAGAGTACTGACCCATTCTTAAATTGGAGCAAATTATCATCTCTCTCTAAACCTAGCTATCATCTCTCTTTATAACAAGGCATATAAGTTATTAGAAGCAAATACTAACTTCTAATCAACAAGAACAAATCGATCTATAAGCTAGATTTACAAGCGGTATGTTTTCACCAAACTCCCCAAAGCCGGCTGCCTCCTTCAATGCAGTGCAAAGAAGACATATCTGTCGAGACCATGCTGGCTATTAAATAATGTGGCATATCCCAGATGGTTCCAATCACAAACTATCTATGATATGAAATGATCACAGATAGTTTGTACTAACAACCGTCTATAAACTTTCACAGACGGTTATGTCGGACCCTGGGTTTGAATCGACCCAGAACCCTCTGTGATAACTTTGCACTATTCCCTGAATCAGTAGATAGTTCTCACAGATACATTGCTGAATCATTTCATATACGGTACATCAAATATTATTATTACAATACCAGAGTGCACATGTCCCATATAGGGACAAGTAATACAAAAGGGGCCTTCGGGCCAAATAAGTCCAGTAAACAAATACATTAATAGCGGAAGCAAAAGGCATCTCTCCATAGGCAAGCGACCGAGACAACCTAGGTGCGATTAATATTATCCAGAAGCCTGGCTAACGTCAAATGCACCCACCAGTTAGCTTGGTTGCCCAGACTGTAGGGAGACGCTAGATCCTAGTCTAACTGCCACCATCTTCATTTCCCTCGCCAGCTTGGTCCTGGTAGAACTCATACTGATCTTGATTCGCGAACTCTTGAGAGAGGGGGTAGAGGGCGAGGCTGAGCACACACAACTATGCTCCACGAGCCAACGTACAGAATGTAAATACTTGTATGCAAGGCTTGAACAAGGGTGGCTTAGGTTCCTTTATTTGCATAGAGCAACAGTTGCAAATATCATAATTACACTTCCTATGATCTAGCATTTTTAACAAAACATGTGTTAAAGAGTTAAATGTTGCAATATGTATATAATGGTGATGGCACCATCAACCAGTTACATGGCTCCATCCACCTATGCTAGATTTTTAGATTGGTTAACCCATATTAACACTGTAGTATTTCCCTCCAGGAAAAATTCAGAATTGGAGTACTTCCCTCCAATTAGTTTTTCTTCCCACCCTCAAAAGTTTTTGAAATAGAACTAACTCAAGGGAGTTCCCATATCCGCCCTTAACCGTGGGCACATCTATTTGAATAGTTTACTCTCTGTAGAGAATGTACACTTTACCCATAAGAGATAAGTCATCTTAATAGCCAACATGCTTCCTTAGGCATGAGACATAGATAATTTATCACAAAGCCTTTACATTACTCCAATCTAGCTAGACACCACTCATTGAGGTTTTACCGCTGAAGGGTTAAATCCACCACAATCAGAAGCCCCCTTTTATGTCGTATGAGTACAGTAAATCCCTGTGCCTCACTGTGAGTAAACCAGTATACCCTGGCACCCACTTACCATTGGTGATATCTGAACTAAACCTTTGCAAGTTAACCAGCTAGGTCGTACCCATATAGACTTGTGGTTGTACTGTTTTACACAAGGATGTCATTATAAGATTCGGTCCTTAATTTGTCTAGGCGGTTCTTACCACAAACCACAAGTTCTCGTGCGACATCGGCACCATCCACTCTTACCATCTACCCAGACAAGTATAACATATTTTTAGGCTTTTGAGAAGCATAAAACATTTATAGCAAAATATTCAGCCATGTATATCCTATGACTGTCCCAAAACAAGTTCTTATGTTTTAAAGATTGATGATCAGGGCAAGTAGCGCCTTGGACTTGACCAGACTAGCATAGCGTTTAATATGACTTATAGCTAGTAAAGATTATCATTAATATCTATGGTGACAAGGATCAAGTGATTTAAGTGTCATGGAATGGCATATTAAATTTAATACAACATCAAGTGGGCATGTAGCTACCTTAAGCTTTGACATACATTTACATAGTAAATTAGGCATGCAAGTTGATAATTTAAAGGAACATATTTTTGCATAAAATGTAGGATCAATATGATCAAGGTGATGACTTGCTGGTCCTGAGGTAGATCGTCTTGTGGCTCGGGGGCGGTTTCAAAATCTACTCGAACGGAGAAAACCGAAACAACAGACAACAGACATGGAGAATAAATAAGCATAAAATAATAAGCAAATGAGCTCAAAATTAAACCAAACTGAAACCAACAGAAAGGTATTGAATTTATATAAATTTAGAAACAAGTTTCACTCAAATCGGAGTTACGATGAGGAAGAACGAGCTCTTCGAAGTTTTATTTTCAGGAAAATCCCAAAAATAAAAGAGGAGAGAGAGGGTTCTCTCTGACATGTGGGTCCCACTGGTTTATTTTATTTTCGAAATAAATTTCTAATTTCAGAAAACCCAGAGTATGACATGTGGGGCCCACGGTATTTTTATTTCGAAAAAATATTTTATTTTTCTGGAAAAGGCCAGAGGCTCACGGGTGGGGCCGATGTACTGTGTAAACAGTGCATTGGGCCCATCTGTCAGTGGCTCAATTTTTAATTAGTTGTTAAACAATTTTCTTTAAGTGCAATGGAGCCCACGCGTCAGTCTAATAGAGAGTTTTAAATTTGTTGGGCCCACCGGTCAGTGACGCATTAGCGTTGGCTAATCTCGGTTGTTAACGGTTAACCGGAGATTACGCGCGGGAGCAGAGCTCCTCCTGACCGAGCGGCGGCGAGGCCTGCCGGCGGTGAGGGACGCCACGGTTGCGCGACGAGATGTCCAAAATGGACTGCTCAGCCTCGCGCGCACCCGGCGACGGGCTGAATCGGTCTAAGGCGAACCGGAGAGTCACCGATGGTGAGCTAGGCGGCGGCGGAGCCACGGATTGCTCGGGACGACAATTCCTGCTACGAGAATGCAATTAAACGACAGGAGAGCTTCTAGGAGCAACCTGAAACTCACTGGTGCGAAGAACGGGGCTCGGGGAAGCTTGGAGAGGGCTGGCGTCGACGAGCTCAAACATCGGTGGGGTCAGTCGGCGCTGGGGAAGACGAGATAGCTAGGCTCCAATTGGCTGGCACGGGTGAGTTCCTGAGGTGGTGAGGATGCTCTGGCTGCGTGGAATCGGTCGGGCACTCAAGGCGGCCATTGAAGGCGGAAAGGAGTCCATGCTGTGACCTGCGAGTAATGCCCTAGAAGTGACGACAAAACTGGAGCGGTTTCGACAGCTGACTGAGGCGGCGAACAAGAGAGCGACGCACAGGAGAGCTACGGTGTGAAGACGGAGGTCTAGCTCTGACGGAGGTGCCCGGGGATGCAGCGGAGCTGCCATGGGGAGGTACGGTACTCGCAAGAACGGGGAAAACTAGGGGCGGCGCTGCTGTTTCGGTCAGAAACGGAGAGCAAGCGGAGCGAGCGAGGGAGAGAGAGAAGGCGCGAGGAGGAGGAAGACGAGGGAAGGGCGTCGGGATGGGCCGGCCGAAAGCCCAAGCGGAAAGAAGAAAGAAACATGCCGGGGGGAAAAGAATAAGGAAAGCAGGCCGGGCCGGAGGAAAGGAAAAAGAAAGGGGAGAGGAGGCTGGCCCACCCGGGAAAGAGAGGTAAGATGAACTCCCCTTGGGCTGAAAGAGAGGAGAAGAAAATTGGGCAATGCAAAAGGGAATTTTTGGGCTGAAAAATTGAACTCAAAATTTTGAATTTTTGAAGACAACTCTAGCAAGAACCAACAACTTACCAAGTAAAGTAACAACCCGAAAATGGAATGTTACAGGTTATTAATATGAACCGTTGGTGATGTCTGTCATTATCATAAACGGTTTGTATCAATAACCGTCTATGATATCACAGACGGTTATTGATACAAACCGTCTTGCATGGTTCGTATTAATAACCGCCTGTGAAAATATCACAGACGGTTATTCGTATGAACTATTTGTCATAGTTGCGCATGACAAACGGTACACAGTCACGCTCGTAAAATCGTCTGTTATAATTATAGCACAGACAGTTCTCTATGAATCGTCTATGATATAGCCATCCAGTATAACTTCTTTTGTAGTAGTGTGGGAAGGTGAATGGACTATGTAGTGGCAGCGAGGGGAGGGAGGTGAGGAGAGTTTGGTTTTGGAGTGGGAGCCTGGAAGAAGAGAAATTTGAGAGGAGGTGGTGGTGTTGGTGGAGCGGGTAAAAGCTAAGAGGTGGAGTAGAGATAGGGTCCGCGATGAAAAAATCGCGCACACATGCTCCCATGTCGATATATCGGATGAACATGAGCTTGGGTGCACGTTAAGACTAACACAAACCTGGTAGCTCTATAAATCTTCTGTATATATTTATTTATAAATATATATGTAATTATATGTACACATAGTTTTATTTAGAATCTCATTTTAAATATGTAACTATAGCATAAAAATGAGGGGCACTTGAGTAGCCACCACTCTGCAGAATCTCATTTTACTTAGAATCTCATTTTAATTATATGTACTCCTAACCGCTAATTACAAGTGATATTGGCAACTGAGTAGCCACCACTCTGCCGGTCCAGGTATATTTTCATACTTCGTGAGGCCCAAGTGGCAGCTGCCATCCATCCAGCCAGTTCTGCAGCGCGATATTTTCCAAGAAATATTAGCATTTCGGGCCACTTTCCTACCTCCACAGCTAGAACCTGCGACCCACATATGAAGCCCACCTATCTCCTACAGCGCGCTCCCCTCCCGCAGCAATCTCCCGGTTTAGTACCACCTCGCCTACCCGAGGAGTATCGAGCGGGAGAGCTGTCAGTTTTTTCGTATTCGTTTGTATTATTTGTAATAGATTAATATATTTTTTTATTTTTTAAATTTGATTATGTTAAATAAGTTAATATTATTTATAGTGTAATTTTAGTGAGTTATAGTAAAATTTTAGTTATAAGTTATTCTTTTAGTTTAAATGAGTGGTACTTTAGTCTAACTCACTTCAATATGTGCAGTACCGGAATTATGGAACACTAATTCCGTCCGAAATGACCGTATTGAGGTGGAATGATCCGGAATGGTCGGTACGGAGGTTGGTATAGGATTGAATCTGTTGTATACCGTTTTTAGTGTTAGTATGGTATTTTAGCCGGTACCGGAATGGAATTAAAGATCTTTGGTTGTGCCTTCACGTCTTGTGCCGCGTGACCGCATGGTGCTGCGAGGGCTGGAGGGGAAGAATTGATTATTTGCAACTCTTAAGATGTGCATTTTAAGATATGTTACTTTATATCTTATTAATATGTGGGTCCTAGGTCTACATATCAGTGAGATATGGAGTGACAAATTCTGAAGTGCACATCTTAACAGTGGTAAATGCTTAAATATTCCGGGAAAGAAGGGCAGCAGAGCAAGGGAAAGAACACAGAGGGTTGGAGGAAACGTACGTGTGGTAACAAGATGGTCTATTTCATTGCTTTGTACTAGTTCATACTAGTTTTGCACAGTAGCAAATTAGTTCATCGTTAGCTTTTGCTTTGTGCATGAATGTGTTGGTTTGCATAGTGTGAGCTAGAGGGAAACGTTAGTGAATTAGACGGTGGGTAACGACTTGATTTACCCCTGTTGCTTATTTTAGATTAGACAGCTAGCATTTGCTCGTAGGAGAAAAATCAGTTAGTAGATCGGTTTAGTCTGTAGTATTGTGTACTATTTTTATTAGTGTAGAGGTATAATTTAAAAATTTTACCCACTAGAGAGTTGTATAGAATCATGATAGCTTTCTGTAATTTTTATTTATGGCAATTGGATGAGTAGATTGTGAGTTATGATTTTTTATAGTTCTGTTGTCTGGTAGAATTAGCCATGTTTTGTCAGTACATTACTACAGAAAAGATCATCACAGACGGTTCAAAAACATCATCACAGACGGTTTTGTGAACCGTCTGAATTTATGGGTCAGTGATAATCGAAGGTTATCACAGACGGTTGTCGAACCATTCGAATGCATCAATATCACGCACGGTTTGTAACTAAAACCGCTCGTGATATTGATATATCACAGACGGTTTTTAGTTACAAACCGTCTGTGATATTTATATATACATACATATATAACAACTCAGTATTAAAAATTAGATTAACTAATTATTACTACATATATACCGGCCACATGTATTATATTGAGGCTTAATTTGTTAGCTCAATTAATATTATAAACACAACAGCTATTATATAACCAATAATTTTGCAAATTAACCATCTTCAATAACACTCACCAATTACTTAGATCTAAATTGTAATGCAATTAAAGAAAAAATAAATTTCCTTACTAACCATATCTAGAGCTAGCTACCGTGAAAGTATGAATGAATCTTCAAAGTGAATCTCGCCTCTTCCCACCAAATTAATCGGCTCGAATCGCCTAGCTTGCCTCCTGAGCGAAAGAGTGCGCAGCAGTGGCTAGATCTGGATCGAAATGAAGACAGATGCGGTCTGAGCAGCGCAATAAACGCTTAGTGTGTGAATTATCACAGACGGTTTTTAATTAAGAACCGTCTGCGATAACCAACTTATCACGCGATTTTTTATTAAAACCGCTCGTGATATCTGGTTATCGCTGCACGGTTCTTAATTAAAACCGTCAGGATATTAAAGTATCACTGACGGTTCATCGCTTGAGATCGCTCGTGATACTCCTTTTCTCCGACACGGCCAACACGTACGGTGTTCAAATTAAAACCGTCGTGTTGAGTGTCGATCCTGCACGGTTTTGTCAAACCGTCTGTGATTGGCCGTCTAGTATTAGCCTTTCTGTAGTAGTGGTATGTGGTAATTAATAGATTAAAAAGAGTAAATGATCTAATCTAAAAATTTGATCAATATGAACCTTGTATGTAATTTATTAAGGTATTTAGAAAGTATAAGAACACAATTTTAGGTGAAAATTTGAACAACATGAACCTTGTATGTAATTTCATAAGGTATTCAGAAAGTATAAGAACACAATTTTTAGGTAAATATATTAGCAGATATGAATTTTGGGAAGCTGCTGTCCGGTATCGGTTGTTGCTGAACGTAGTTGTGGAAAACATTACTTTAATTAAATTAATGGGAGAATAAAATTTTAACAATAACTAGAAAGTGATAGGAAATTTTCTCTAGAATCTAAAAATATCATTGTTTAATATATTTGCTCAGTTAGATTAATAGATATTAAATGATTAGGTTTGCTCTCCACAAGATGACAAATCTGTTTTTTTGGATTAGAAACAAAGATTTAGATTATTTAATCTGAAATTTTGGCCAACTAAGAAAATATAGGAATTTTTGTATAGATTTTAGAATTGATATGTTTTGTTACTTTTCTATGAGGGTATTGGGAGTTATGATATTTTTAATACCAGGACAGTAAGGGAGATTGTTCGGTAAAGGAGGAAAAATGGTGGATTTGGGAAGCGTGTAGGAGTGTTGTTGATTAATTGATGTCATATACTGCTGTAGCACATATTGAGATTGGCTATTTACTGTAAGAGTAGCTTCGGGTGTATTATCACCTTCAAACCATTCCAATCGTCGCAATTAAGAAAAAAACAATTGCATGATGAATGGTAACTCGAGTGTTAAAGTTGTTGGTATATTTATTGACTAATTGCCATGATGAATTATGTGCTTATTATTCCTATTTTTATATTGCTATCATGATTATGATGAATTGATGATGATGTTGATGACTATAGAAGGATGATGAGTATATCGATTGCTAATGATAAAATATAATATTCATTATATTGCATGTTGAGCATTTATGATGGAACAATGAGACCCACAAAAGTGGGATGAGGTCCCCGTATGCAAGCTATGGGCAATGAGGTCATTGTATGAAAAAGAACGGACAATTGATCCTCACACTAAAAAGTGTGGGCAAGCGTGAACACCGACGAGTGTTACACTTCGCTATACCGGTATAAGCAAAAGATGAAGCATGAGTATGAGCATTGCATTCATGGGAAGTGAATGGTGATTTGAGATATTGAAATATGTGAACAAAATTGATAAGAATAAATATGAGAAGTTGAGCTAATGACAATTTGGATATGAATTGTTAATAAGTTAATGCCTCGTTTATTATTCTACTTTGTACTTACTGAGTCATAGACTAACCATTGATTTATTGTTTTTAGGTGATCGTTGAAGACGATATATGTAGAAGTAAGTAGCACATAAATATTTGCACTTTATAGCTCTTCATTTTACTTAGCAATACTTCACTTTTGGTCTTGAATAATTTAGTGTCATTCATTGTAATAATTGGTTAATTGTGGTTTCCTTTAGTTTATTTCATTCCGTGATATTGCTAGACGATGCGTTCCTTAGTTTAGACTTATTTTTGATGCTTTTGGTAATTATTTTGTTCATATTAAATTCAGTCAGTGGTCTATCATATTTCTGAAAGTTATGTTTAATTTCATATGGATTGTTGATTTTTGAATTCTAGATATCATTAATATTTGCTTATTAGTTTAAATTGATAATAATAGTGGTTATAGGTGACATCTTGGGTTTGTGTTAAGCCAGGGTGTTACACGCACAACGTTGGTCAGGCGGCATGTGGCGCAGCACGCGATGCGGTGGGAACGATGGTGCTGGGTCGGCTCAGCATGCTGCCGTGCGCAACGCGCATGGGCGGCGCCAGGAAGTAGAGAGAGGGAAAAGAGAGAGGAACAAGAAAAGGGAGGAAGAGATAGGAAAGTGGGGCCCAATGGTCAAAGAGAGAAGGAAGGGAGAAAAGGAGTGCTAGTAAGAATTTGAATTTTGAATTTTATTTACACTGCTATTTTGAAGTTTGAGTTTGATTTTTGAATTCAAATTTGAATTCTTAGCTCAAATATTTGGATGCGAATTGTATTATTGCTTTGCTTTTGGTTTAATTTGGCTTCCAATTTCATTTTCCAATTGGAACTTCAATTTCAAATTTGTTTGATTTGATTTCCAATTTCTTTGGTTCTTCATCCTAGACTTTCATTTCCATTATTTGAATTGTTTAACAAAACCAAATCAAGAACCTCAAATGAACATCAAAAATTTTGAATAGCATTGAAAAGAAACAACATATTTTAAAATTTTCACGATTACAAAAATTCCCAAATTCAGGATGTTACATTACCTATGATGGATGTGGTAATTTAATATAAAGAGCCAGTGCCAGATAAGTAAACTTTCATGTTCTTTCTGAGCTATCTTTGAACATTTTGGTAGTCCGCATGCACCTTGCTAGCTTCGTGTGGCCCATGAGTGTGTTACTTTACCTGAAAACAAACCGGATGCCTCAAGTGATTGAACCAATTGTTCTACACATCGATACAAGAAAAATTCAATGTTGGATGCTGCCCAATTTCCCCGTTTACTAATATAGTAACTGTCACCCAAGTATACTATCTTAACCCTGCTTGGATGAAGTGTGTTCGTATAATTCCACAGGAAATATATTAATCCAATGGCAACAAACTTTTTTTTGCTGGACGTGTATGGTTTGCCAATCTCTCACAATATCCACCCTTCCAAAGGCCTAACAAGGATTTTTTGGGGTCAAGTTTATTTCCCTAGGGTTAGGGCTTAGGATTGTTCTACAACTAAAATGTCTACATTCCATTGACCTGCTGAACTTGACATGCAAGGGGAACATCAGAATAGAAGAATGGGTAATAGAAGATGGCATATATGCTACCTCCACATGTTCAAAACCATCCTCATCGTTCTAAACCTTATTGGGAATAGGCTGCTGAGTTGCACAATTTCTGGTTTGTTGACCACATCAGTAATTAGTAATGTTCTAAAGGGAAAGGTGTCTGTCTAGCCCACCTGGGCGATGCCTAGGCAACCAGTCGACACCTTCTCCCGCCTACCTGATTTATCCCGCCAAGGTTATACCTAATGTTTTAGGGGCCCTAAGCTAGATTTAAAATTAGACCTACACTTAAGAAAGTTAATTAACAAAATAAAAACATTTTCCATATAATATTATAACTGTAACACAACTTTTTCTTAAAATACAAAGGATTGCGTCCCACTAAAACACAACTTTTCTAAACTTGTATAGTCTTTTTACTTAAAAAGCATAATTCTTCTGGTATTCCACGAAGAAGACCTTAATTATCTTCCTAATTGATCTTCCAAAATCTAACATTAATGTGAAGTGTTATCGTAAGTCTTTTAGATCCATTAAGTCTCTCCCAAGACACAATAGAATGCAAGTAGGACTTCAACAACTTCAGTTTATAAAAGCTCCTTTTTGCAAATGCAACAACTGTAACATCCTTTTTGTGAAAGTTTAAAAGTGTTTGAATGAAATTTGCCTTTTGATTTCAAATCAAAGTTCAATTCAATTTTCAACTGGATTTGAAAATTTTGAAAACCCCAAACCTTGCATGGGCCTAGCCTGGCCCGATTTCCCCCCTTTTCGGCCCACCAGGCCGCTGGCCACAGCCTAGTTCAGCCCATCTCCTCCCCTCCCTCTTTGTCGTCGCCCCTCCCTATTCCGTGTGTGCCCCGTACGCATCGCGTCCACACCATGCATGCTCTCGCCCCGCGCTCGCCGTGCATAGGTCAGCGTCGCCCATCCCTGTGAGCCAGCAGTGCTTGCTAGCTCTGCGCCGACTTTGCCCAGCCTAGCCCTCCTCTCCCACTCTATCCTCTCTCACATGCGCCGCTCACCACCACGTGTTCCCCGTGCCCGCTCCATGTGCCCAGATCCCGCACGCCCGGCCGTTGCATCTCTATCGTGCCCGCGCCATTAAATGGCTTCCCTGTGTTGTGCCATGAGTTGAGCCACATCACCCTCGATCACCGTGCCCTCCCTGTGCATGAACAACGTCACGCTGCACCCTCCTCCTGGCTAGCTTGGTGACTGTTGCCCCTGTGTCTATTTAAGCCCAAGCCGTGGTCCCTCGAGCCACCTCTCACTCCACCGTTTCTCTCCTACCCTTCACCTTATATGTGCCAAGCTCCCTTCGAGCTCGCTGTCGCCACCACTCACCTCCACTCGGGCTTCACTATCGCCAACTCCCTTTGGTGAGTCTAGTGCCTCACTAAGCATTCCCTTGAGTTTGCCTTGATTCTCTCTCTCACCATGCCTAATCGGCTTCTCCAGCCCTTCAGCTCACTGATGAAGCCTTCGCCTCCACTCCGACCACCTTCGCATGTCATCGATTTGGAGCACCGCGCGTCGATTCCTTCCACCAGAAGCATTGCCATGGTCTCCTTTATCGATCACCACTGTCAAATTGGACCACCATTGCCCCCACACCTCTGGTGTTGTGCTCCTCCCTGCCGCCAGCCAACCAGCCAACCCCACGCCTCCCCAAGCCCTGCCTTCATCATGGGTGAGTTCCTTCTGGTCCTATGTTGCTCCCTTAGCTTGTAATCGGCTTATCTCATCTCTTCTATTTGAGTTTGCTCAGCTTGATTTGGTTCTTTCTCTGTTATTCCTTTTCTTCGTTTCTTCGTTCTGTTCCTCTCCCTTCTTGATCTGAAGGTGTTCTTGGCTTGATCTTGATGTTGTCCTGAATTGCAGTGATATGTGGGATTGTACTCCAAGCTAATCTTGGCTATCCTTGACCCATGAGCAGTTCTGATTGTCTTCTTATTCTCTCGAATTCGATTTGGGCGTTCTTAGCAAAATCTCGTGAAACTCTCATTTCGGTTGTTAAGTTTTCAATTAAAGATCAGAGCAACATCCTGAGACCCTATCCATGTTGTGTGCAAAGTTTCTTGGCCAGTTGATCTTTAGATCAAAAGTTATTTGGAATCTAGATCTTGCGGTCGTGCACCTCACATGCCTTTCTCTATTCTTCCGAGAAGTTACGACCGCTGCTAGTCTTTCGACCATGGTCAAGCTCAGATTGTTTTACGTCTGTTTTTAATCGCACTGGTTTTCGATTGCTCGATGGTCATAGATCTCGTGGTCGTGTGCCCCCACTGCCTTACGAGTTGTTTACGACCGTAGTCGGTTACGAGTGCTCGACGGTCTTCGACCACGTTGATCGTTCGACCATTCCATTGGTTTACGACCACGTCGGTTCTAACTGCACCCATCTTTCAATCATGTTGGTTTTGCTATTAGTGGTTATCGACTACAGTGACTTCTGTTCGATAGTCGATTTCCGACCAAGTTGTACTTTGGTCAAGTAGTCGAATTTACGACCACTATGCAAGCTATCGATCACGTTGTCGGACTTACGGCCACATTGTAAGTTTCGATTACGTTGTCGTTCTTGATTTGATTTCTTCGATGCTGCTGCTTGCTGTGACATGTGGGATCGTGCTAAAAGTATTTTTGCTATTCTCTTCCCACGAGCTAAGATCTGTGTATTGTTCTTGTTTTCAGATCTGGTGGTCGTGCGTCTCTTCTGTTCCTTCTAGGTGATCATGACCACAACTAATCTCCTCAATAGCCTTAAGTAGTGTGGTCGCTCCTTTGGCACTTCTAGTTGTTGTCGACCTCATTTGGTTTTGATTGCTCAATGGTCGTAGATCTCTCGGTCTTATTCAGATCTGTTACGACCACATTGTGGTTTTCGACTGCATGTATTTTCTGTCTGTACTTTGGTCATCGACTACGGTGGTGTCGATCACACATTGGTCTTCGACCACATAGTTTGAGATCACGTCGGTCTTTGACAGCGCTGGTTTCTGTCCACTCATTGATCCTGAACTACGCTGGTCTTTCGACCACACATTGGACATGGATAAAGTTGGTATCGACCACGTTAGTCTTCGACAACGTTGGCGTTTGACCACGCCGGTTACGGCCACGTTGGTTACGACCATGTTGGTTTCAACCACTGTGGTTTTGACCACGTTGGTTACGACCACGTTGGTTATGACCATGTTGGTTTCGACCACATTGGTTATGACCACGTTGGTTACGATTAAGTTGGTTTCGACACGTTGGTTACGACCACGTTGGTTTTGACCACATTGGTTACAACCAACAACCATGTTGGTCTTGACCATTGTGGTTTCGACCACGTTGGTTTCGACCACGTAGGTTACGACCACGTTGGTTTCGACCACGCTGGTTATGACCACGTTGGTTTCGACCAAGCTAGTTTCAACCACAGTGGCTTCGACCACGTTGTCTATCCTTCGATCATGTTGTCTAAAATTTGACTACGTTGCTTTTCTCTGCTGACTAATTGCGTTCAATTTGGCCGTCTTGTGCTTTTCGTCCAGTAGTCGTTAACGACTAGGTTATGTTTCCACCGAGTGGTCATAATTTGACCACGTTGTTCTCTGATCTGGTCGTATAAAGGTCTGTGTTCCTCTGTTTTCAAGTAGACTTCATATCCTAGTCTTTATAGCTTTGTAGCTATTGGAGAAAAAGGGATATGTAAATATTTGGAGGAAAAATCTTCAGGCACCATTCACCCCCTTTGTTGCCTGTCCAGTCCTACACAACTCAATTCCTTATTTGCTATTTTCTTAGTTATTCATGTATATAGATGATATTACATCAATATTACTACTGTGTGCATTAGTATGATACTAGACTAGTGAAGTATACACAAGTATATATTTCAGGTCCGACACCACCAGCCAAACCACCCGCGTACACATGCCTTTGGAATAACCTAATATAGATGCCTCCACGCTACACAAACCATAAATTCCGCAGGAACAGAGAGAAAAGCAAAGTATTCCATCTGAATAACCTTATATAGATGCCTCTACACTGCACGGAGCATAAATTCTAGAGGGACAAAAGAGAAAAGCAAAGTATTCCATCGACCACCAGTAGGGGTGCAAACGGGTCAGGTTAATCCCGACCGATCCGGCACCGAATCCGATTGGTACCGAATCCGGAGAAAAAATATGGGTTAGGATATGGTAACAGCAATATCCGTCCGAATTCGATACGTCTTCAAGTTTGATTTCAAGTTAGTGCTACTATTTGACGTTTTCATTTTCTTTTGCAATGGTAAAATAAAATCTTCCACATCAGCTATTAAGTAGTAACATCAAGTTCTTGACAGTACGTCCTTCTAGTCCATTTGTTGTACTGCATGCATTCCTTACAAATAAGTAGGGGTGCAAACGGCTCGGGTTAATTCCGACCGATCCGGTACCGAATCCGATTGGTACCGAATCCGGAGAAAAAATATAGGTTAGAATATGATAACAACAATATCCGTTCGAATCCGATCCATTTGCACCCCTATCCACCAGAGACCCAATCGCTCTCAGAGTACATCCCAAGTCTCAGCATCTCTCTCACACGCAGAGAGCTTCTCCGGCAAGGGTCTCAGAAGAGGACCCAAAAAGGCGTGTAGTAGCCAAGTCTCAGAAAGGTGCATCTGCATCTCCAGGTGATTGGAGGAGCCTCGACCGGGCTTCGCCGGCGTCGGCGACGAGCTCACAAGCATCCAAGAAGGTCAACTCTCTTTACTCAACTCGGGTAGGACTGCGAGTACAACAGTAGGATTGGGCGGGAAATTAGTAGGTCTGTTCTAATTCAAGTACCAGGCGAAAATTAGGAGAAGGTTTGGTTCTTTGTTTTCTATGAAAATGTCTGAATGGCTGTTTGGGAATCCCAAAATCCTTTTGTGTGTTCTCGGAAAAAAAATTCGGAGGATATTCGCAAAGTTTCCAAAATCTGTGCGTTTGGGCTGAAAGCTGATGTACTGATGCAAAATAGGATTCCCTAATATATCGTTGCATTCCTAATAAAAAGATTATATTGCTGCATAGATCTTGAAAAAGGATTACATGTAACACCTCGTGCGAAAAATTCCCTGAGAGGGCAGCCCCATGTGGAACAGGAACACATGCCTAGAACCTCGTTTCGCCTTAACCCAGAATTCCCTAATTATATGGTTGCATTACTTAAAAAAAGAATATGTTGTTGCATATATCTCAAAAAAAAAGATTAAGGACCCGTTCATATAAGCTTTTGGTTTTGGCTTATAAATAGTAACCGACCTTAGGCGACTATCTGAGGCTAAAGATCGATGGGTTCCAATGCCAAGTGGTGGGAACCTTACTGACTCGGGTTACATTGTGCAGAGGTCGCAAATTCAAGCAAGAATTTCACGCTCCCTAGGAGAAGAAGATCTCGTGGGGATTGAAGATAACAGAGAAACAGTCACTCAGTGGGTAATGCATGAGGCACTAACATGCTTTGTAATAGTTCTTCATGGCATGGGAGGGCTTGGAAAAACAACTCTTGCATCAAATGTTTACAAAAGAGAGCAGAAGGATTTTGACTGTAATGCTTGGGTCTCCATGTCTCAAACTTATTGCAGAGAAGAAGGGTAAAATTTGATGCTCGCACTACACAGTTCACGAAGAAGAGCAAATTTCACCAGTAGAGGGAGTATACTAAACATTTTAGGCAAGTATTACTGTGTTCTTGAAGCAGACCAAATGCTGCACAGTTCCGCTGATGGGCATGCAGAATGGTGGAAAATACATACTAGTGGTCACATGACAAAGTTATAGTTACTAGAATTGTAGCACTATATACAACTGAAATTCAATGATAACCCGTATTAAGTGTAGTTATTAGCGAGCTTATATAGGCAAAACTGTAGTGCTGCACTGGTTTGAAAACATGGTAAACTAGTTGTGGCATTTATTAGCAAGTTTGGAACAATTTGCGTATTTACTGAAACAGACACCAAAAACAATTTCAGCACAGAACTAAGTCAAATGTAAGTAGAACAAGAGAGAATATAACCTTAACATCATTGTTGTAGCAGTTAAATGTTTCTTCATTCTTCACTTCAGGAGCGTAACTCTGATCAATGCCTTTCATCTTCTTATTTCCCTGCAGGAAGAAAAACAATGAGAGGAAGAATAAGAAATATGACATCAGAACATTAAACAGGAAGCAAACCACATGTCTTAGTTGTTTGGATACGACGTAGGCTGCACTACCGTAAATTAAAATTTGTACCACGTAAACCAGAAAGCCATACGAGTAAGTGTTAGACCATGTGGATGGTCATGTATTTGGTGATGATGAATAATTGACATTTGAGTTACAGGAGAATTTGTATTTGTAAAAGTTTCGATCGATCGCAGTCAACAGTTTCGAGTTAGAGTGGCTTTGGTCAGCGTCCGAGTAGTTTCGAACCAGTCCGAGAGGCTTTGATCAATGCCCAAGTAGTTTCGGACCAGTTCGAGTGGTGTTGATTGGCGTCCGAGTGGTTTTGGTCTGTTCCAAGTGGTTTTGCTCGGCTCCAAGTAGTTGTGGTCGGGTCGAAGCGGTTCTGTATGCACAATTTGTTAAGTACTCCATGTGCTCACCTTTACTATATACAATACTGCTTAGTTGCTGGAGATCATGATTACATCACTATTGAGGAGTTGTTTCCTGAGGAGCATATTGAAGATTGTAGAAACTAGTCACGCTACTCCGGTTGATTGCCGTGGCCATATAGATGGGCTACATTTCAAGTTATCTTTATTTCTTTGCTGCAATTATTTCCTTAGTTAAGCCCTCGAGGCTAATTAATGTAAACATTGACCATAAGGTGGTAACTCAATTCCTTAATAATATTTGCTATTTTTTTAGTTATTCATGTATATAGATGATATGACATCAATATTAGTATTGTGTGTACTAGCATGATCTCAAACTAATGAAGTATACATAAAGTCCAAATTTATATATTTGAGGTCTGACACCACCAGCCAAACCACCCCCGTACATATGCCTTCGGGATAACCTAATATAGATGCCTCCACACTACACAAAAGCATAAATTCCACAAAAACAAAAGAGAAAAGCAAAGTATTCCATCTGAATAACCTAATATAGATGCCTCTACACTGCACAAAGCATAAATTCTAGAGGAACAAAAGAGAAAAGCAAAGTATTCCATCGACCACCAGAAACCCAATCGGTCTTCTGCCCCAAATAGTGGAGTACATCTCAAGTGTCAGCATCTCTCTCACACGCGGAGAGCTGAAGCAGATAGAATGGTGGCGGAGGCCACGCGCTTCTCCGGCAAGTTGTAGTAGGTTCAAGAACAGAGCGAGCATTTTCAGAAAGGTGCATCTGCATCTCCAGGTGATTGCCGGCGTCGGCGACGAGCTCACAAGCATCCAGGAAGGTCAACTCTCTTTACTCAACTCGGGTAGGACTGCGAGTACAACAGCAGGATTGGGCGGGAAATTAATAGGTCTGTTCTAATTCAAGTACCAGGCGAAAATTAGAAGAAGGTTTGGTTTTTTGTTTTCTATGAAAATCTCTGAATGGCTGTTTGGGAATCCCAAAATCCGTTTGTTTGTTGGTTGTTATCCTACTTCTATCTAGCCTTTTGTGTGTTCTCGGAAAAAAAATTCGGAGGATATTCGCAAAGTTTCCAAAATCTGTGCGTTTGGGCTGAAAGCTGATGTACTGATGCAAAATAGGATTCCCTAATATATCGTTGCATTCCTAATAAAAGATTATATTGCTGCATAGATCTTGAAAAAGGATTACATGTAACACCTCGTGCGAAAAATTCCCTGAGAGGGCAGCCCCATGTGGAACAGGAACACATGCCTAGAACCTCGTTTCGCCTTAACCCAGAATTCCCTAATTATATGGTTGCATTACTTAAAAAAAGAATATGTTGTTGCATATATCTCAAAAAAAAAGATTAAGGACCCGTTCATATAAGCTTTTGGTTTTGGCTTATAAATAGTAACCGCTTGTAGAGAAGCTAGTAAAGAAAGACACATGCGTGCGGTTTTGACCAATATAAATGAAGACGATGCAGTGTATACTACAATCGACTAGTAGATCCCGTTTTGAAAAGATATTCTGTTTGAAAGCTAAGTATTGCAGAAAAATCATTTACTATAGAAAAGTAGCTTTTAGAATCCAATATAAATATTGTCTACATGTAACACCCTGTGCCTAAAATTCCATAGGAGGGCAGCCCCTATGTGGAATGGGTAAATATATGTTACACCTCGCTTCGTCTACAAGGATTAATCCAGAAGCGCTACATTTTGTGCCAATAGGCTTTATACGCTAATGTAAATGTAAAGTGGCACGTGGAAATAAAGGTTGAGGTGTTAAACTATATCGCTGCAAAGCAATGAAGTTACTTACCGTTATTTTATTGAAAATTGAATTTATACCCTTTGCAAAATCACGGCAGCTCTGAAACAAACCAAATTTTGCAAAGAATTCAAATTGCTTTTGATTTTGTTTTCTCTTGCTTCCTTAGCCAAAACCACACTAATCTCAAAGCAATCCAGCCTCAAAGCCCTGCCGATATCGCTTCAACGGAGGAAAAATCGCGCGGCACTGTTCACCACCCGATATTTTCACCGCCTGCTCCCGTTCCCTCGCCGCCAAGCCGACCGACCTTCTTGCGTCTTCTCGCGCCTGGCCGACCTCGCCCGTCCTGCTCCACTTGCCAGCAGCTGTACGCCACCCATGATTACCCCTGCACCGTGTCAGCTGCCCCGGCTGTTGCCGTCCGCCGTGGACACGCCCCCTCCTCTGCTCTCCCAGCTCACCCAGCCGACCTAACGTCGCCTGACATGTTTGACCGCCGCAACACTCTGCCCAAGACGCCAGACATCCTCCCCTGCCAGCCCTTCCCGACCATTCTCGCCCCCCTGTGCCGCCGCCGTCCTGATCCTCTCTCGGAGCCAAACCGCCTCCGGACTCCTATAAAAGCCAAAGACCCCTCCAATCTCCTCCACACCCCACCGTGAAGCTCTACTCTCGCCCAATTAGGTTGTCATCCCCTCCATCGCCGCCAATCGCTGGAGAACCGCAAGTAAGCCCCGTTTCCAATTCTTTCCATACAGTCGATTTCGTTTCGATTGCTTGCTTCCGTAGCTCCCCCATAACCCTAGAATCATGATCAAAGATTCGCCATAGCTCGCCTGACCCCGTAGTTCACCGGCGACATACTTCACCGCCAGTCACACCACCTCACCGTGGCTAGCTCACCACAGACCTCCTTGACCCAAACCGTTGCCTTCCAAGTCACCGTGACCTTCCCGCTTGGTTAAAAGTATCCAATTAGAATGGAGAACCTCCTGTAGCTCCCATGCCATGAAGAACCGCCGCGGAGATCCTCGCCGGCCGAAGCTTCGCCAACCCCGACCGCCCAAGGCCAAAAATGGGTCCTCCTCAAACCCCTGAGTCCGTCCATGCCCTCAGTTTTCATCGAAGATGGCCATAGCATCGGGAATCGCCATCGCAAATTTTCCCCTAATTCGGTCAAGCTTAGCTGAGCACGCTGGAGGAAGGAGATGAACAAGACCGCCCAGATCGTAGCATCCGCCCGCATGAACAAGAACCCTATCCCAAGATCGTAGAAAGATGGATCCGGAATGAACAGTAAAGATCCACCGTGAATAGTAAATACCCGTTACTGTTCATTCATACCCAAAAATGCAAAATATACTCGTTTTGACCGTTTCGAGCCCACCAATCCATTTTTCAACTCCGTTTTACCATCCCAAACACCCAAAAACCCAGAACCTATTTTATTTGGTTTTTCTCGAATTTTATTTCTTTATTTTGTTTCTTTGTTCCTAGCTCATTTTCTTCGAGCGTGGAATTAAATTATTTTCTTTGCTTTGCGCTAGCGCACGACGTCGTGTGTCGACCAAGTCGAGAAGGTGGAGCTCAAGATCAAGCTCAAGATCGAGAAATTGAAGAATACGAGCTAATCGAAATCGTAAACCCGCAAGGCAAGTCGCACATATTTTAAACATGTTGATCCTACATTTCCTAAGTTATTTATTTATTTGCATTTTCATTATGGTATTTGCCCGCTGTTATTTTGTGTACAATAAATGCTTAGAATGACATGATACTAGTTATGTCCTACCACCCGAAAAAGCCCAGTCTAATTTGTTGGCCATATTCACCTTGACAAGACATAGTATTGTTAATTATAATAATATGTAGCCATAATAGTTCAGAGAATCAATAACATCCTTAGTTAGTAAAAGAGTTGGTCTTTATTTGAAGAATGGTTTTAGGGTAAGCGAGGATCGTTAGATCCTATGACCTTAACCGAGGATGAAGGCAAATCAGTGACAGTGTTACGACACTAAACGCGAATTTGTGGGAAGAAATTGCTACCGGAGAAAATGTAAGGACTAGATCCTTATGCTGAGTAAAGAACATAGTGATCGCCCAACCACAAGCGTTGATACGTCAAACCTGGTCTAGTAACTGCTCAAATTCAATTGAGCCTCTACATAAGCAGCTGGAGGCTAAGTGTGAGTCCATACGAAAGGGGTTGAGCAGGGTCGTATGGAGAGTGATTATTTTCTGAACAATTGATTTGCTTATCAATGATCCACACAATAGTAGGCTGAGGCAAGTATGGGATTGTCGGGGAAGCCTATTAGGTGGAGGCTATATAAAGAATTGAGCAGTGAAAAGCCTTGTTTTCTTAAAACCAGACGTGGGATTAAGAAATCTTGTGTGTAAAGCAGGGCAGCTCTGCAGAGTCATGACTAATGGTATTCGAATACGCCGTGCTTCCGGTTAATGAAGCTGTGTTTAATGGGTGAATCCAATAACAAGGCATAAGTAGAATTGAGAATGCTTTGGAAATGTTGAATATTGATAATCACGCTTGAAAACCCCTTTACATTAACGAAGTTACTTTTCAAGCTTTTATCTGGTTTTCAACTAAAACTGCATCCACATAAAATAATAAACATGTTTTCCCTTCAATTGTTATATCATGCATGTAGTTATTGTTAAGTTCCGTGTGACTTGTTGAGTACGGTAGTAGTACTCATACTTGCTAAAAACATAAACAGAGATACAAACTTTGAGGAGGCAGGTGAAGACGAAGAGATGGTTCTTTACGAGATGAACGAAGTTTGGATTAGGGTCGTTCTCCGCTCAGGCGTGCCTGTGGCGTCTTTTGCTGTAATGTAACTAAAGGTAGTCGGCATTGCTGTAATACTTGGCTTTAATACCCTTATACTGTTATAAAGTTCACTTTTGCTCTTAAGCTTGTGTTGGCAATGTTATACACTCGAAGGATGTACTGCAATTTGAGCAGTCCAGGCGATTAGGGTTTCATAATACTCCCAGAAATGGGGGTGTTACAGAGTGGTATCAGAGCCTACTTGCTTGACCGTAGGATGACCCTAGGTGTAGGTTTGATTACGATAAGAATACGATTTCACAAAGCCATATTTTCAAGTACAAAAGAATTTCGAAAACCATAAGTGTCATTGCTATCTCGCCTTTCCTATTTCTATCTTATCTTTCTTAAGTTTGTGAGTAAAAAGCTTTCCTTTTTGAGTTTTGTCAAAATCTCAAAAACACGAGTAGACGTCTAGACTAATTTCATGCTGACTAAATGAAACGAAAGCTAACCCTAGTTAAAAGGAATATTAAAAATGGTGTTAAAAAGAAGTAGTGAGAATTCACTGACCAAAGCTTTTCCTTCTGAAACGTTATAAGATCACCGCTCGAGTAGTTAGCCAATAATACCTGTTTGATATCCTTGATGCAATGGGTAAAACCATTCTAGTAGACGAAGATTTTCTGTTTGTATTAATAGCCAAATTGCACTATTAGCCTGTGAGCTACTATATAAGCAATTTGTGCAAAACTAATGTCTGATTTCAATTAAAGATTATGTTAGAAGTTTTCTACTTCTACCCCAATTCGTCTTGATTCTTACCTGTGTTGTTCTGTTCTCTCCTCATCTATCAAGCAAATCTCATAAAGAATTAAATGCAAATTTCTGATTGCAACAAATAGATTGAATTATAACCATGGAAGTTTAGAGAAAGGAGTAGATAACCCATAAGGAATTAAAATATGAGACGATGATGATCGAAGTTATTGGTGGGATTATATTGGAAGAATTTGAATGGATAAAGTAATAGAATTTGTTGGATCGGATTGATTAGAAGAATGAGTAATCAAAAAAAAATGAATGATATTGATTATTGGATTTTAGGCTTGAACAATGATGTTATTCTTGGAAGATGTTAATAATAGTGATTATTGGATTATAGTTCTGATCAGTGATATTATCCTCGGTGGACCTTTAAAATGATGAATTAATTGAGAAGTAGATAATAAGAAGCTTAGATGATTATTTGATGAGCAGACTGAGATTAGTAGTTGATAACGGAAATAAATTAGATTGTTAGAAAATATTGATACATATGAAATTGGTGGATTTAAAATGAAGATATTGGATTACAAATAGATTTGATATTGGAGTTATAGTCATGGTTGAAGTTGGAATTTACGCAGGATCTGGATAACCATGATTTGATTAATGTAGTTAGGAGGTTGCAATAGAATTTATGTATTCGGTGGATCGAATGAATGATAATAATATTTGTTTGGGGTTATAGATGAAAATGATGGCATAACTAGGAGATATTATAGTTCTAGTGTGAAATAGAAACAAAATTGAAAAAGGTCATTGGATTCTAAGCCTATATACAGAAGTAGTATAGAAAATTTATTAAGCCGTGGATGCCAAATACAAAAAAAAATGTGGGATTACCTTTGCAGGTATGCGAAAAATTTTGAAGTAGCATCTTGCAAAAACAATCAGAAATATCATTTAATCTCACTTCATCTTCTTTCCTATCTTCTTCTTGCTCTTCCCTCATTTCAGTCTTACTTCCCTTGCTAAGCCCAAAAACGTTACAGAACTGATTCTTAAGTTTCGACTACAGTCAAATAATGTCATTGAATAAGATCTGATGATGCAGCAGATGGAAAACAGAAATCAGAACAGACAATCCAACATGGTAGAAGCTTTATACAATATGACGGAAGCCTATATGAAGGAAGTCTTATCTATCATGGAGAAAGCTCGGATTGAAAGCAAACAAGGACAAGTTAAAATACTAGAACAAGAAGCAACGATATTGGAGCAGCTCATTACGAGAATGTCATCAGAAGAATTAGTATCAAAGTCAAGCATGACCGCGTTCAAATTTACAGCCTTCCTGAAAACTCGACCGCCGGAGTTTTCATCAGTAGCAGAGTCTTTGAGCGCTGATAACTGGTTACACAGCATGGAGAAGAGACTAAAAGCTATCCAATGTACGGATAAGGAAAAGGTTCTTTTCGCTGCCTACCAACTATCAGAACCGGCCATCAACTGGTGGAATGCTATCCAATGGATATATCCGAACAAAAATGATATTACCTGGAAAGAATTTGTGGTTAGGTTTCGCAAGACTTATATTCCTTCTAAAGTCGTCACAGAAAGATATCAGGACTTTCTTAATCTCCGACAAGAAGACAAGTCTATTATGGAGTATCTGCAGCAATTCCATCGTCTGTCACAATATGCTCAAGAAGATATTGACGAAGCAAAAAGAATGGCATACTTTATACAAGGTTTGCAACCAAAGATAAAGCGCTACATTATGACCATGGAATTCTCAAATTTATAGACTCTAGTTGATAAAGCTCTTTGGATAGAAGAAGAAATATCAGGGTATGTGAGGATTATCAATCGAAATGATCCTTTAACCATGGCACTCAAGACTTGTTTTCACTGCAACCAAGAAGGACATATTCGTTCCCAATGCCCATGGAAATCCCTACCTAAGGAAGAAGCCTGGGTACAAGCTAAAGGACAGACATCAGCGTCATATCAACTGCCAACAGAAGAAGAAGGACGCTACCCCAAGAAAGCTCGAGTAGAAAACAAGACAAATGCACCTTAAAGAAATGAATAAGAGAAAGCAAGCAACAGAGATAGTCAGGAAGTTGAAAAGCAAGCAACACCGCTAGCAAGAATGACTGCTACCTTATACTTTTGGTATGAGCAAGTAATTTTGTAAGCTATCAATTGTACCCGTGTTATCTGTATACTGCTATGAAGAATAAAGAAGTTTGTGTCACATATCACCATGGACTTGATGCAACAAATGTGAATATTTGGATGACTACCCAAGGGATGAAAGAACCAATTCAGCTTGGATGGAAAATCAGAATAATACAGTGGAAGTATGGTAAATCCAAGATACACAAGACATCAGAACGAATAAACCAGACACGTCTTAAGAAATACTAAAGACAATCATAAGGAAAGTTTATATGAAGATACAAGACATGATATAATACACAAGGATGATATACAGGTACAGTAAGAGAAAGAGATATGGAGAAAAGAGAGTATATAAACTTGGGTATGGCAAGAAAAGTCTTGGAGCTAAAAGGATGGAAGGATTATAATATCTACATCAAGGTGTCAACACCTTAGTCAGCCCTAATTCAGCCCTTGGTTGGAATTAAATCCGCGACAATGAAGATGGTTACGTATAACCAAGGACAATGATACAAATATTCAATTTTGCCCAGAAAAAGAGAGTGACGGATACATTAAAGTCAAAAGATATATCATGGTATGGTTACTAAGTGTTATCTCAAGTATGACGAGGAAATTCAACAGAGTTCGTTACTGAGCAAGAAATTTTGGGATCTCGTGGTCACTAAGATTTTGGGATCACTTTTGAGTACCAAGTAAAGAGAGAAATCAAAGGATTGGATTATGAAAGAAGCTCACTATACATAGTTCTCTATACACGTTGATAAAGTAGAGATAAATCAAAATCTGAAAGAAGAATTTTGATGAGGTAATATGAAGAGAAAAATCTCAGGATATAATGTTTGACAGAAAATAAAAGACAGACTGCTACAGTCGTAACCATTCTTGGAATGGAAATGAGCAATAGGAGGATATTGGTATGAATTTGTTTTACAGACTCCCGAAGGCACGAGTAGCCAACCAAGTAAACAACTTACGGAAGGGATAAAGATAGCAGAAATATCGCATGAATCCTTAGATGGAATCATTCCGACCTAAAGCACAAGTCACATCTATGCCTTGGGAAAGACTTCATGAAATCTTGATAACTCAGATGACCAAAAAGGACAAAGTATCAGCAAAGTACCAGTCAACAACTACTACATGAAGATCACACTGAAAGACAAATAAAATATAAGGAAAGGAATCAGAACTGTAACACATTTTGATTTTCAACCCATTTGTTAATCTGGGTGAATCTCGGGGTCGAGATTCTTTTTAAGGGAGGTAGGTTGAAACAAACCAAATTTTGCAAAGAATTCAAATTGCTTTTGATTTGTTTTCTCTTGCTTCCTTAGCCAAAACCACACATTTTGATTTTGTTTCGATTGCTTGCTTCCGTAGCTCCCCCATAACCCTAGAATCATGATCAAAGCTTCGCCATAGCTCGCCTGACCCCGTAGTTCACCGGCGACATACTTCACCGCCAGTCACACCACCTCACCGTGGCTAGCTCACCGCAGACCTCCTTGACCCAAACTGTTGCCTTCCAAGTCACCGTGACCTTCCCTAGTTGGTTAAAAAGTATCCAATTAGAATGGAGAACCTCCCTATAGCTCCCATGCCATGAAGAACCGCCGCGGAGATCCCTCGCTGCCGGCGAAGCTTCGGCCAACCCCGACCCTGCCCAAGGCCAAAAATGGGTCCTCCTCAAACCCCTGAGTCCGTCCATGCCCTCAGTTTTCATCGAAGATGGCCATAGCATCGGGAATCGCCATCGCAAATTTTTCCCTGTTTCGGCTACTACGATTGCCGCTGGAGGAAGGAGATGAACAAGACCGCCCGCATTGTAGCATCCGCCCACGATAAACAAGAACCCTATCCCAAGATCTTTGTAGCAAGATGGATCCGGAATGAACAGTAAAGATCCACCGTGAATAGTAAATACCCGTTACTGTTCATTCATACCCAAAAATGCAAAATATACTCGTTTTGACCGTTTCGAGCCCACCAATCCATTTTTCAACTCCGTTTTACCATCCCAAACACCCAAAAACCCAGAACCTATTTTATTTGGTTTTTCTCGAATTTTATTTCTTTGTTCCTAGCTCATTTTCTTCGAGCGTGGAATTAAATTATTTTCTTTGCTTTGCGCTAGCGCACGACGTCGTGTGTCGACCAAGTCGAGAAGGTGGAGCTCAAGATCAAGCTCAAGATCGAGAAATTGAAGAATACGAGCTAATCGAAATCGTAAACCCGCAAGGCAAGTCGCACATATTTTGAACATGTTGATCCTACATTTCCTAAGTTATTTATTTATTTGCATTTTCATTATGGTATTTGCCATTGTTATTTTGTGTACAATAAATGCTTAGAATGACATGATACTAGTTATGTCCTACCACCGAAAAAGCCAGTCTAATTTGTTGGCCATATTCACCTGGACAAGACATAGTATTGTTAATTATAATAATATGTAGCCATAATAGTTCAGAGAATCAATAACATCCTCAGTTAGTAAAAGAGTTGGTCTTTATTTGAAGAATGGTTTTAGGGTAAGCGAGGATCGTTAGATCCTATGACCTTAACCGAGGGTGAAGACAAATCAGTGACAGTGTTACGACACTAAACGAGAATTTGTGGGAAGAAATTGCTACCGGAGAAAATGTAAGGACTATATCCTTATGCTGAGTAAAGAACATAGTGATCGCCCAACCACAAGCGTTGATACGTCAAACCTGGTCTAGTAACTGCTCAAATTCAATTGAACCTCTACATAAGCAGCTGGAGGCTAAGTGTGAGTCCATACGAAAGGGGTTGAGCAGGGTCGTATGGAGAGTGATTATTTTCTGAACAATTGATTTGCTTATCAATGATCCACACAATAGTAGGCTGAGGCAAGTATGGGATTGTCGGGGAAGCCTATTAGGTGGAGGCTATATAAAGAATTGAGCAGTGAAAAGCCTTGTTTTCTTAAAACCAGACGTGGGATTAAGAAATCTTGTGGGTAAAGCAGGCACTCAGAGAGTCATGACTAATGGTATTCGAATCTGCCGTGCTTAGGTTAATGAAGCTGTGTTTAATGGGTGAATCCAATAACAAGGCATAAGTGGAATTGTGAATGCTTTGGAAATGTTGAATATTGATAATCACGCTTGAAAACCCCTTTACATTAACGAAGTTACTTTTCAAGCTTTTATCTGGTTTTCAACTAAAACTGCATCCACATAAAATAATAAACATGTTTTCCCTTCAATTGTTATATCATGCATGTAGTTATTGTTAAGTTCCGTGTGACTTGTTGAGTACGGTAGTAGTACTCATACTTGCTAAAAACATAAACAGAGATACAAACTTTGAGGAGGCAGGTGAAGACGAAGAGATGGTTCTTTACGAGATGAACGAAGTTCGGATTAGGGTCGTTCTCCGCTCAGGCGTGCCTGTGGCGTCTTTTGCTGTAATGTAACTAAAGGTAGTCGGCATTGCTGTAATACTTGGCTTTAATGCCCTTATACTGTTATAAAGTTCACTTTTGCTCTTAAGCTTGTGTTGGCAATGTTATACACTCAAAGGATGTACTCGCAGCTGAACAGTCCTGAGCATTTGCGAGGGTTTCATAATACTCCCAGAAATGGGGGTGTTACAAGCTCTTACCCTTATTTTGTTCCATCTTTTGCTGTTGTTTCCTCTAATTCTTAAATAAGCTTGTCATTTATCGCAATGCATTAATTCATACGCACCCTTTTTACAGGCCGTGCTGTTTGTAAAATCCTAACCAAGATATCAGCCTACCTAAATCTGCAAACTAGTTACTACGGAGAGCAATGGCTGAGGTTGTGATTTCTTTAGCCATTAAAAAGATTGCTATTGCTATAGGAAATGAAGCAATCAACCAAGCTAGTACGCAACTCAAAAAGTTTGTGGTACAACGAACAGAGCTCGAAGGCAGCATGGGTCGTATGGGGATGGAGCTTCGGGTGATGCATGATTTCCTCTGTCAAATGGACATTCGATACCGCCAAAATCAAATATTTGAAGGTTGGTTGGAGGAGGTGCGAAAGGTAGTACATGCCATCGAGGATATTGTTGATGGTTATTTGCATCTGGTTGGAGAGGAACCTGATACTGGATGGAGTTCCCACTTGAAGAAAGGAATCAAGAAACCAAAAACTCTTCTTCTTTTAAACAATATAGCTTCCTTGATAAAGCAAAAGGAGCTCGACCTTAGGCGACTATCTGAGGCTAAAGATCGATGGGTTCCAATGCCAAGTGGTGGGAACCTTACTGACTCGAGTTACATTGTGCAGAGGTCGCAAATCCAAGCAAGAATTTCACGCTCCCTAGGAGAAGAAGATCTCGTGGGGATTGAAGATAACAGAGAAACAGTCACTCAGTGGGTAATGCATGAGGCACTAACATGCTTTGTAATAGTTCTTCATGGCATGGGAGGGCTTGGAAAAACAACTCTTGCAGCAAATGTTTACAAAAGAGAGCAGAAGAATTTTGACTGTCATGCTTGGGTCTCCATATCTCAAACTTATTGCAGAGAAGAAGTCTTAAAAAAGTTAACTGCTGAATTTTGCAAAGATAAACAAAAGGACTTGTGCACTGAAGAGACACTGAAGAGCTTTCTAGAGCACAAAAGGTACTTGATTGTACTGGATGATGTTTGGAAACCAGAAGATTTCACTAGCCTGTCCGGAGAACTCATCCCAAATCTCCAAGGAAGTAGAATAATAATCACAACACGTAATGCTGATGTCGCTCAGCTTGCCAGCCAAGGATTGAGGTTAGAGCTAAAAACCTTATCAGAGGCTCAGTCATGGGAGCTCTTTTGTAAGAAAGCTTTTCCATGTGAGACGGATCATGAATGCCCTCCAGGACTCGAGGCTTTGTCACGTAAAATACTGAGCAAGTGTGGAGGCTTGCCTCTTGCTATTGTGTCTATCGGCAGTCTCTTGTATGTGCGCGAGAAGACGATAGAGGAATGGAAAAGAATTAATGATCAACTCAGCTGGGAGCTAGCTAATAATTCAGGGCTGTCTGATGTCAGCAATATTTTGTATCTAAGCTTCATATACCTTCCAACATATCTGAAGAGTTGTTTTCTGTACTGCAGCTTGTTTCCAGAGGACCATGTTCTGAGAAGAAGAGCACTCATAAAATTGTGGATAGCAGAGGGGTTCATTGAGGTACGCGGTGAAAGCACATTAGAAGAAGTGGCAGCTTACTATCTGAACGAACTAGTCCGAAGAAGTATGTTGCAGGTTATTGAACGCAACTCGTTTGGAAGGATAAAAGCGTGTAAAATGCATGATATAGTTCGGGAGTTGGCATTGGATTTGTGTCAACGTGAGAGTTTCGGTGTTTCATATGGGAGTGGTAAGCCTGGGTCAGCAGCTATGGATACACGCCGACTGTTTATACAGAGATGCACTGATGATATCCAATCAAATTCAACTCTACATCGTGCTCGATCTATCGTATCATTTGATAATGGCACGCCATCATCCATGCTGCTGCCTTCAATAGCAGAGAAGTCTAAATATCTATCAGTGCTGGAATTGTGCGGCCTGCCTATCGAGAAGGTTCCAAATGCTATTGGAGATCTGTTTAATTTACGCTATTTGGGTTTGCGTGTTTCAAAGGTGAAGTTCCTTCCAAAGTCTATCAAGAAGCTCTCTAATCTATTGACATTGGACCTTTACGGATCCAACATACAAGAGCTGCCTCAGGGAATTTCGAAACTCAAGAAGCTTAGGAATTTGTATGCTCAGAAAAATAATGATCCATTCTGGAGAGACTTTCGGAGTTGGAGTGGTGTGTGCATCCCCAAGGGCTTAGAGAATTTAAAAGATCTACGAACGCTACAGGCAGTGCAGGCACAAGAGGGGTCTGTAAGAGATTTGGGGAAATTGACACAGTTGAGAACATTGAGGGTTCTGAATGTGAAGGGGGTCTATTGTGATGACCTATGCAGGTCTCTACTCCAGATGGAGTTCTTGTCCAGCTTGGCTATTTGTGCAAGTGACGAAAATGAGGTTCTCCGATTGGATGGTTTAACCCCTCCGCCAGCTAACATTTGCAAACTCTGTCTGCGGGGGCAGTTGGCACCAGGGACGTTGGATTCTCCTCTTTTCCAATCAGCTGGGGAAAATTTATATGAAGTGCGTCTACGTTGGTCTCAGTTGGCACAAGACCCTCTGCTATCCCTTTCTCAGCTGTCAAACTTGACGCTGCTCTCTCTCGTGAGAGCATACCTTGGAGAACGATTAACATTTTACCCCGGGTGGTTTCCCAGGTTGAAGGAGCTGCGTTTAGTAGATCTGCCTAATCTGAAGACACTAGAGATACAAGAAGGTGCCATGAAGAACCTGGAAATTTTATCATTAGTCTACCTTGACAAACTGATAGAGATCAGGCCTGCCGTTAAATACTTCACGTCCCTCCGAGAAGTGTTTTCTCACAGGGTGACTGCTGAGTTGCAAATGTGGTTGCGTGGTTGACATCTGAGAAGGCCCTGTGATGTTCTGTGCAAGAAATGTAAGTCGCTCAACAGCTTGCTATTGCGGTATTATGTTCAAGATTAATCGTCTAATTCCATCCTCACGTTCTGTTCTTTATCGAGTAGGTGATCGGTGGGGAAAATGATTTAGCCGAGATTGCTGCTATCTGTTATTGGATCTCTGTTGAAGCCTGGCGTGTTGTACTGTTGTTTGATAGCCGGAGGTTCCTTGTCGCTGGTTTAGCCGGGAATTCTGCCTGGTCCGTCACCACCTGGAATTCCCTCCTCTCAGCACCAAACTCGCTGGTTCCTTGTTGATCATTTTAATTAGGGAAACTTGATCATATACCCTCCCTTTAGTTGGGAAATTGAGGATTTACCCTCCACATCTCAATGACACGTGGGGTCATCATAAGTCACTGACACGTGGGCCAGGAGGGTAAATCCTCAATTTCCATCTAAAGGGAGGGTATATGATCAATTTTTTCTTTTAATTAATATTTCGCTTCCAGTGGTGTCAGGCATAAAACAGGGTGTTAGCGTCTACGGATTCCTTAAATACTAAATTCTTGTCTGGGACTGAAGTTGGAAAGATTGTAAGGGTTATTTGAGTGCAAGAATTCCTTGTACTGTCATTACATAATGTTTATAATTTATGATAGGAGTGACTAGTGATGTTTTATATATTGGGCATTTGCCTCGCCACCATTGTCGGACCATGTGTACAAGATCTATCTATGTGATTCTCGACATCGTTGGCCGCCTAGTCCTTGACGATGCCGGTAGCACCGTCGACTCCCAAGTTCCTCCACGCCGGTGAGGCCGTCTTCGCCGGCGCCTCGCTCGCATTCCACTCCCATCTCGTAGATGTCGGCAAGCCCCAGCCCACTGCTCCAGCTACTCCGCCACGTCCATAGCCGCCCCCGCCGCCACTTCTAGAACCGCCCACCGTGGTGGTGCCAGGGCACACTCGAATGCAGGGAACCCGCACCACCCCGCGCGTTCGTCACGGCTCCCGGCGGTGTAGAGGCGGCGGATTCGAGGTTCCAAGGTTTGTGCGCCAACTGTTCGACATGTGTTCTACGGATGTTTTAACGCTGAACAAATTGGCGTGTTGCTGAGGGTTGAATTGGATGCACTTTTGATTGTAGGGTGGAGCTCGTTTATTATGAAGATGGAAGATGGTGAGGTTTCTAATGAATAAGGATAGATTGATTGGCATGCGATCAGTTTATCTTAGGGTGTTTTAGCGGTAGGTTGGATAAAAATGTTGTGATGTTTTCTGTGAATTAAAATATTTTAAGATTGTAAGAGGGTGAAGTACTGGGCAACAGGTACCTCAAGTTGGGGGAGTATGTGGAAAGCGGAAAGAAATGCCATTTCCCTAACTATCTGATTGAGATCGGCGAGGCCAAAAATCAAAGCAAAGGTTGATTTTATACATGCCCTAGTTTATATAGTCATGACTTCTGTATCGAATATGTGGGTCTACGCCTTATGAGACCTCTTATGTGTGTGAGAGAATTTTCTGATTAAGAGAATTAACTCACTCTCTAAGAACTGCTCAAATTGGTCGTCACTTATCTCACACAAAGTATCCAAAGAGAAACCCGAAGCACCATCAGAAAATACTCCAAAAGCAGAAGTGTGATCAATGACCAAAGGCATTGATTGGAACTTCATCTTGCAAGAGACGATGTCAATCTCATAAGTCTTGAGCATGAGTACAACACATCAAGAGTCAAGATCAACAAACTAGTCGTGTCCTTGATGGTGGTCACTTTCATCTCTCAAACCCTAAGGTCCAAGGCAGAAGTATCTGACTAGCATTGTCCGAGTCTGGGTATGTGAGACCAATAGCTCAGAAGTTACTTAGAATCTTGTGAAATCTGTCAAATTACTCATCAAGAACTCACTAGTAAGTATCTCAAATTTGTTGTATTCACACTTGTACTGGTCCTGTCGGATAGTCTTGATCTAAGTAGTACCCTCATGGTATGCATCGAGGGTCACCCAGACGTCGTATGCCGACGTGAGATGAGAGACGCGATCGAACTCACTCCGACTAATACCTTGGATGATGTTGTCCCTTCCCTTAGCATTTGCCTCCATATCTAGTGTATTCATCGCTGTGATATGCTAATCGGTAGGAACAACGAATCGAGTCTTAACCTTTCTCCAAATCGCATAGCCTTGAGCCTGAATGTAAGACTCCATCCTGCTCTTCCAAAAGGGATAGTCGATCCCATCAAAAAGAGGCGGTTTGGTGGAACACTTGTCTACTGTCATGGCTTCTAAGACTCGTTAAGATCTATGAGAAGAGCTAACCGGGCTCTGATACCACTTATAGGATCGGATAGACAACAGAGGGTAAATGGTGCCTTAAATTTTTTTCCTAAGTATTCACTTATCTTTTACTCCGATATCTACAAAGCTATGAATATTAGAATATGAATCCTATTTGAAAAACCAGAGACTCACAAAGCAGAACACAATCAGTAGATAAAACAACGTGGTCGAAATTCTAACAATGTGGTCGAAAACTTACACGTGATCGAAAATTGACTACCAATCGAAAATTCAACGTGATCAAAAATTGACTAGTGGTCGACGATCAGAGAGTGATCAACAACCAACGTGGTCGTAATCCAACAGGTGGTCTAAAACTGACATGGTCGATGACCAGTGAGCGATCGAAACCGAAGTGATCGAAACTCATTGAAGCACTGCCAGTAAGGTTGACGACCAGTAAGCGGTCAAAACAGACGTGGTTGAAACTTGTGAATGGTCAAAAGCTTCTGAGTGGTTGAAAACTTCTGAGTGGTCGAAAATTCAGAGGGACAGAAGAACAGTCTAAATTTCAGAATAGTTTCACAACGAGCTAAAGAGCGTGGCAGATGATATGTGTCGTCTGTCGTGTTTTTTGAGCTCTGATAGAGGTCTATTTTTGTAAAAAAAAAATGTGCTAGCGGCCAAAATTGAAGAAAACGTTGCTAGGGGGCAATTTTAGAGCAGATTAAGGCACATATTTGTAGTATATGAAGCATGTATATCAGGTAGAACATATATTTTGCATAGCTTGCAAAATACTAAATGCATCATTTTATTCAAAAGAACTTATAAAAATAACAGTGTACCTATGAGCATAAAGTTACAAATTTATAAAAAGTACAGATATGTAGTCCATCCAATGTAATACTTGCACATTTATTTTTTATTCCTCATAATCCTATATTTAGTTGGCTTTTGAATTTCTTTGTTGTTCGATCCTTTATCAACACCGTCGTGCTTGAGAGTTGCTCTCCACTTTCTCTTGGGGCTTGATTCGTTCTCTTTCTCAGTACCTTCACTTTTTGATTCTTCATCATCAAGTTTGCTGTGTATTTTTTTTATCAACACCGGCGCACTGGCGAGTTGTCCGCTTTCTCTTTGGTCTTGCATCATTTATTTTCTTAGTACCTTCATTTTCTAATTCTTCGTCATCAAAATGTAAAACACGTCTTGTGCTCATTGCTCCAGTCCTTTGTCTTCAATTGCTTTTTATCATCACTGGATATTATATTGCAACAAGTTGCTCCATTACTTCGATCTGTGAATTTTGGTAGCTTACGCAAAGGTTTCTACATAAACATATTAAAAACTAACACAATAGTTATTTATTGAAATAATTAGAACAAAATGTAACTATTGTTCAACTTTTAGAGATGAAATCCTCAACTGATATTGTACATTTATACATCATTCCTTAATAATCTTTTTGCTATGGTTCCTTTTTCTAACCGTAACGCTACTGCATGGCTAATCTTTCTAACTTTTGTAATTAACCACACAAAAAAGTTTACTGATTGCACTGCTTAAAAAATTGCATCTTGCAGGTAGGAGCAAACCGTCCAAATTAACACCTAAGCGATCAGAGTGCTTAAAATATACATCTATAAGCATATAAACATGAAGAAAGGAGGAACTAAACGTTCATTAATCTATGTCATATGCTTTATATACATAACTGACCATAACATAACAGTAAACATCTAATTGCTCCAAAAAAGTAAGAACAACATCTACATGCAACAAATGAAATATATCATTCAACATCTACATACAAAAGAAAGAACAACACATTTCTGTTCAGCATTGAAATTTTTTTTGCAAACAATATAGTTCGGATATCCATATTTGAGATTATAGTCATCCAATTTGAACTGAAAAATTAGTGTCTTTCCACATATTTTCTGGATCAATTTTTTCTTTCATGGATATCATAGCCATCTATATCTACTAAGAAACTTGTTGATTGCTTAATCAATTTTTAGCTTCGGTCTCGAACATGGTGCAAGTTGTTGCTGCACTTGAATCAAGTTTACCCTGCAAATAATATAAAAATTTATGCTACTACAGGACAAATTAGTATCAAAATAATACTGTATTATCGAATTTACATTGGAGATGTCTTTTTAGGTTCTTTTCCACACTTGGGACAATTGAAGCGGCTGTCTTCCTTCGCCTTTTTGCTGCATATTGTTGCTTCTGTAGTATAGAACTTTTCCTGTTGATGATAAGATGACTAAGCACATGAATATTTGTAACAAACCAATAGATAGAAGTAAAAAATATTAAAGACCCGTTTTTCAGATTCATACGTAAGTTCTGTTATTTCTTGTAGTATTCTCCTATTGTAGAGCATTTGTTCTTCGATTGTTCCTTTCAAGTGGGCTTCAAGTTCTCTCTCCTCAACAATATTTTTTTGAGAAGAATACCTACTCATATGTACACAAATACTCACATTAAGTAACATCTATATGACAACAAAAGAAGGTTTGTATCCTATCATAATAAAAATTGAACCTCTTTTGAAGTTTTGTTGTTTTAGGAATATCCAAGTCAATATAAACCTTGGTTGCACCTGTGGATGACAACGAATATTCTACGTGCAGATAATCTTAATTTTTGTTCATAATAAAACATGTTCGTATGAAAGTGAGATGATTTTAAATAAGAACTATAGCTTTGAATTTTCTTACAGTTGTGGATGTTACTATAACAACATGTCCCGAAGAATCTTCATCAATTAATTTAACCTTCTCACCCCAGAACCTGATATTAACTCTTTCATCCCTGCATATGCCAAGAGTTTACAATATTTGCAGACAAAACTTGTAAAAAGTTTTTTTTTTTGGAACTCACTCAATCTGCAGCATAATATCACGAATTTTGCTAATCCCATGACTTGTTTGCGTTTCTTCGATTTGTCCTATGTAAGTTGCAAATCCAACGTCTGCCAAATGAAGTGTTATTAATATGCATTTAAAAAACTTTGGTAGCAATAAATCATGATGGTAATTAATATCATACTAGATAAGTATGTTTTGTCACCATTTCTCTTCCAGAGAACCTCAATGCTAGAAAATCTGACGCTTTCTTCTACTCTTGCTATATTTTCTAGACTTTTGATCTCTTGAATTTTGGTCGTATGTGAGAAGTTGACTACTTTTTCACTTTCAACTAGACGATATTCTGCCGCTGGTAAAACCTTGAAGTTTGTTACCATGTAGATAGATCCTTCTTTGATCAATGGCCTGAACTTATTTACTTGAAATCTCTTGATAGAATCATGTATCATGGTGCCCTACAACAATTATAAGGCAATAAGTTCATTGCTGTTGAGGTTTATGGCATCCCATAGTCTAATTACTCTGACTTTTACTTTCTAGCTCTCCTTCTGATGGTTAATCGCATCAAGCATGTCGCATGCCATTGCTCTATTTCTTTTAATCAGAAAAACAAAACTTCAAAGTTTATTCTTAAAGTCAACAGTCCCAAGTAAAATATTTGATTAAAAAATCCAGATAAAATTGCTCGAGCCAAAGTTAGAAGTGGGTATTGGGAGATGGAACTTTAGCAATCTGGAGACAGCGGAAGACCACCGATGGCCTTGGCAATCAAAGGGAGGAGTGCCGGGACATGGATGCACAACCAAGTCGTGTGTTTTTGTGGGCATCTGATAGTACTTCTAATAGCACTAGATTTAACTTATAAGGTCACTAATTGCATCCCAAATCGATCTCTCTTCATGGAAATATTCAGACATAAACGTGAGCAACACGAATCGATTACAATCCTGGCAAAAAGAAAGAACTAAAAGATAAATGGAAAAACAAATTCATTTTCAATTTAAGTAAACATTGAATTCTTGGGAATACTGATACACGAATTGGGTTAGAATCCCTGAAAGAACAACCCAAAACATTCACGAATCGGATTAGAATCCGTGAAAGAACAAACCAAAAAATTCGCGAACTTCCCTGAAGCCAAGAACCCCCATCCATGCCGCTCTGCCGTTGGCCATGAGCCCTTCTGTACTATCCAGTCCTCCCCTTCTTGTCCATGACAGGAGGAGACAGGGGAGGAGATGGATTGATGAATGCGTTTGGTTAGGGAGGAGAGAGATGGGGATGGAGAGGAAGAGGAATCTAGATGCATGGGAGATGGATTGATGAATGCATTGGTTAGGGAGGAGAGAGAAGGGGATGGGGAGAAGAGAGGAATCTGGATGCATTGGTGAGAGGAAGATGACAGAAGAATTTGGTGAATCGTCCCTAGCATTATTAGCGGGGGTTCCTGCCCAGGCGCGCGCCCACATCGCCCCCGCGCGCGCGAGCCCGCCGCGTGGCTCGATAATTTTGGTACGGTCGGCGGTGGCAAAAGGATGTGATTTTCCAAAATTGCGTGTAGGTCTCTGGTTCTCGCGAAAAGGTCTCTGGATTTTTTCCCCTCCCTTTTGCATGATGGCCCCCTACGTTTTCGAAAATTACACACGGGTCCTATTTTTTACGTACAGGTCCCCTGGTTTTTTTACGTATAGATCCTCGTTTTTTTCAAAAAAATCCTTTACTTTTTGCGAAAATACGCATATGCCTTTGGATTTTTTTAAAATAATTCCTCGCGATTACGGTGCCTGGTGCGGCGTGGCGCCGCGCCTACGAGGCTAGTAAAGATTAGGCCAAAATTTATTACCCAAAGAGAACCCATATGTTGACCTAGCTTAGCCATGTAGAGAACCAAACTTAGAAGACGATTAGAGAATCCATTGCTCCGATTGATCTCTGTGGTGGCCGCCGCCGCTCTCCACGTGCCTAGTGACGCTCACCGCGAGGCTGCCGCTGTCAATTGGAGGCATGGTCTAGATCTGCTGACACATCGCATATAATCTTGTGTTGTATCCGTGCTTTCACTTTGTGGGAGATGGGAAGAAAAATTACTAAGGTAAAAATAAGAAAAAAAATCTCAGTGCTAATTAGGCATGGTTATATATTTTTCCTTAAGATTTATCTAGAGTCAATCTGAGCCATTATAACTTGGATCTACTAGATAGATAAATGATTAGATCTTTCTAGTTAATATGGTAGCTTTCTCAGAGTGCATAATTATTATAAATATAGATAGATATACGAGAGAGCTTGTGTTTGAACTAACCAATTAGTTTAGCCTGAACTTCTTAGCAAACACCTCGCAAGAAAAAAATCTTAGTTGTTGTATATTTGCGGTTACGTTGTTGATAAATAAAGCTCCCAACACATAAATCTATACTAATATAAAAAGCACTAGTTTGATTAAACCATTTGTTACCTAACCACGTTAATATTCTCCTCTCCTGATGGTTCGATCAACATAATACAATGGCTAACATTGCAAGTTGGTCCTGC
Source organism: Bonia amplexicaulis (assembly GCA_036346245.1). Taxonomy (NCBI): domain Eukaryota; kingdom Viridiplantae; phylum Streptophyta; class Magnoliopsida; order Poales; family Poaceae; genus Bonia; species Bonia amplexicaulis. Next base: position 7,308,911 of record CM070763.1, on the reverse strand, counting down.
CAATCCGCTATCTCGCGCGTTCGCCTGCCCGGGCACTAATGCCTCACGTCGTGCGCCCCCCAGCAATCACGCGTTTCCATAAGATTATTTCCATCGGTGCCGCCCCTCACGCCCGCAATTCATCGGTGCCACCCTAATGCACCCCACTCCCATGATCCCCCTTCTCCACTGCTCCGCCCCACCCCCCATGCTCCACCACTCCGCGTTGCCGCTCCTCCTCCGCCGCTCCACCCCATGCTCCATCCCTGCGCCACCGCTCCTCCCCCTCCGCTCCTACTCCGCACTCCGCCACACTCCGCCCCCTCCAGTCAGTGCCATGCGCCCTCTCTTCTAGTCTGACGATGCCTGTCATGCAGTTCACCGCCGACCCCACCCTCTAGCCCAACGCCACCTGTGACCCACTACACTGGCATAACACATCCATGCCTCGACTAACACAAGGTCTGTGATGTCAACCACGGCTCTTACCGTAACTCCGATCGTACTGCTCACACATTGCCAATACTACCGGTTTTCGACCACGTAGGTCTTTCAAGCGCCGACCAGGCCCTATAGCTTACAACTACCGACCAGTTACGGTAGCTTCAACTACCGACCAGTTACTGTAGCTATCACTATCGACCGGTTCCCTGTAGATCTGATCAAGTCTATAACCACACACAGACCTAACCAAGTCTACGACCACACACAGACCTGACCAAATTGACTCTTTACGACTTTGAGTCCTTTGACCACGTCGCCTCATCCACGGCACTTCGACCATGGCTCTGGCTGCAACTCCGGTCGTACCACTCACACAAAACCGGTACTACTGGTTTTCGACCACGCAGGTCTTCCGAGCACTGGCCAGGTACTGTAGCTTATGATTACCGATCAGATACTATAGCTTACGATTATCGGCCTACGACCATCGACCAGTTCACTATAGCTACGACCACAAACACAAATCTAACCAAGTCTATAACCACACACAGTCCTGACCAAGTTGACTCCTTATGATTTCAAGTCCTTTGATCACAGCACTTAGACCTGGTACTTTGACCACAGCTCTTCGACCACGGTGTCTCGACCATGGCTCTTACTGCAACTCCGGTCATACCACTCACACAAAACTAGTACTACCGATATTTGACCACGCAGGTCTTCCGAGCATCAACCAGGTACTATAGCTTACCGCTACTGACTAGTTACTGTAGCTTACGACTATCGACCGGTTACTGTAGCTACGACTATCGATCGGTTTGCTGTAGCTACAAAATAATTTACAAGGTTTAGAAATGATGCCCTTAGATAATGAGCCTTCTGAATACTGTTGGGTTGGGCTGGGTCAGTGGTTCGGGTGGGTTAGTTGGGTTAGATTGTGTTGGTGTGTTGTGGAATGAATATACTGATCTTGCACTGATGGAAGAAGACGATGGCTCGGCCAACGGGGCGATGACTGAATCGGTGATGGAAAGCAGATCTTGGCATGGGAAGCAGATCAAGGAGGTCAATGCCGAGATCCTCCTAATCTCATGTGCGCCTGCAAATCTTGGCTTGTTTCCATACAGAATGTTTCCATACACACCTTTCCCATACACTAAATATTAATGTTTAGTAACATAATGAATGGTGAGATTATGAAATGGAATGTTCCCATACGAAATAGCCGGCATGGAATGGAATGTTTAGTAACGTAATGAATGGTGAGATTATGAAATGGAATGTTCCCATACGAAATGTTAATTTCCTTATGTTTCCATATACTAAACATTTAGTATTGTTTCCTCACACGCATGTACATGGTCACACGACCCGTACTCCACTCACCCACTAAGTCCACTGACAACTAGGACCTATTCTTATGTCATAGTCTAGGATCTTCTCCACGATCTGCACGACTCGGCCAACTCATTGACTCAGCCATTACTCGAACGCCCAGTGACTACTTACGACCACTGCACGTCAACCGCGATTGCTCGACTACGCCACTTCAACCATGGTTACTCGACCGTGGCTTCTTGACCACGGCACTTCGACCGCATCTCCGGTAGTACCGCTCACACTGAGCCGATACTACCAGTCATTAAGCACCGACCGGGTATTGTAGCTTACAAGTATCGATTGTTTACTGGACCTAACGGCCGCTTAAGCAGCTCAACTCACGACTGCGATTGCTATGATCGGTTTACTGTAGCTACGATCGGTTCACTATAGCTATGACCGGTTCACTGCAGCTATGACTACTACATAGCTCGGCTCATGACTGTGACTGCTACAACCGATTCACTGTAGCTACGACCTATTTATTGACTCCAAGTCTTTGACTCCTACTGGGTGTGGCACCAGGCGCTCGCAGGTAGGGGACCGCGCTACTAGGGGTGGTGCTTTGTGTGGTTGGCGGCCATGCGAGTGGGCCAAAGGGGGAATTTCGCAGGAGGAGGGCATATATTTGTCTGTAAAAGACTTCTCATGTTTCCAAAAAATTTTGGCAAACTCTTTGTCCATTCAATTGGAACTGTTTAAATCTATTAGCTCACCACTATTTCCTAAAATGGCAAAGTCTGAGGGTTCCATTACCCTTGTATCGACATAGGAACTTCCCCCTTCACTAGTCATCTGTCGCTATACTCTAGCATGGGGCACCTTCCCCTACGCTCTTGTACAGGGCGCCACCCATCATTTCCTCACTAAGGGTCTAACATCCATCGGACATTTCTCATTCATGTTCAGTTCATGGAGTTTCTGCCCTAGTTTTATACATCTCTTTTGCAGATGTCTCCATGGTTTGAGATCCTTCGATCTAGGAGGTCTCACCCACTTCTTACTAGGAGTGGTGGAGTAAGATGCATAACCAAAAACTTGGGATGGTTCTATTCTTTTTGGTGCATTTACTACTAGTATGTGTGACTTTGTAACTCATTTATGATCTGAGAAACCATGTGGAGGTCATCCCGTGTATATGATGAGTAATTGACATCGGTTTGGGAAAGTCGAGTTTGAGGTGGTTGGTTCGGACCATGTCGTTGCGTGGTGCAACGAGCTCGGTCGGATTTGGTCAAACTTGGTCGTATGGGATTAGGATGCATATTCCGATGATTCGACAGGTTTGGACTTCATCATGGGTAAGTGTGATGCTATTTATGCTTTCATGCATCGAGCGGTGTTATTTGATGTGTTTCTTGTCTGTGTTGGTTGCAGGACGTCGAGGTGGAGTCGTGGTGAGACACGAGGTGACCGGACTAGACACAGGCGGTGTCGAGGTCAGAACGGTCGGATGTCTCGAAGACGGCGGAGATTCGATGTGGTTGCGAGTCGTGGACGACAAGGAACGCGGAAGCTTCCCGGAAGGTGCAGGAGGGGCGAAATGGTGATTTCGCGAGTCTGCACAAGTGAGAGCGGGCTCCGTTCGGGTTTAGCCGGCGTAACGGGTGGGAGACCCGTTAGCCAGGGGCTATAAATAGCTGTTGGAGGCTGCATACCCCTTCATGCCCTTTGAGAGAAAGTTAGGGTTTGCTTTAGTCAAAAGAGCCTTTGGAGAGGCCTTTTGCTTTAGGCTTTAGTGGGTGGAGACTAGTTAAGGGCAGCATGTGTGTCTCCCTCCTATCTCCTCTCTAGAGTGTGTGTATGTTCCTCCCAAGAACATGTGAGGTTCTTGGTGTTCTTGAGGATGGAGAGGGAGAGGATGGATTGAGAGTCTTGTAATCTTTCTTCTTGTTCTAGTGTACATACGTATCGGGACTCCTTGTAATCTTTAGTTTTGAATGGAAATCTGAAGTTTCTTCTCACGTGCACTTTTTCCTTCGATGCTCTCTATGTGCATTTCTTGAGATTTTCGTTTTCTTGTTGATTCTTGCTATTGAGTGGCAAAATGGGTTGCTCAGGGATGGAATTGCATTTCTAGACCCTTTGGTCATCTAGTTCGAAGAGCAATTGATCAATTTGCAAGAATCTCATTTTTGGGTTCTTCATGTTCATATTTTAGGGTTTTTGATCCAAATCTTGTTTCCCTATTTGAGATGGCTTGATTCTTGACTTGTAGAGTCTAGTGGTTATTGCTAATATATCTGCAAAGTCTTTTGGCCAAAGGATCAAAGAATAGTTGGGAATTTGGATTTTGGTGTTGGCTGTCTGAAACTTCAGTTTCCCTCTCGGGCTACCTGGAACAGGGGAGCGGTCAGACCGGCCTCTCCATGGCGGTCAGACCGGGATTTTGCCGGCGGTTAGACTGGCCCTTGGGCGCGATCGGGCCGGGATTTAGCCGTGATCGGCCGGCCTTGCCGAGCGGTCGGACCGAAACTTCGGCGTGATCGACCGGCGTTGAGGCGTGATCCGACCGTACCGACCGACAACGTGCGTTTTGCTAAGTTTTATTTTCTTTTCTGTTGTGCCTTTTCTTTGGGTGCTCTAGGTTCCAGAGAGATGTTTTGAACTCCTTCATAGCTCTTCGTAGCTATTGTTGAGGAGTTTCATTAAGTGGCACCTTTGAGGGAGAATTTTTTAAAGTCGATATTCACCCCCCTCTGTCGCCATTTCGGTAGTCCACAACATCCTTTTTCATATTGAATAATTTCTACCATCAGGCTCCAACAAGCTAAAGTGTCTCTTGGTCATTTTGCCTACATATTGTAAAGCAATCAAGAACAAATACCATAAGGTAATGAATAGGTAAACGATGTACCACATAAGTCAAAAGGTACACGATGTACCGCATAAGTCAAAACATGTGTTACAGCAATAAAATGACTTGCATGAGTATTAAATATCAAATTTATGAATTTCCAGTGCTTTTTTATCAATTTTCTAACAAATTTCTATACTAAACATAATAGAAATCAATTTCTAGTATTTAAATAAAATGCAAAAGACAAATAAAAAGAACTAGAAAATTTGAAGGTTTAATTTGCAAATTTCCACCAAGTGGATGCCCACATACTTTATTCCAAAAGTTCCAGAGCCTTTTATGCAAAATTTTCCTCAAGGACCTATTTTAAATAGACCAAGGACTTATGCGTAATTTTTAAAAAACAAAGGGCTTTTCTATAAAAGTGCCAAGGCCGATCGGATCCCATCCTGAATAGGCCTTACTGGACAAAATTCGGTGGCCCAAATTGGGCCTTTGCACGCCCATGTAACCAGCCCGCTAGGGTTTCCCCTTAACCCTAGCATGGTCGACCCCTTGCCAGCATGCATGCTCAAAGCAACGGCGGGGTCGATGCCCTAGCGATGACGACGTGTGAGGCAGTGATGGTGACCCAAGGTGATACAGTGACCATGATGTGGCTAGGTGACAGCGTACCATGATGGCCCATGCGCCCATTTGGTCCTGACCGATGTGGCGGCGCGTATCTGGTACACCACCTCATCCTCGCCATGGACGACGGTGGCAGTGGCCGTGATCTCCACTCTATCCTTGCCAGGGATAGAGCCAAAGCCCCTAGCCTTGCTCATACGCACACGCAGAGGCAATGCGGCGGAGGAGACCTCGGCCCGACGTTGCCACGGAGGCGGTGGTACGGGCGCGGAGACTGTGACCTGAAGGCGCCGAGGTCATCCGATAAGAAGGTGACAATGATGATAGAGCTTAGCGACGACTGTGGCCACAACACAAAGGCAGTGATTTGTCTAGCGACGTGCGACATGGAGTTGACGCATGACACACCTCACCCAACAGCAAGGCCCTTGCCCCCAGTGTAGCCCCACGGTGTGCACGAAAGCGAGCAACAGCTAGCCCGATCCCGATAGCAGATCTGACATGAAGGTGATGGTCGGCCCAACGAGATGGTGAAATCAATCTAGCGATGACGTGCAGCAGTGGCGTCCCCCGTGCTCGGTTCATGGCGGAGGCACGTACGTGGAGGCGTATGACCATTGTGTAGATGGTGGTTACCGGTGACATGTGCACAGAGGTGCACAACTGGTCAGCCCATCGGTAGTGATTAGCAAAGGTACGCAAAGGCGAATCTAAATCGATCTAGGGCAAGGCTGTTGGCGCAAGTGCTCGGCTGGTCGGCCCGGTTAGCCAACAGCTTGCCACAGAGGCGACACTCGGCCGGTAGTGGTAAAAAAGCATCAGCACGTAACTGGAGTCATACAGCTGGACGGCTAGGGGAAGGCACGATCGGTGCATACGAGGAGGAGTGCACCTGGGCGGCCGATGGGAATGGCGGCAATGAACAGTAGAATACAAAGGAAGACCTTCTCCTAGAAAGGAGGGAGGACTTCAGCCCTAACTACTGCTTGATGCAAAATAGGGGGCTCAACCGGTATGACCGAAATGCAGACACAAGGAGGACGCGGTCGTGCATGTCGTCAAAGGCCATTTTGGTGGCGGGCGATGTTTCTTCCAATGCTCACACTCTGGGGTACAATTAGCCAATAGTTTATTTTCTTTTACCGCTAATAGAGCTTTCATGTTAACCCTCCTTTCCGACAGATAACGAAATGCGACTTTGTCCGCTGGATCGATCCTCCTCATGAACACTATGTTGTGAGGTACGTGGATACACTGTGGGAGCGAATCTTAGAGATGGAGGTGCGGATTGACAGTCTCAATGATGAGAACGGTGACCTCCGACAATAGATGCAGCGCAAGAGGGGCAACGAGGAGTTCGTCAATATAGGAAGTTTGTATGATTCTACTTGATGTTGCGCGGACCCTAGTTGCATATGTGTGTGCCACTACAACGACAGCCAGCCACGTCCGAGGTGCCCTCCACTACAACACTCTATATGTGTACCACGAGGCACCTTCTACCAGTAGGCACTCACAGAGAAGCTTGTAGCATGTAGCTTGTGGTAATATTCAATCTTGTAAAGCATGTAACTGAATGGTGTATGTGTCGTTGAGGTTGCTATTTTTTAGTGGACTGTTCAAATGCTACGTTGCATGCATTAAACCAGAGGAGTCGATATGCATTGAACAAACATTGTCAATTACATCTCAAATGGGTACAAACATGAATTAATGCGATACACTAAAAGATACATGAGATTATGACGCCACTAAAAGATACATGAGATTATGACACTGAGTGGCGACCAAACGAGCTTGGTCTGTTGGTGCAATCCTTCAATGAGTACCCAAAGGTCTTACATATTCTGCATTTCACTGTGCGGGTAAGGCTAATACGTTGGCTCACATCCATGTCATTCTGGAAGCGTTGTGTCTGCCGACGTCCCTTCGTAGTTATGTTCAACTCCTTTTGGGGCCCATTGCAGCACGTCCGGCCAAAGATCCCTATAGTTCATGTCCAAACCGTAGGAATGAAACTCTGCACTTCATGTACTGAGAAGGTGTTGCATGTCATAGTACTCTAAGATGTACGCCTCGAACATCTGTCTCATTTGCGCACATGCCTTGTACACATGCGAGCATGACTTGTGCAGGAGGTCGACTTATTGCAGGTGCATGTTACCACATCACTCAAGATGCATGCCTGTTTCCTTTCACCCTTGGTATGACTGTTCACATATTTTTGCCGAAGTCTAATCTCATACTTCCTCTGGAGGCCATCGATTACTCGGATGTCGTGCATTCGGGGTTTCTCCATCTTCAGTACTATATGCCTCTGCATGTTCTCGGGTCATTTCTTGCCTTCATCTATTTGACGCCTGGCTGCGGTGGCTCTATTGACAAAATAACCGATAGTGCGAGTCCATGTCTCTTCCATGATCGCGGTGATAGGGAGGCACCGCACACCTTTCAGGATGTTGTTGTACACCTCGGACATATTGGTCGACATAATCCCATACCTCGCACCATCCATGTCACAGAAAAGGGACCATTTATCTAGTTCAGGAGCGTGCTGACGAATTCACTCGGAGAAACTTATGGTGCCGCGGGGTTACTCTCCCTTCGTAGTTCGCCTTTCTAGCTCTATCCAGATGGATTCAAACTTCTGCCTCTGGTTTTGCAGACACAATGCCTTGAACATCTTCACAATTTTCTGGCTGCGAAACCGTGCAAACAAGTTAGATGCAAGATGTCTTATGCACCATCGGGTTCGCACGTCGTTTCACTAGTGAGGAGGTTTGGTCCCATGCTACATGGTGTTTAGCGCGGCCATTAACCCAGCATTGTGATCCGTGATGATGCAAACATACAAGAATATCACTGTAGAATATTGTCAAGTGTTCCATGTCTGCGACTACCTGAAGCTACAAAAACCAGATCCACAGTAAACATTACAAGAAAAATGATTATATGCATGTAACTACATATGAATAGTTTAGTAATTACCGGTAATTTGACTACCCATCTGAAAAAATTTATGTGTCTTTCGGAAGAAGCAATCAGTACTACCGCGTCCTTAATGAGTTATGCAATTGCTTCTCAAAATAATTAGCTACGTACTCTTAATTTTGAGTGACGATCGCGAGAATGAGCTTTTGCGATAAGTGACTGAGATGACCGATGACCAACTACGACAGGTTCGTATTTATGGCTGAGCGCAAAGGGAACTCAGTGCACTCACCCTGTAAATTAAGGACTCCTTGTTGATGCGTAGCACTTTGGGCGAGAGGGACGATATGGTAACAGTGATAAATGTGGAGACGAGGAAGCGGGCAAGGGTGGACGACACGGACATAACGACATCAGTGTGGACGAGGGAGCACGCGAGGCGGGACGACACAGGCAGACTATGCAAAGCACGTAGTGGAAAAGAAAAGATATAAGCAACGGGCTGACATATGTGTGAATGACAGAGGTCACGCACTTCAAAAGATGCCTGAGAATCGCATATCTCTAATTATGATAAAAATATCACAAATTAACATGGCAAATTAGAAGCACATAAAATTCCCAAAAAATACATCATTATGTCGACTTTGTTGGGAGACTCCATATAACATTTATAATTTTTGGAGCTCATTTGTTATATGTAACAATTCCTACAAATATCAAAATTATATGAATTTTTGAGCAATATTCACATGGGACAAAATTGTAAAAAATTATACAATGAAGTTCGGTGGGCACGGTCTGGACAGTAGATTTCCTGTGAGTTAAATTCATAATTAAATTAACTTGAATAAATATGAAAATTTGGACTGTATAAAATTCCTAAAAATTACACAATAATTATGATTATGTCTTAAGGCTTCATATAAAATTTTATAATTTTTGGAGCTCGTTTCCTATATGTAAAAACTCATAAAAATATCAAAATTCTATGAATTTTTGAGCAAATTCACAATGGATAAAATTACTCAAAAATTACACTATGAAGTATGTTGTATTAAGATGGTGTACGTAAATTTTTATAATTTTTTGAACTCGTTTGATATATTTTAAAAATTTAAACAAATACTAAATGAAAAAATTAGGGCAGGTAATTAAGCTGGCTAATTAGCCGACTTAATCACCAACCGCCCCTCACGGGGCGGCAGGCCTACCTGTCGTACCCCCACCGGGCGGCAGGTGGCTACCGCCGGTGGCATCGCCACGTGTCGCCTCGCCGGCGCTGCCGCCCGCACACCGGACGGTAGAAGTGACATTTTTGCAAATACGATGCGCATACTGCTAGTTTTGTTAATACGGTGCGCAACAGTGCCAAATCCGGCTTTGTCTCTAATTTGCTAATACAATTTGGGAACCATGCACACAAATGCCACTATAGCTATTTTTCAAATTTAGTCTCCAAACGTTTGTTTGTGTAAATTTAGCCTCTCCGTAGACCTACCAAGTTCGGTAGACCGCCTACTGAGCCCCCCCTCGTGTACGATAGAAGTTGGCTGGCTATTATGCACACCTAATTAGCATTTTAATTGGTAATAATCATAATTAATTAGTACCAACCACATTTTAATTAATGCTAATTAAAGCACTAAATTAATCATATTTTATTTAATGCTTAAATTAGTGCTAATCTCATTTAATTAGTACTAATTGCAATTAGTTAGCGCTAATTATGAGCTTAATTAAGCACCAATAGTCACAAGATTACATAACACACATATCAGAGACACCGAGTAGAAAATACAGAAAGCCAGATTAAGCTACCACTGTATAAGGTATATTCTCCCCCAAGGACTAGCTAGATATAGACTATGTTCATATTGGCTTCTGTTTTTAATTTCTGCTTAGAAAAGTCAAAAGTCAATACGACTGTCCAACTTCTCGAAGTAGCTTCTCCACTCCTTTCGCAACCGTCTCGCTCCAAGGATATGACAAGGGATCACGGGTGTATCAAGCACCCTACTCCTCATGCTCCCGTCATGAGCACGTATCTCTCCCTTGCTTTTTTTCACCGCCCGCCCTCTTCTTCTAAAATCTACTTATTTAATCATTACTATTTATATTTAGTCAAAAGTTATAAACTACGACCAAAAGTCATTAGCAAAATCCAATACAAACGCCCCCATAATAGGGCAAGAGCTAGAGTTAAACTAATATAGGTTGTAACTTATTGGAACAAATCATCAAGAATAAGAGGTTTTTTATAACGTTAGTCACGAATTCAATAGATCAAAGTGCATGCAGCTGGTCAATGAGGCAGGCTACCTTATCATAGTACATACATTTGTTTAATCGTTGTTTTGATTAGTACTTACTTGTTGCAAATCTACTAGCTGAATATTCAGTGGCAAGCACATACATATATTAGACTACAAATGATTCCAATATTTTTTAAAGTGCATTATTATTATCAATACCGACCTTCCCCAGGTGCTGTTGTTGCAAGGCAACTGTAGGTTTGACACTTGGAAACCTCGGGACGATAAAATAAAATGTAATAATTGGGATTTTCATAATGGCCAAAGTAACATGCCTTGTATGACTAAATCTTATGGATAATAATATTTAATTAAATTCAGCAATCATGCATATGATTAGCTCTTAAATAAGCTCATGATTAGCAACACTAATTAAATACGATTAACATGAAATAAAGCACTTAAATAAAATATGATTAATTTAATTCTTTAATTAGCACTAATAAATTGTGATTAGTACTAATTAAATATGATTAGTGCTAATTAAAATGCTAATTAGGCATGCACAGTAGCCACCAACTGCTACCATGCACGGAGGGCTCGGCAGGCAGCCTAGTGAGCTACTATAGCTCGGCAAGTCGCCTGCCAAGCCCCCATAGCTCGGTAGGTGATTGTCAAGCTCAATATGTCCACAGAAGGGCTAAATTTACAAAAAAAAAAGGCGTTTAGGGGGTAAATTTGAAAAAAAATGGCTACAGTGATATTTATGTGAATAGTTCTACAATTTGGTCACATGGCCTCTCACTAAACAAACGTGAAGTTATGGTGACTCATACCTAGTTTTTTTAATATTTAAAAAGATGTGCTATAAAGAGTCTTAAATAAATTCTATTAGGATTAGAACTACTACTTCTATTTAGAATAGGATTTCACTCCTACTTAGATTAAGATTCCTACTCTAGATTGGGGAAGAGTTAGGAGGGACTATATAAACCATGGTGACCATCGAGTAGCACCAAGCTAAGAAGAAACAACCAAGTAATCAAATCTACTCATCCAAAGCAGAGGGTGCACGAGAGGATTAAAGACTGGAATATTCTTTAACACTAGATTCTTATATAAGACAAGGATCAAAGGGTTCTAAAAGATTCAAGAAAGTTATGAGGGAGTGATAATCACTGTACTCTTTTGAGTTTGTTTTAAGGAATTTGTGGTCGTTTCGCCAAATCTTTTCTCTCATATCGTGGTTGCTTCAACGTTGTTATTTTGGTTCTCTCTACAAAATTCATCTTCTTCGTTCTTAATACCGTGCACGTTCGTGTTATATCTCATAAACTCTTATCCAATCCGAGGGCTACTACGCATCAGAAGGGGTGTCAGAGTATAACAAGTGGTATCAGAACTAAGGCTAGACTAATCTGATTTGTGAGAATACCGGTAAAATGTCAGGTGACACAAAACCAAGAGCGATATTTACATGATATTTACTAGCTGAGAGCCAAGCTCGATTATGAAGCCACTTGAAACGGCTTCGGCTTTTAGCTTTTGGCAAGCTGAATCAAACGCTTAGCTTTTAAAAGTGGCTTTTGCAATATCTTGAATATAATTTCAAAAATTTTAATTTATTTTCTCATGGAAAATGTTGTATTTTTAGCCTGTGTAGATCTATTTTTTTGGTCATTTTTTCTTTTTTGTAATATAGACTATTTACTAATGTAATAATAAAATTGATTTGTTATGTAATCATGTGATGCGATGATTGTCATTAAGATTTAATAATGTAATTTTCGACATCAAATAAGCTATTAAATCCTTAGGGGCAATTCAGATATTTGCCCAATTAGCTCCAGCCGAATCAAACAACTCCCATTTTTAGCCACTTCTACTGTCAACCACTACTATTTTAAAGCTAAAAGCTCCGACCATTTACTTCTGACTGTTTCTACTTTCAACCACTAATAATCTAAATCTAGAAACTGCAGCCGTTTCAAACATCTTGATAAGGATATTTTCTAACCAGCAGTTCATATTATTTTTTGTTTATAGTTTTTGGCTTTGGCTGATGAATAGTAACAACTTATAGAAAAGCTCGTAGAGAGAGACACTCGCGTGTGTTTTGGCTGATATAAATTAAGTCACTACAGTATATACTACAATAACTAATAGATCTTATTTTGAAAAAACGTTCTATATAAAAGTTATGTACTATAAAAAATTATTTATTCTAGAAAAATAATTTTTAGAAGTCCATACGAATAGAGATGTAATAAAATGCGGTGAATCTCATATGGGGTAAGATCTTTTACCAGTCTGACATGTTCCAGCGTGTGGGGGATCCTATTCTTGTGACTTCAATTTTATGCCCACCACAGCCCGGCTTTAATAAGTGATGGCCCACTTCAATCTTCCCCTGAAGGCCTGACGCACAAAGACGTGATGCAATTCATCTCTCCCTGTCCGTATGTCTCCAGCAATCAGTTCTTAAAGCGAGTTAGTACGACAATACTCCATCCGTGACAAATATAAGTTGTTTTGAGATATGTACCATCAAATTATGTGTAGTTTTTCTTGAAAAGTATTTTTTATAATATTATAATTTTATTAGATTTTATAAACATATTATAATAAAAATTAACAGTCAAAATAATGTTTTTGGGACCATATCAATGCCTAAAATAGCATGTATTTATGACCAAAGGAAGTATGTGATTAAGGTTATGTTCTAAAGTGTTGTGCCTTCTGATTTTTTGTTGTGGCTTTTAGCTGAAATGACACTGTAACGGCTGTTAACTTTTTCTAACATATTCAATTAAAAAGTAAAGAAAAATAAAAAATACTGTTATATCTCGGTGGATATGCAAAGAAAAAGAAAAAAGAAAAAATATGTTACAAAGTTAACATGTTTCAAACGATTTTTAACTTTTAAAAATCAGAAGTCAAAACCATGACTATTTCAAACGAGGCTTAACTGTACAATGTTTCTAGAAAGTACTATAATTCAATTTCTCCATTTAGTGATACATGTACGTATGGTAACTGAATAGGACTGCATTTAGATCTTGGAAGCAGATTTTTTTAGAGAATTTTGTGTGATTTTGTTTGCAAATCATATCATCCAAAACATGTCCCAAAACATTGTGACGTGTTTGGTTCGTTGCCTAACCTGACACAGTCCAGTCAACCAAGTTTGACTTTCTTATGTTGGTGTTTAGTTTGATGCCACGCTTTTAGCATACTAAAAAAAATCTTAGCATGGTGTCCCACTTATCATAGGTACAATCCCTTGCCATATTATTTGTTTTCTCCTTTTTTAGGGTACAAGATATATGAGCATACTTAACCCACACCATACTCACACTATCCACGAATATTAATAAGGCCATCATAATCATGACCCTAAATCAGATTGAAGGCACTCTAGTGGATCACATTTCGAATTGTATTGTCATAATTGTGACCTAAATCAGATCGAAGGCACTCTGATGGATCGCATTTTGAATGGTAGATTCGATGATCCTACCTGATTCTGCTAAAACCATACTTTTTTTAATGTATCGTTTATTCCATGAGTGCTTATTTGGTCACCTGGCATCTAAATTGATTACTAAATACTTATCTTATCCATGACTAGAATCGCAATTTTGATTATGTATCCATAATAATTTTATCAACCCTGGCATTAGCTAACCATTTTACACTAAAAAAGTAAAAAAAAATCATATTAATTTTTATTATTCTAAACCACAAAATGTTAATGTCTAAACTATTAACTACTTAATACTTACCATACAACTTAATGTAGGGATATGACACAACCAAACATCTAAGCTTTTATAATCTAAGATGATGTGTGATTCTACACGATTCTACGACCAGGAGCATGATCCTATCACCTACGACTTAAGATGTGATTTGAGTTGTATTGATGTTTGTGGAATCGTATAATTGTACGATTTTATGATTTAGAATTGTGATTTAACAGACTTGCTAGATAAACATTTTCAATAATATACATAAGTACGTCCAAAATAATTGTTCTTTAGATGCAATAAGCCAATGATGTGTTTTTTGCTATAAGACTTACTTATTATAAATAAAACAATCATCTCTTGTTGCAGTAAAAATATCTTGTCAGATAAATCCCTATGGCCATATCAGATATCCTAACCGATGGATGCAAGCATAAGAGATCATGATTCATGGGACAAATCTCAATAAACCTATAAATTAAGGGAGTGTCTATATAATACTTGAGTGTTTTTATCATCAAAATCAATCAAATTTCTAGCCCTTAGATCACAATCCCCACTCAGATCTCTCCACTCCCTCATATATATTCACCTTTCCCTCCAACCCAAACCCTAAATCCACTCCTCCTTCCTATCCCCAGCTGCCGCCACCTTTTTGCGTTGGTGAGGCCTGTCGGCTTCCCCCTCCGTCGCCCTCCCATGCCTCTTCTTCCCCGACGACTACCGCCTGTGCTCCCCTACCGCCACCCCGACCGGCTCTGGCGGCGCCATTGTCACCAGAGCCGCCGCCTTCTAACTACTCGTGGATCTTGTCACTCCTATTCGTGGCCGCTGCTCGCCGCCCTCCTCCATCTTGTGGTTGAGGCGATGCTGCCACTGTTTCGCCGCCCCCCTGCTAGGACTCTGTCACCCCTCCTCTCTCTAAGCTTAGGGCTCTGGTGAACCTGAGCCCTAATCCAGCTATGGCATCAGAGAGAAGGGGGACGAGATCGCTGGAGCACGAGTCTCAAAGGTGATCCAAAGGTTAGAAATTCAACTGATTTTGCAAAAACAAAGTACTTAGTGATGAGTAGCGAATCTAATAAAATTATATTACTCGCAAAATGTAATTCATACGATTGAGATCTTGACTAGATGGGCATGTTCTTTGCGGCTTTTAAAGCAGCTTTTGTTACAGTAATAGCTTCCAAACGAGTGTATTTTTAAGATAGGGTCTACAAGTTGATTTAGTATACACTGTAATGACTTCATTTATGTTGGCCAAAATCGTATGTGAGTTTATGTTACTCCATATTCTCTCTTACAAGCAACACAAAAGATATAAGCTGCAACAAAAAATCATAAGTCGCAGCCGCAAAGAACAGGCTCGATATTAGTATTGCACAAACGGATCATAGGCATAACATACACACAACCTCGCACAAACAGAATTTATTCATAAGAAAACACTTGTTTTTGTAGTTCTTCATACCAACTGAATACATATCTGTAGGATCGAAGATGGCAACAAAGAGCGTGAATGGTGCCTTAATTTTTTTTAAATATTCCCTAATCTTTACTTCAATAGCTATGAGAAGTTATGAAGATCAAGAGTAAAGAATAAATCAACATAGACTCATTTGATAGAGAAAAACTAGTGTGGTCAAAAAGACCAGAGTGGTCGAAGACCAATAAGTGATCAGAAGCCAATGTAATCGAATTAAGACCAGAGTGGTTGAAGACCAATATGTGGTCGATGACCAATGAGTGGTCAAAAACTAATGTTGCCAAAAACCAAAGTGGTCGAACAAGACAATGTGGTCGAAATAAGACCTGTGTGGTCGAACCAGACAATGTGGTCGAAATAAAGACATGTATAGTCAAACCAAACAATGTGGTCAAAATAAGACCAATGAAATCAGGGGATGAATAGAAACTTCAGTACTTTTTCACGAACAAAAAATCCATGTAACTTTTGATTAGATCCAAATTACATCAAAATTTGCAGTAATCTTCTCTAGAATATTATGAACCTATTCCAACAAGCGATTGTGAAAACATTACCAAAGATGAGACCTTTTTCAGTTTTAAGACAATCGTGCCAAAACCGATCAAAAATCTGAATCGGTGAATACAACTTGCTCGTGGATGGATGATGGCCAAGATGCCTCTAGATGCATTCCCACATGTCACAGCAAGTTAGAACGCCGATAAAATCAAGCCAAAAACCCTCAGATCAAGAAACCACCCGAAAGATGAAAAAGTGCAAAAACAGACTTTCTTGATCAACTTGTTATCAAAGTGCCTAGATGGGTGGGGATAGATTTTATGAGATTATCTCCATCTCTTATATGTCCTTAGCGCTGCAAGATCAAGAAGAGGGATGAGAAAAGAGGAAAAACCAACCAAATTAAGAGAAAATCAATCAAGACAAGAAATAACTATGGAGATAATAAAAAATGATTCTATTGTTGCTTGAGGAAGAAAGTTTTATGGTCACTCCACCTTGGAGAACAGAGAGCACACAAGGCACTCTACTCTCAAACCCTAACCTTAGACATAAAGGCACAAAAGAGATGAGTTGGATGGTTAACTATATGCCTCCATCCCAACCCCTTAAATAGTTGGGCAACCAGCCACACCTAGCTCTTAGTGGGATCCAATCCACTGTCACAATGGGAGAACTCGTTAACCCTACATAGACGGGTTTTACTCACATATGTTTACTTATGCACGTTTTTCAAAGCATATAAGTGTGTATTTGCTAAATCTTTAGCCTTAATCCATCTTGATCAAACCAACTCCACCTTGACCTCCGCCCACGTGTTGCGGTTTTAAGGCAGATTATGGTATTTTGGCCAAAATACTAAAATACCACTATGCTTGCCATATGTAGATGCATCATTAGCTTGCCACACGCCGCCAAGTCTCTTCCATTCTGGTTCCACCGAACCACGATTCACTTGGCCCGTCCAAGCCACATTGTGCCATCCCACCGTTCGAACTCGCCTTCAACATTTCCCCTTTTTTCGTGCCATGCTTGAGCTCACCGTCTTACACGGCATCCTTGATCGTTTTAAGCCTCGAATCTTCCCTAAGCGTAGCCTCGATCTTCGCCGTTGACTATGATGACTCTAAGCGACCTTGCACATTCAAAGATAAAGAAATCGTTTTCAGGCATAAGCTCTTCACAACTTGACCCTTGTTAGCCAAAATATGTATCATGCAACCTAATACAATGACCCAAGACACCCCAACTCAATCCATGACTCAATTTTCATACTTTGTAAAAATCAACCTCAGACCACCGAGAGAAATCGGTCTGACCGCCATGCACATGTAGGTCTGACCGCTAGCCGGTCTGACACGAATACTCGAGGTACTCGAAGGATACAAGAATTAAAACACTCGAATTCTACGAATATCGATCATCGACTAGGCACTGTAGCTTCCTACCATCGATCAGTCACTGTAGTTTTCGATTATTGACCAGACACTGTAGCTCCGACCATCGACCAAGCACTATAGCTACAACCATCCATGCTCGTTCTGTCGTGCTCGACCTGTCGTGGTCGATCTACCATGGTCGATCTGTTGTGGTCGATCTGTCATGGTCGTTCTACCGGTCAGACCATCCAATACAAGGCGGTCAGACTGCTTAATCCGAATAATCCAGCAAACAGCCTAAATAGAGCATAGTCTTTCAAAAATTTATAATAATTTATCATAATATTAAACAGAATCTACTTACATAATCCTCCCAAATCATAAGTGGTAACACAATTCCTGAGCATCAAAACGGCGCTCAGTCACGCCGAGGCTTGTGAAGAAGCCGACATCGCGCTGTGACCTTCTAGAAGCGCCCGCGTCCCTCTCCATCTCATCCGGGCCCGCACCAGAAACCCACTCCCCTTCCAGCGCCATCAGACGGTCCCAGACGAGCCGATCACTTACACGGACGGCCGAGATCGACCCCGAGTGGCGGGAAGGCCGCGGCGTGGGGGCGTCGGCGTGCAGATATTTCCGGGCAGGGTGGGCCGAAGCGGGGTAGGGAGGGCGCATGCACGTACTCACTCATGCCTCTATGACGGTGGGGTCGGTAGAGGTGGGACAGAAGTGTCAGTGGGTCCAGAGCAGCGCGGGGTGGCGTGCGGGTGGAGTCGGGGGACGGATAAGACGGGACCCTGTCTGCATTGACGCGCGTGACGTCACGATGACCCGCGCGGGGTCACGGCGTGCGGAGGAGTTTACGCCTGTGCCCCTGGCGATGTGGGACCCACCCGCAGATGGCGGGAGTTTTTATTTTGGTGGCGCGGGTGGTCAAGTGCTGCACGCAAGGTTTTTCTATGCTTTTAAGGCTATGCCACTCGGTTTTGGGCTGCTGCTTGAGTTCTGGTTTTTATTTATTTTTTACTATTTTTAAATTTCTATGCTTTTAAGGCTATGCCACTCGCTTTTCGGCTGTTGCTCGAGCTTTTAGTTGCTGTTGCTTGAGCTTTTAATTTTTGATTTATTTTTTACTATGTCCAAATTTCATTTTTTTTAGTTTTTTGAGTTTTTTGTCGGTTTTTTTTCACGTATTCATTTACGTTGTTCGTAATGAAATAATCTTTTTTCTATTTTTATTTTTTTAATTTAGTTATGACAAATAAGCCATCATCAGTTATAGTGTAATTTCATACAGTTATAATACAATTTTAGTTATAAACCAGCTTATTTGAGCCCAACCGAGCGGCATCCTTGTTTTATGCTCATCGTTGCAGAATTGTATTTGTCTTAATAATAATAGATTGGCGATTGTCATACGAACCTCAACCATAATCTGAAAGTGTAGATATTTGAAGTTTTTAGAGGATAAACCTATTTTACTCCCTTAACTCTTCTTTCTTGAGTCCAAAAATCAATCCTTGAACTTAAAAGGTGAGTATCGTCTACTGTACCCCCTCAACACAACCACCCGGTTTTCATATAACATGACGGTCGTTTTGGTTGATGGTACAGCAGAGTTGACGTGGCTCGTTGAGTTTGACGAGGCCCACATGTCAGTCGGCAAGTTCATCTTCTTCCCCGGTCTTTTTTCCCTTATGTTAAAAGCCTAACATTTGTATCAGCTAAAATCATAAGTAAATATCTATCTCTCTGTAATCTATACCATAAATAACCAAAATTCAAAATTCTAACCAAAAGATATAAACTGCAGCCGCACCCAAACAGAACCAGAGTTGCCACGGCTTGGCTGCCGCTGCCCATGCTTCTCACCACACTCGTGGCTGCTGCCCCTGACACCTCTTTCTTATTGGCAAACAAGCACAACATCATCAGGAACATGAGGCCCAATTTTCCTCGACAACAAGCACATCGTCATCGCGAACATCGACAACCACCAACTTCTGGAATCTAATCTTACTCCTTGCCTCCTTGGCTTGCTTCCTCCATGGCGCGGCACCGAGTGATGCTTGCTTCCCCATTTTGAGCTTGTGGCTATCGGACGATTACGCGACAAGCCAAGATAGGAGGCTGACAGCCACCATGGGAGCCAACTTCTGGAATCTAGTCTTGCTCATCGGTTTTCTTGTAATACACCGAAAGTGATTTGCAAAGACTCGTGCGTAATTAGGAGAAAAGAATTATGAAAAAAATAGGGTGTTGTGGAACTTTAGCGAAAATCTGTTATGAGAACGAGTAGTATATTAGGTGTCTTTCGGTTAGATTGAAATAAACTGACTGAAATTACACTATAACTGATGGTAGCTTATTTAACATAACTAAATTTAAAAAATTAAAAATAGAAAAAATATGTTAGCCTACCACGAACAACACAACTATATACAAAAAAAAACTGACAAAAAAAAGCTGAAAAAACTAAAAAAATAAAATTTATAAATAATAAAAAAATTAAAAACTAGAAATTTAAACCAAAATAAACGAATCCTTCAAAAGATGATAGGGGAGAGAGGAACCCAATGCCCTAGCCACTATCGTTTTCCCCAGCCGCTTCGTTTTTCCTAACGCCATCAGCCACCTGCCCCGCGCGAGGCGTCGCCGCATGCTAGCGTGATCTGTGCTCCACGTCCGCCTGCACTCGGCCGCCGTAGCCAACCACGTGGCCGCCTGAGCGCGTTCGCCCGCGATTTGCCAACGCCTGCAGCGCGACGCGAGGACGCCCAAGAGCCAGCGCGTCCTCCAGCGGGCACGCGCCCGTTCGGGTGAGGAGCCACCCGCCGACTATTGATGGCATGGTTGCGTGCATGCGTGAACAGGGACGACTAGAAGTGAGAATCCAAGCTTCTTGGTTTGTATCGATTCAACAAGACTTGAACAGTAACCTTTTGGGTGATGGTAATGATTTGATTTCTCTCTTGATTATTATTTTTAATTAGATGTTAGTTTCAAGATTAGAGAGGGAGATGGCTTTTGCTCAACGGGGGAAAATCGGGGAGTAGATAGGTTTGATTTGTTGTACTATTGTACTATTTTTACGAGTATTCTATGGTTATAATTTGAAATTTTCACCTACTAGAGAGTTGTAGAGAACTTCGATAGCTTTCTGTACAATTTTTATTCATGGCAATCGGATGAGTAGATTGTAAGTTATGAATTTTATAGTTCTTCTGTCTACTAGAATTTGTTGTGTTTTAACGGTCTGTAGTAATTAGTAGATTAAAAATAGTAAAAGATCTAATCTGCAAATTTGGTCAATATGCACAATGTAGGTAATTTCCTAGGGTTTCCAGAAAGTCTAAGAATATAATTTTTTAGATAAGTAGATTAGAAGATATGAATTTTGGGAGGTTGTTATCAGTACCGGGTTGCTGCTGGGCATAGTCGTAGGGAAATAATAATTTAACTAACCGAATGCCATAATTAAATTTTATGAATAACTAGAAATTTATAGGGAATTTCCTTTAGATTTTAAAAATATCAAAGTTTGTTATATTTGCACATGTACATTAGAAGATATTAAATTAACAAGTCTGCTGTGCAGAAGATGATAGATCTGTCTTCTGGGTTAAAAATGGGGATCTAGATAATTTAATCTGAAAATTTGGCCAAGTAAGAAACGTAGAAATTTTTTTATAGTTTCCAGAACCGGTATGTTTTGCTATTTACGACTTGGGAATTCAGAGTAATGATATTTTGAATACCGGGGTAGCAAGGGGACTATCTGGTAAAGGGGGGAATGGTGATTTTGGGAAGCATATGGGAGTGTTGTCGATTAACTGAGGTCATATATTGCTATGACTGGTTTTGAGAGTGAATATTTTCTGTAGGAGGAGTAGCTTCGAGTGTGTTGTCACCTTTAAATCGTTTCGATCATCACAATTAAGAAAAAGGAAATTGCATGGTAGAATGGTATTAAAGTGTTTGAGTTTGTTGTTTGTTTATACAATTTCTTGCCATGATGATTCGTATGATGATACTTGTTCTTAAATTTCTCATATGTTTATGGTTATATTGATGACTAAGGAAATTGATTAATGTTGTTGATTAACTATTGAAAATAGATAATCATACTACTACAAAATCAGATAATGAGGTTCAAAACGTCATCACGGATGGTTTTCGAGCAACCGTCTCAATTTATGGGTCGATGATAATCGAAGGTTATCACGACGCATTTTCGAACCGTCTGTGGTGTAAATATCACAGATGGTTTGTAACTAAAAACTGTCTGTGATAGCTGATAATCACAGACGGTTTGTAAGTAAAAATCATCTGTGATAGGTAATAATCTCATACGGTTTTAACTAAAAATCGTCTGTGATATTCTTTTCTACCCCTAAATCTATTTCTGTTTATTGGCTAGCCTCAGGAAATGCTAGCCATGCCCTCTGAAACAAGCAGTACATGTATACATACAATTCACATCTCAATTCATTTCATAAACATAAAACATCCAATTCACATCTAATTCACATCTAATTCACCATCCAAGTATTGCTTGTGTAGCCTGACAAGTTCGTCGATTATGGATCTGTTCCTCTCGCGAGACTTCGATTTCGGAGTGATAAGAGCAATAAAAAATCATTGTACGTTGTGGAACTCTCCATCTGAGTTTATGACTTTAGCAAGCAAAAAGTACACGCACTCTTCTCGAATTTGTGAACGGTCAGGCTGTTGCAATGTAGTTGACGGAATGGACGTAGCTTGTCGATAGGAATATCAATGTGTGTATATATATAACCTAATAAGTATGAAGTAATTATGGGAATATTGACAAACCTTACAATTGGTGATCCTCGAGGAATCGAGGAGTAGTTTCATATGGTGGCAAACGTAGAATCCACACGTGTTGCCCAGCGACTACTGGTGGCACTGCAAAAAAATAGAATGTGTTAATTCAAGAGGCATTACTACCAACTGTTGCATAGGATTAATTAATGTGTAATAGCGAATACCTTAAATTTTTGAACATGTGTCAGGCCTTTGGCCCCTTGCGTCGAGACAACTACCATTGCAACGTACATCGCGAACACCCTACGTGATTCAAAAAAGTTGATCTTAGTCATTCGGAAGGAAAGAAAGAGTACAATATAGGTATGTATGGAGAAAATGTACTTACCTATCGATTACTTAGCTGACAACTATGTAGTCTGTTTTATTCTTACTTAGGGAATCAAGGTATATTGCCTTGTTCTATTTTGGTACAATTACTATTAAAATCTAATGAAACTCCTGATTGTAGGGCATAAGTACATATTCCTTATCGCGGTAAGCCACCAGTGCTGCTGCAATGTACCTCTCGACGAAGGGTGTATCCTCGTTGATGGTATGCATGGCGACCAAGTGTGGGTCCAAGAAACCAACCAATGATTAGGATGATCTAGCTTGAGTCACCATGTATCTATATATACACACGAAAGCAACAAATTCTATATGACATTTATCAGTATGACATGAACGAAGACTGTGATTGTATACACTTACAGCGTTCACCATCGAATGAGTGACGCGTCGAGACCGTTGAGCGTGAAAAGATCAAATAAATCCTCAAAGGTCACCACGAAGACACAATCTTAAATATTGTGATGTAAATGATCCGGCCCGAATTTGACAATGATACCTGAGTGTCGTTCTCCATCTGGCTTATTGGACTGTTTCATATACCAGATGTGCAATTACAAGCAACTAATTGGTAGGGTTTGGAGGCGCGTTACCGGGTCGACCAGCGGCTCGCCAAGCATGAATTTGCGGGCCAATGGCAGGTACGGGATATCATCATCGGTCTTGTTTGCTTTGCCCTTGCTGCCCTTGCTGCCTCGGCTGTAGGTCGACTGTAAAGGTAGCACCGGTGGAAGTTGCTGCACCGAGAATTGCGCCTGTGAACATGACACCGGTGCAGGTAGTGGTGGTGGAGATAGGCCTTGTGGAGATGGCACCAGTACAAGTAGCTGATCTGGTTCAGATTGCCCTTGTGGACCTGCCACCGGTGAAGAAGTCTCTAGGCAGATGTCACTTTTGGACCACTGGATGAAGGTTCCAATGGATTGCCTTAGAGTCATGAGCTCATCGTTGGGGGGCTTCGGTAGTGGGACAACCTCGAAATTAGCGTGTACACCATCCACTGCCATTTTTTCAAAGCCTGGCGCTAAAGGTTGACGGTGCAACATGGCCCCTTGAGCGACGGATATGTCGAGCCCCAAGCAACAAGACAAGGCAACGGAGGCATATCTCACTTAGAGCTTGCACGCCGTAGGCTCCGTGATGTCGCCCACAGAAATCGACCTCGCTTTCATCGAGGATTGGGCCTTGACTACTCGGACGGTTGGGGGCTGGCTAGCACAAGAGCGGCGACGACCTGCTGATTTTCTTCTTTAAATCTTCGCATCTCATCTCTGATGTTATCAGCAAGCTCCTCTTTAAGAGATGCATTGATCTTCTCTTGTAGCCATGCATCACGCTTGGCTTTGTTTCTCTTCCTACTCCGATACAATTCGGAGTTATCTGAGAAACATTGTTTCCAAGGAACATAAAGCCCAAGGTCTCGTCGACGACTGGTGCTCCTTGTTTTCCAAAGGTCGCAGAGTATATCTTTCTCCCTAGTTGACTGGAATGATCCCTGGGAAGATTCGACACTCAGTGTATCCTGCAAGAGCCCGACATGTTATTTCACTTCATACGAAGTTGTGGAATAATTACAATATACGTAGTTCGATATCTTACCAGACAGTGGGACACTTCCTGGTCTGTAGGATTCCGGAAGGAGATGTCCCCTGACGTCGTGGTAGATGACCTCGCTCTAATCCAATTTCGAGCGTGCTCATCCGAGATCGTGGCAAATGGCGGGGCGGTGTCCCGCAGGATTGCCTGTTCGTCCTCCTGCCTCCACTGCGGGATTTTACCGCATACCCAGTTGTGCCGAGTCTGTGGGGGTGTGTGTTTTTTGCCTGGAGGGCCTTGTGCGCCGCACTTGCACTTCTGAAAGCTTCGATCGTCTTCGTCGCCTTAAACTCTTTCCATTGTAGTTCCAAGAATGGGTACTTATCAAACAGCGTTAGATCCTTCTCCACATATTGCTTGACAAGCACGTTCCTGAAGTTCTTCCATGCTTTGCACGCCGCTAGCAAGGCATGTCGTTGCACAGAGTCATGGTGTTCATCTGGGATCTCGAACAATGCAAAAATCTCTGTCATCAGCTCATGTTTTCGAGTCTCACTCACGCTCTTCCACGAATCGAATGCGATCTCAATTCGTTCTCGTGCAACTATTCCGATCGTTCTTCGAAATACGCGCGCTGCTTGGCGAGGAAGGAGAGGGGTCCCAGATCTATCGACCTCTGTGATGGTAAATTGACCCTCAGGCTTTTTCGATAGTACTCTTCCTTTGCGTGTTGATTTTGGAGTGGATGCATCCGGCGATGATGTTGAAGAATGCGCGGATGACATGTTGGCCTTCTCATATATGAAAAGTAAGCACAATATAGCATATACGTAAATAGTGCGGTATAAGCACATACTTCAATTTAATTCCAATATATGTATACATATATTCAAGTATACATATACATATCTATGTTCATTAGCAACATATATATACATATACATATACATAACAGTAAGATTTAACAAAAATAAGATTTACGAAACAACAACAATATATGTATACATATATTCAAGTATACATGTACATATCTATGTTCATTAGCAACATATATATACATATACATATACATATACATAACAGTAAGATTTAACAACAATAAGATTTACGAAACGACAACAATATATGTATACATATATTCAAGTATACATGTACATATCTATGTTCATTAGCAACATATATATACATATACATATACATAACAATAAGATTTAACAACAATAAGATTTACGAAACAACAACAATATATGTATACATATATTCAAGTATACATGTACATATCTATGTTCATTAGCAACATATATATACATATACATATACATAACAATAAGATTTAACAACAATAAGATTTACGAAACAACAACAATATATGTATACATATATTCAAGTATACATGTACATATCTATGTTCATTAGCAACATATATATACATATACATATACATTCCCAGGGCTCTTCTAAGTAAAAGCATTATTTTCAAGTGCCTATTCTTTCCTAGATACACAACATTACTTACAGATCGATGGCCATTACTTAGATATACAACATTACTTACAATAATAACACAAATGGACATCTCAACTGCATCTAAATAACCGAAATTGAAGATGGACTCACCGAGGGGATTCTGGTGATGTTAGAGGAGCTCGAGCGTGGACGGAGGGGGCCAACGGGCTCAAGCGTCGACGGAGGCGGACGGTGATGGGCTCGGGGACTGAGGCACCGACAGCGTGCCCGAGGAGGAGGAGGTGACAGCTCGGGGCTCGACTGAGGCGGCGGCGATGGGCTCCTGGGGCGGCGGCGGCCTCGGGGACGGAGGAAGCTGCGACAGCGAGGGAGGAGGAGGCGACGGCTCGGGGCTCGACAGAGGCGACCGGCGACGGGCTCGGGGGACGACGACGGCCTCGGGGGGATGGAGGCGGCCAGCGAAGGGCTCGGGGACCGGAGGCGGCCAGCGACGGGCTCTGGGGACGGCGGCGACGATGGGCTCGATCGGGAGAGCGACTAAGTCTCTGTGCTTGGTTGGTATTGCTAATAACTACAGTGTACACGCAAAACCCTAGCAGGGGTTATATATAAAGGCTTATTGTAGACGGTTCTATTTAAGAACTGTCTGTGATATCAATATCACAGACGGTTCTAAACTTAGAACCATCTGTGATAATAAATATCACAGACGGTTCTAAACTTAGAGCCATTTGCGATAAGCCTTTGCCCCCCGGCTGTAGTTATTAATATCAGAGACGATTTGTAATATGAATCATCTATGATATTAATAGCAGAGACGGTTTGGAATACGAACCGTCTGTGACACTTAAATGTTCGCGCATCCGCCTGTTAATATTCCGATGCAAGTGGCCCTTAAACTTCCACACCATTTTGGTTTTATATGCAACACGGTGTACAATTCCTTGATACCACAAACAGAATCTCTTCTAAATTGTCCTCTTCCTCATCTTCTTCACCACATTTATGAATAATGACATTTAAAATTATTTTGATCTCCTTCCTCTCATCTATCCATCATGAGTTGTTCGGCCATAACCTTACACAGGCGTCCAACAATTTACATCTGGAGCAGCTCCTCTGTTCACGCCCTGCTCTCCTTCCTCGACTCGCTTCCATTCGTCAGCTGGACCTCATCATCTGCCGTCGACGGAGGTGTCTCATTGCCGCTCAGGAAAGGGAAACCGCCCTTAGCCTCGTTCTTCTTTGCAATGTGCACAAAGCGGAGGAAGCTCTTGCAGCAGTGCAAAGACGCATGGATAACCTTGCCTATCAAGCAGAATCGGTCGATTCTGAGGAAGATTATCATGGCATCTCTTTGAGATTATGGGCCATGCTAATGATTTGCCCAGGCTAGAAGAGGAAGTGGAGAGGGTGTAGGATCAAGGATACCGACTAGAGGGGGGTGAATAGGAGGTTTTTAAAATTTTTTTTCTACTTAATCTAATTTCTTTAATTCTAATTGCTAGAATGAAAGACAATTTAAATCTACACAATTCTAGTCAAGCAAATAACAATACTAGTTCTAAGACAAGCAATTAGAAGACAATGAGGCAATTTATGGAGAACAATATGAGAGCAATAAAAAGATGTACACGCTTCGACGTTTTACCGTGGTATCGGAAACTTGCCGGTTCCCACTAATCCATGTTGAGGTTAGCTCGAACCAATCGAACCGGCTCCACGAATTAAGCCGAAACACCTCGATCACTAGAGGTAGCTCTTCCCCGCTCCGGGTAGGTGAGCTCCAACCTTCACAAGAAAACCGGGTCTTCTCACAATCTCCTTTGAGAAGATCACCGATCAAATCTTCGCCCAATCGTCCAGGTGTCGGCAAACACCAAGAGTAATGAATCACAAGCTTCACTTGATTGCCAACTAGTGCCAAGGATCAAACTATTGAATGCAATGCACTTTTGGCTCAACTACCTCAAATAAGTGCTCAAGAGAGAAAAGAGGTGTGGAGTGAATGCCCAATGCTCAAGAATGATCAATAGAGTCTCTTAGCAATGTCTATGAGCAGTGGTACGGGTATTTATAACCTCCACCTACCAAAACTAGCCGTTTGACACAACTTCTAAAAAAATCAGGGCGAGCGGAACTACCGCTGGTCTGAGGCCGGTAGTACCGCTCCCTATCGACTCGCAGAGCGGCTATGTCGAGCCTCTGCGATGACCGTTGGACGGTCGGGCGGTACTACCGACGTTGTAAAGTCAGACTACCGCCACCCGGTAGTATCGCAAAGTCGGCGGTACTACCGCCGAGCCGAACTCAAAAGTCACTGAAAGAGGTCCGCTCCGCCTCAGTAACTACACGTGTGGGAAGTACAGCTCGACAATGAACTACCGCTTCCTCAAATTTTGGAATTGCATCCGGAGGGTGCTCTCTGGAAAAAAGGTTCCGCTCGGGGTTCGGAATTACCGATCACCGGTAGTTCCGGATTTTACAGCGGTACTACCGCTCGACGGTAGTACCGACGTTGAAAACTGCGGAACTACCGCACGCCCAGACTGAGCACAGTTTTGGCTTTTAAAACAGATTTTTCAAGAATGCATGATTCTAGTTGATCCATGGACACTTAGAAATGCTATCAAGGTACTTGCCATGATCCCTCTTTATGGTACGATTATTTAACCTATAATCCGGTCTTCCACCATACTCCTAAGACCGGTAAAATTAAAAGGGATCCTATTCTACAAATACCTTTATCTTGAGCCATGTTTGATCTTCAACCTTGTCCTTTGGCTTGTATTTGTCAACCACAATCTGGACTTAACCTTTAAACACTCATTAAATTGTTAGTCCCATATTCACATAAACTCATTAATTACCAAAATCATTTTTAGGGGCCTAGATGCTTTCAGAGGGCAAGGACAATCTTCACAGCATTCGAGAACTCAGCGGATGATCCTCCAACTCCAGAAGTCGAAGAAGAAGCATATGAAGCCCAGAAGATTAAAATATGGGAATCTCCTTTTTTGGACTTTTGTAATAAATTTGCCTTGAATTTGACTCTCGTCTCAGTATATCAAAGACAAGTATATATAAGAATGTCGAAAACGGACACCGTATGCAAAAGTTATGCACATTTTACTAAAAGTGTCTCAAAATTGACTCAGGTGGAAATTATGAAATTTTGGGGGATTACAATGCGGGAAACATATCACATACGGTTTGATATACGAACCATCCGTAGAAACTTCATTATCACAGACGGTTCTTATCTAGAACCGTCTGTGAAGTATCACAGATGGTTCTAGATAAGAACCGTCTGTGATAATGGCCGACATCACAGACGATTCTTATCTAGAACTATCTGTGATACGTCATAGATGGTTCTAGATAAGAACTGTCTGTGATAATGAAGTTTCTACAGACGGTTCGTATGTCAAACCGTTTGTGAAAATATCACAGACGGTTATTCCAGCAACTATCTGTGATGTAAGCGTCCAGTTTAGCCTCTTTTGTAGTAGTGTCATTACATTGCATGTGAGCATTAAAGTTGCAAAGACCTACTTGGTAGGCACTCCACAGGAGTGGAGATGAAACCCTGTATGAAAAAGGACAGGGTGAGAGTCCAAGTTGTGACCCTGTATGAAAAAGGATAAGGTGACCCTGTATGAAAAAGGACATTGCAATGGTGTGCCACCGATGGGTGAACACTCAACTATATCGGTATATGCAGCAGAAGAAGAGAATTGAGTCTTGTGCATGTGATTCATGAAAAGAGGCATATGTATGAAACTTATTGATAAGGAGCATGTCATAATGAGACAATAGTGAATTAATATGACATGTTAAAATGATGTTTACGTTGTTTATTATTCTGTTTTGTACTTACTGAGTCGTAGACTCACCCTTGCTTTATTTGTTATTTTTTGGTGATAATTGAAGACGACATGCATGGAAGGAAGTAGCACATAGATATTTGCACTTCATAGCTTTTCACTTCACCTAGCAATATTTTATTTTTGGTCATGAACAATTTAGAATCATTCATTGCAATAATTTGTTAAATTAGTGGTTTACCTTTGTTCCTATAGTCTGTAATATTGCTAGATGTTGCATACTTAGCTTAAATTTATTTATAATGTTCTTGATAATTAGTTGATTTGTTCTAAGTTCAATTTAAGATATATCTTGTTGCTAAAATTTTATGTTTAAATTCTTGTGGGATGTTGACTCTTGTTATCTAGATGTCTTTAATACTTATTTATTGGTTTAAATTGGTAGCGGTAGTGGTTGTAGGTGACATCTTGGGCTTTTGTTAAGCCGGGTGTTACATGTGATATCAGAGCGGGCATTAGATCTATGGTGAATAACTTAATAACTTACTAGTTTAATCACCTAAAATTTGGCATATGTTTGGTAAATTAATGAAGCTAATAATCCTAGTAATAAAATAACTTAAGAAAACTTAATGCTGAAATTTGATTTAGGATAACTAAATTAAAACTAAAACTTGATAACTGGTGCACAATAGGATGGAATTGGGTCATTCATTGCATATGCTCTTCCGTTAGTTTGTTTAATTGTTAGTAAAAGTTGAGATAATGATTAATTAAGTATGGCATGGTTGATATTGATGTTTTTGAGCTGAGTTGTTAGTTGTTCTTTCTGGTGATCAGTTATGGTGAGAGGAAAAGGTAGTGGATGTGGTGGAGGCTGCAGTTGTGGTCGTGGGCGTGGTCCGACGGCACCACCACCCCCGATTGAGGAGGTTGTTGGAGAGGCGAGTGAGGAGGTTGCTTCGGCTGCTTAGCCAATCGTTGGTGTTCAGGTATCTCACTAACACCTAGGATATCACCTCGCTCTATCTCGCCTATGAGCCACTGTCGTTGGAGCTCAGGTCAAGACACCATAGGAGCTCGAACCCTCCAAAGTACCCCTCATGCCGCTGATGGATGCCTAGACCTAATGCTGCTCACCGTTGCTCCTTGTCGTGATCGCTGGCGATGCTCATGGCTTCGGCCATATCAAGCACAAAATGTAATTGCTCCTTCACTCTCTGGTCCTCACCTAGAGGTGGAGGTAAGTGCGACGGTAGTCAATATGAACACTAGCAGACTAGGAGAGAGAAAAGGATGCTTGAGGAGAGAAAGAGGAGTTAAGTTATTTTTTCCATTACATATCTCGATCAATACCTATCCACTTGGATGCCATGTCGGTATAGTCATTCCATGTAGACACAACATAATCCAAAACTACGGTGGTTTAGGTTGAGGAGGTGTTTTGGACCAGTTTTGAAGTTGATGGTTGATTTTTGGACTTAGACAAAAGTTGAAGAAGGTAAAATAGACTTATTCCCTTTCTAGGGTATCCAAGTGTTACCAGCTGAGCTTCAATAAGATCGAAATGTTGATATAGAGGGAGTTTCTACTCGGAGGTATCTTAACCACTCTCAATCAATAATGCAATATTTTTTATGAGGGTTGCTTGTTTTTAGGATTATATGATAGGTTGTTGTAATTCAAAGTAATAGAAGCCATGTTGAATTCACATCCTTTGCCATCCTTCAATTTTTCTTTCTAAAGTTTTGAGGCACTACGATCCCAGCTATCTGATTTCATAAACTAAAGTGAAGAATATGTAACACTCTGCCTCAAAATCTGCTCAAAGCCCAACCCACCATAGGGCAGGCCCACATATGCATAACATCCTACTTCCAGTTTCGTCCACGTTTCGTGTAAAAGGGTTAACCCAAGGTGCTACGTTTGGGCTCAATAAGCATTATATGCTACTATAACTTACTTTAGGCAAGGAATGTGCGACTAATCCCATCACAACTCCACATCGGCCAGCATACTAACGACCTAGGTATAAGGTCAAAGAGCCCAACTAGCAGGGTGTAAATATGCAATTTTAAAATCACTTTGGCGAAAAGAGAGTTTTATATGTGAAAGCATAAATCAAATCAATTTTGCACAATTAAGGCCTAAAATCACTTTGGCCAAAACGAAGCTCTTAGTTGCGATAGATCGTAGATCTAGAGGCAGGAACCATAACAAAAATTGCTTTGGGGTGTGGGGGAGAATTTTTCGGATATAGAGAATCTGGATGTGAATCTAGAGATAGGAAGAGATAAAGGAGGATAGGGGAAATCCTAGCTAAGCTATAGGGGTGACGACAATATCTGACGGTGTAATCACCACTAGCAAGGCACCATAAGGGTAACCTATAGGGGAGGCTAATCTAGATATATACTGTAGGACCGAAAAGGCAACCAGAGGGGGGGTGAATGGTGCCTTAAAAACTCCCTAAGAATTCACACAATCATTCTTCTCCAATAGCTAGAGAGCTATAAAGACAAAGATTGAATGTTCACTGGAAAATCGGAGAGATAAACAGAAACAAGTGCTGGCAGAAGAAGTCTGACCGGTCGAAGTGTTCTGCCGTGGTCGGACTGACTGAGTAGAAGTTTGTCTGAAACAAGGTGGTCGAAAGCCAACCAGTGGTCGATCAGACGACTCAGTCGAAAACAGAAGCTCCACTGAAGACCAAGAAAATAGACCGACAAATGAAATACAACGGTCTTGGCCAAAAACAGAGAAAGCGAAAGGCTCACGACCGCAAGAACCAGACTTCAAATAACTTTCGATTAAGAGTTCATCTGGCCAAGAAACTTTGTACGCACATTTCTTAAGGTCTCAAGAGGATACTCCAACTTGAATTGAAATCTTATCGACTGATTGAGACCTTTGCGATTTGGTCGAGGCGCGACAAGAACCGAGTTCATGAATCGAAATCGTTGATTAGAATCGCTCATGGGTCAAAGCTAGCTAAGTTAGGTTGGTGCACAATCCCACATGTCACTGCGATTTCTGAGATATCAACAAGATCAAACCAAGAACAAGAAATAGCCAAGAACACAAAGAAGAGGACGAACGAAGAAACCGCAATCAAGTCATCCAAACAATAAACAAACAACACAACTCAAATAGACGCGGAGAGATGAATGATTAGAAAAGGAGTCCCCATACGCAATTGGATAATGGAAAGAACATATACGCAGGAGCTCAAGCACACACCCTGCTTGCTTCTCCCGTACAGGCTCACTCTCAACAGCCACTCCCCTCGGGAGGACAAGCTCTAACCCTAGAGCGAACACACGCCGGCCGGCCAACTCAAATCCAACACTTGCTTCCCCTCTCCCTTTTATAGCCTCACACCCAAGACTAACCCTAATGGATCCATCCATTAGTCCACATTGGGGATAACCCGTAAACCCCAACTACCACCGGGTTTTACCACTCACTTTACCCACTTAGCGAGAACGAGCTTTCAGTGCTTTACCCGTTAATCCCAACGGCTCCACTGTTTTTCCCGTTAGCGCCAACAACTCCTGTGCTTTCGCAGAGACACAGCTTCCCTTTGCAGCTTTGAGCATTTCTCCAAAATGCCACTCACGCCTTCCGGAAGCTTCTGCGCCGCACAACCGCAACCGGCACCCTGACCATCTGGACCTCTGACTCCTCCCTGAGTCTAGTCCCGATCCGTTTCGTCGCACACGACCGCACCCGGCATCTCCAGCTCCGGTTCTTCATTAGCCACCTTGAGACCCAAGTCTTCTTTGGCTTCACCCAGTCATTCTGGACCTCAACATCTCTCATGTCTAGTCCCGACCACTCCAACCTCACCAAGACTTGTCTCCAAGATCATCTGGCAGCTCCAGCTCTGGCTCCTCATCTCCTCGGCTCACAACCACCTCACCACCTCGATCATCTTGGCGTCTCCAACCGTCGGACCTCAACACCTCCTCGTGCCTAGTCCCGGTCCTCCCACGCTTCACCATGAAATAGCTCAAAATCAGCCAGCCACGCAGACAAGCAAACCGTCACATAGCACCGCTCAAAACAAGTAGACCATCATTCGGCACAATCAACACGATCCCGATTGCACAAATACACGGTGGTCGTAAACCACATACGACCACCGAATGCACAATTCAAGAAGTGGTTGAAACCCTCAAGACTTCCCACCGCCGACCACAAAGATGTCGTCACGACCGCTCCAAAGCTCGTTACGACCATGCAGTCACAAGCCACGACCATCGCTAGCTTGCTACGACCATTTCTTCCAACGACACGACTACCACTTCCGCCGCTACGACTACCGCTTACCGGTCGCAACGACTTACGATCGGTCGAACTCACGGGACATGCAACGCTTAAAGCCACGACCTCAACCCGCATCGTTATGACCACTTCCTAGGTCTTGCGACCGCTTCTAGAGACCATACGATCGTTAACGAAGTTACGATCGCTATCGCATGATCGAACCACCTTGACCATGTTCATCGCTTTCCACCGTGGTCGAACCTGTTCAAACCACGACACCGAAGTTTCACCATGGTCGATGCTCTTCCGACCATGCACAACAAGATTTACCGTGGTCGAAACCATTCGACCACGCACGACTTGTTTCACCGTGGTCGAAACCCTTCGACCACGTTTGACCACATCCGACCGCGCCCGAGCTCGCACGACCGCTCGATCACAACCGAGCGGCGTCCGAGCACCTCCGACCGCTTAAGTCCCCAATTGATCGAAACCGACCAATCTCGAAGAGCTGCGACCACAGCCGACTGTTATCGACCACGTTAGACCGCCTCACAACTTGGTTGAAGTCCGCCGACTTTCCACATGGTTGTAGTCCAGGTCTGCCGACTATCGACCGCAGTGATCGAGCCTCAGACCTCAGACTTCCTCTCGTACTAACGTGATCGTAAGTCGTCTGGCGACCTCAGACCACGCCAATGTGGTCGTAGTCTCTTCGACCATGGCCAAAGTGGTCGTAAACAGCTTGGCTGACTTCCGACCTTAGCCAAACCGGTCGTACTCCCTTCTAGTGCCCTTCGACCACGCCCAGAGTGGTCGTAAACCTCTCGGGTGACCTTCGACCACGCCCAAAGTGGTCGTATACGTCACAACGTGGTCGTAAATAGAGCGCACGGCTTTCGACCACGACCAACATGGTCGTAAAGCCTTCCGACCACGGCCAAAGTGGTCGTACACTTGTTTTCCGGCTTTCGACCCCTGACAATGTGGTCCTAAGTGGTCTAGATGGCTTCCGACTAGAGACGAAGTAGTCGTAAGCTTTCCCGGTGGCCTTCGACCATGGCCAGAGTGGTCGTAAACGCCCCGACGTGGTCGTAAATAGTGCGCGTAGCTTCCGATCATGACCAATGTGGTTGTAAAGCCTTCCGACCACTCGAAAACGCATCTACTTGGTTCCGACCGTGGACAACGTAGTCGTAAGTAGTCTGCTGACAATTCTTAAGGCTTACGACTTTGCAGAGTCAGCTCAAACCTCAAAAACCAAACTCAATCTTTCTAGACCAAGAGTCAATTACTCATCACAACCATGGGGTGACCTCCACATGGTCTCACATATACCTACTACAAGGGAAGCTAACCTAGATATATCCTAGTAGATGTGTAGAGAGGATGGATCACTCGCCCTTCTTGTCACCAACGGTGAACCCGAGAAGAGCGAGGAAGGGCCAAAAGGTCGGCATTAGAAGAGAGTTGAAAAGAGAGGGAGATGGACGGAACTCCCAAAGTACGATTAGCTTGGAAGTTCTTGCCATCCCAGGGTAGGTTGGGCTTTAGGTTAAGCCTAGAAAAGCTTGGTCCTAAACGGGTAGTGCTGAGCCCACAAGCCCAAAGCCCAAAAAGGTCAAATTTTCCTTTTTTAGATTAAAACTGTTAGTTAATTATTTTTCAGTGATTTAATAGTATTATTTAATTCATTTCTAGGATAAAATACTATTATTTATTGCTGCCTTTGGGCATTTTTGAGCTTCGGGCCAAACCTGTGGGCCAAAAATTTAGGCCCAAGCTCGACCCAACATTGAGCCCAGCCCGACCTGAGCCCAAAAAAAGGCCAGTGCCCATGAACATGCCTAACTAAGGTCGAGGCGCAGAGACCGCATAGCAAGGTAAGTGCAAACGGCAAGTAATTCCACTGTAGACAACTACTGTTCAGAGCCACGCAATGAATCAATATGTACCACTACAGCTATTCTACGGTACAGTGTGAAACAAACCGAAATTTTCAGAAAATTGAGAATTTCATTTTGATTTTGATTCTCTGAGTTTCCTTAGCCAATTCTCCTCCAATCTTAGCCATCCATGCCTTGAGATTCATGCTGCTTCACCTCACGGATCGGATGTTTTGTCAGCATTGTTCATCGGCCGAAAAATCGTGCCGACGCCCGATCTTTTCCGCTGCCAACTTCTTTCTTCGCCGCCAAGCCCCAGCGCTCTCTCGTGCCTTCTAGCCCCTACCAAACCACCTTGCTTTGTGCTGGCACTGCTCAACGACTGATATTTTCACCGCTGTCCTGAAAACAGCCACCGCCTCTGGTTTTACCGTCGCCGAGCCTTCTCGCGCCATCTCGTGCTCTCCCGTCGCCACTGCTCTGCTGCAAGCAACCGACAACCGTACGCTCCTCTAACATCCCTACCAACCCCTCCCCTTGACCCTCAGCAAGCTTCCAGGTAGCAATTCACCTCCGCCCTAACCGACCTACTATGTCGAACCACCCTCGAGCGGCTATAAAGGCCGAGGACCTCTCCAAACTCCCCGACGCACCCCAGTGAAGCTCCCTACACACCCAATTGGTCCCTCGTCACCCCCACCACTGGCAATCACCAGAAAACCTCAAGGTGAGCTTGAATTCGATTCCATCGATTTAGCCAATTACTTTTCGATTTCTCTCGCCCACAACTCCCACAAGCCCCAGAAGCATGTCTGAAAGCTTGCCCTAGCTCCCTGAGCCTCCCTCTTCTCTGCTACCGAAGACCACCGTTCGGCCATGGCATCCCGCCGTGGCCAGCCCAACTCCGCCCTCTACTGCCCAAATCGTCACCTCCACGAGCTTGCCCCAATCCCACAGATGCTCAAAGACCAGCCCCATTGCCCGTTTGACCCCGATTCACCCCACACTGTTCAGAGTTCCCGTGGAAGAGAAAAGCTCGCTGTCGGCGAACGCCGCCTCCCCTGCCTGTGCCGACCCCAAAAATGGAACCTTGACACTCTCAAGAACCCAGTCATGGCCTTCTTTTCCGTCGCAAGTCACCACAGCCCCCTCGCGAGCTGTTGCCTCCTTCCTCTGTTCCCTAGCGCACGTGCGGGCGAGAGGAAGAAGATGACCTTGTTCACCTGGGCCGAGCGGAGGAGGGTCGAAACAGCCGTGCAGGTCGGGCCGCTTTAGCCAAACGGACTGGGTCGCCAAGCACTGTAGCGACCGGGTGAGCGAGTGCGCGAGTAGGCGGCACTGTAGCCTCCGGATCCGGCGCCAATGGAACCCGAACCTGTGAGGAACAGTACTAACCCGTTAAGCACAGTAAACCTGAACCTGCAATGAACAATAAAAATCCGCGGTGAATAGTTTAAGACCTATTACTATTCACAAAACCCAAAAATACAAATTTATACCCATTTGAACCGTTTCGAGCTCGCCATCCCATTTCTCTGGCCCATTTCACCGTTTGACCCACCTATAAACCCAAAACCCTTCTTATTTGATTTTTCTTGAATTTTATTTCTTTATTCCTAGCTCAATTCTTCGAGCATGGAATTGAGTTATATTTCTTTGCTTTACGCTAGCACACGATGTCGAAGATTAGCCAATTCAAGGAGAAACTCAGGATCAAGCTCAAGATCAAGTGACAGAAGAATACGAAATTGTCGAAATCGTAAATCTCCAAGGCAAGTCACATGTCTTTGATCATATTGAACCTACATTCCTTTATATATTTATTTATTTACCAGTATTTTTATTATGTTACTTATGCACTATTATTTCATGTACAATAAATATTTGAAATGACATGATATTAGCTAATGTCCTACCCCCCAAAAAGGCCTGCTCAATTTGATGGCCATATTCACCTTCATAAAACCTAGTAATATTAAAAGTATTACTAATGTAATCATGGTAGTTCAGGAATTCAACAAACTTTTTACTACTAAAAGTCTTGATATTTTGCCGATAGAATTTTGAAAGGTTCAATGATAAGATATCATAGAAAGCCATGAGTTGGCTGAGCCCATCCTAGAATGGGAATTATTTTGTGAATTGATAACAGTGCCGCGGGCGTTGAAATGTGAATTTGTAGATGAAAGTTGTTTCATTGAAAAACAAGGACTAAAACCTTATGCCAAGTGAAGAACATAATGATTGCTTAACCACAAGCGTTGACTTGTTAAACCTGATTTAGTAGCTGCTCAAATCGATTGAATCTATAACGGAGTACAAACAAGTTAGTATGGAAACGGTAAAACCATACTAAACAACGGTAGATTCCACTCAGGACGGGTAATCTGGCCGTGTCGGCGGATACCCAGGTCTGAGTTGAGATCTAACGGGTACCAGAAAGTTAGTATGGAAACGGTAAAATCATACTAAACAACAATAGATTCCTCTCGTGACGGGCAGAATATCTGGCTGTGTCGGCGGATAAAATGTCTGGCCGTGTCAGTGGACACCCGGGTTTGAGTTGGAGGTCTATCGGGTAGAGCCTATATAAAGAGATGAGCAGTGAAACAACCTTGTTTTCTCAACTTAGTCATGAGGGTTGAGGAACTTTGTGGGTAAAGTTGGTCAACTCTACAGAGTCATTTATAAATGGTATTCGAAAACATCGTGCTTCCGATATATGAATCTGTGTTAAATGGGTGATTCCAATAGCAAGACATAAGTAGATTCGGAATTGTTTTGGAAATGTGGAAGTTTGGTAATCAAGTTGTGAAACCTCCCGATTCCTTAAGAAGTTTATGATTTGATATTTTGGTTTAAAATCAAAATATTTATAAATAAAATTGCACCCACATAAAATAATAAACAACCTTACCCCACTCCATGGTAAACTCTTGCATGTAGTTAGATAGCATTTCCATGTAACTTGTTGAGTACGGTTAGTTGTACTCAGTATTGCTTTATTTTCCCCACCAACACAGAGATCAGAAGAAAAAATGATGCTACAAGTACTTGTGTTAGGGTTACGGCCACACTGAAGCGTTCCTGTAGAGTTTTCTTTGATTCTTCTGATTATAAGTTAAGATTTGGGCTCGGATGCCCTTAAAATTTGTTACAATTGACTGTTAAGTCTTATTTTAATTAAATTAACTCTTTTAAATATTCGTGAGCAGACATAATACTTCTTCTATCCGTAACTGAACTCCTGGTTGTTACGGAACGTAATGACATTCTTGTTCCCAAAACCGGTGCGGTTACATAGTGCATGGTATGCATGGCAGCAGTGGTATTTTTTTCGCTTTTCAAGAAATGGCTGTAACGGGAAATCAAGTCACAATTTTTATATACTCTGCTTAAATAAGATAAATCGTGTTCATTTTAATAATAGAACCTAAGTGTTTGAAAACGAACACCCTACCTCCTGCAACTAGACAATTGGCTCGTACTTATCAAGTCCCCAATTAACACATTTACAAGTGTGCATGCAACATGGTACATGAAGCCTTGCTTGTTTGGATTTTAGCTTTTAATTTTAAATTTCTAACTTCTAATTTTTTAATTTTATTTTTTCTGATTTTTGGACTTTTTTCTTTCTTTTTTTCTCGTATTTTCTTTGTATTGTCCATGTTAGAATAACCTTTTTTATTTTTAAAACTTTTTTAAATTTGATTACACTGTAAAAACTAATAAAAAGTCTCCAAATAGGGCTGCACATTGAGAAAAAAGGCCACTTGAGCGGGGTAAATTCTGTCTTAATTTTTTCATTTAGAAAAAAGTTCACATAACATCTGAATTTTACTTGAAAGTCCATCTAACATCTTAAAATATAAAACCGAATATTAACCCTTGGATTTTGCAATCTAGTTCAAACAATATTTTAACCTGGTTTCAGATGATAGTATTGTCCACATTGCGCGATGAGTGAACACGAAATAGAGGGGAAACTACAAGGGGCGGTGACCATAAAAGCACGGTTAGGAGTTTAGTAAGAAAGAATCCTTTATGGCCCCATATCACTAACTTAACCAATTATTTATACTTCTATATAATAAAATTATCTAATTATATAACACGGACAATAAGTCTGATTCACGGTGAATCAGCACAGAAAAACCAAAAACATTATTCCCCGGGCCACCCTCCGGCCATGCCCGGTTCCAAAATTCAAAACCATTCGAAACCACGGGCCAAATAAAATACACCACGCCGTACCCACGCGAGGGCAATCCCGTCATTTCGCGCCTCTCCCCGTCGCCCGACGACGGCCGCTTAGGCCACGCGTCACGGCCCCATTGGCCCGCGCCTGCGCCCAGGGATTCATAGCAGGCAGACGGTACTACCAGCAGCGCAGAGGGAAGCGAAAGCAACACACACACACCCACACTCTGCTTCACGCCCACCAGCACAGAGAGAGACCGAGCGCTCCCAATTCCGTGAGGAGCCCACAGGTTTTTCCCTCCAATCCGCGCGGATTCGGTCTCCGCATTGCGCGATCTCCGAATTCCGGTGACGTTCTTGCCCGGATTGCGTTGGTTTTCGTGGTGGTTTTTTTTTCTACCTGCATTTCTCTGACCGGGAGTTGGTGCTCTTCGTTTTGGTGCAGGGGGCGGTGTTCTTGCCCAATTCGTGGGAATTGTGGATCTTTTGGTTGATCTCGCTGCTGGAGCAGGAGGGTTTTCCGGATTTGTGCGGTTTTCGTGTGGTTTTGGGGGGCCTCCCCTGATCAAGATTCGGTTTGTTTTGGTGCGATGACGACCAAATTCCGGGCCAATTCGAGCGAATCTTGCGTCTCCAATGCTTGATCTCCAGTCCCCGGGAAGTGCATTCCCCTGATTGGTGCGATCCCGGTGCGAATTTTGGGAATTTCTTGGGTCAAGAATTGGCCACCCCGGCCCTGCGAGAAAAGGGGAATTGGTGGTCAATTGGGTGGGAATTGGTGAGGATTTGGAGGAAGGTTTGGTCCGGCGGCGCGATGATTGCGGCGGTTGGCCGGGGGCCGGAGGGCTGGGGCGAGGAGGAGATGTCGGTGCTGCCGCGGCACACCAAGGTGGTGGTCACCGGCAACAACCGCACCAAGTCGGTGCTCGTGGGCTTGCATGGAGTCGTCAAGAAGGCCGTCGGCCTTGGAGGCTGGCATTGGCTGGTAATTCGCTGTTCCGATTCGCAATAGCTGCCTTTTGTTTTCCTAGATCTTGTTTCCGTGCAACGCGAATTGCTTTTCGATTGGCCACTTTTGGGTTTTGGAGTGCAAATTGAGTTGCTCTAATGCCTCTGCTTAGGTTCAGCTTTTGGGGTTTTAGCTTAATTCAGCTTGGCGAGCTAATCTGGATTAATTTCTTGCAATTTGGACTGATCTTGCTTTGATCTCATTATTTGAGGTCCAAATTACTGCTAAACTGATGCTTAGGTTTGACAGTTTGTTGATTGAGCAATGTGCTAGGTCTGATTGATTTGTTCTGGATCTTGTTCTCCATTTAGGGTTCCAATTAAAAATTCTTCCAAGATTGACTAATCTTGAGTTTTTATTCAATTGGCTTACCTGATTGATTTGCTCTGGATCTTGTTCTCCATTTAGGTTCCAATTAAAATTTCTTCCTAAGATTGACGAATCTTTTGAGTTTTTATTCAATTGAATCATTATCTAGCTATTGCCAGGTATTTTTTTATAGAAATTTGGATCCTGCTTCCTCACTGCTTGGGTTTGTGGTCCTGATTGCACTGGAGAATTTTGTTTTTTTTTCATTCGTCCCCCTGTTTTATTTGATCTGTGTTCCAATTGGGCTGTCAGCATCAATTGTGGAACCTGTTGGCCAGGATTGCTTGATGGATTGGATCTCGACTATCTAGATTCGAATCTGGTTGCAATGAGTGCTGGATTTTTTAGGAATTTGAATTGAGCGGCATTATTGTGGGATTTGTTGAGGGCTTAGTTTCCAAACTATATCTGTATTCCAGTGTGTATCAGTTGTATATGGGTAAAATGCTGTACTGTATGCTTCTCACCATTTCATGGAACTGGAGGATATTCTAGGGAAATTGTGCAAGTCCCACGGTCTGAATTGATTCCCATCGCTGAAACGATTGGATCAGTTTTTTTTTTTTTGGTCTCGTTTGTTGATTTCATCCCTCTCTGTTCTATTATGGTTTGATCTACTTAAAAAGAGAAAATTTTGTGTAAAAAATCGTATTGTTTTTAGCTCCATGATGCTACGGTTGTACAGTTGGTGGATCGGAAATCATGTTTTAGTGATTTTCTTGTGATATGTTTGCCTGATTTCTAGTTCCAATATATGAAACTGAAAAGAACGCACCCATCACATCCGTTGACCATTTAGATGATGCAATGATTTGGACGTTCCACCAAATGTGACTGTTCTTGACATATTTGGCTATTTCTGCTCCTTTTTTGTGGTCTTATTTGTTGTCTACTGTTAGGTTTCTATCTAATTTTATTGTTTGTCCGCCATTCTTGCACCACGGTTTTTTTTTAAACAAACGTAGAAAAAATAAGGTTTTACTGAGTTGAGCGTCTGTTGATGTAAGTGTAGCCACATTATATGCCTATTATCCTGTTGGTTGGTCCCAGTGTCTTTTGGACGTGCACACCTTGCAATAACAGAGAAGTTGAACATGAAACGAGATGACAATAGGGAATCACACTTTATGGCCGGGTCGGACGGGGTGATTTTTTGTCGAATCCTCAGGATTTAGTTAAAATCTGAACCAAACCGCCAAATACTTGAAGAAATACCCCTCATCCAAGCACCCCCTCAGTTGTTTTATTATAACCAACCAAATTATTATGCTAAGAACAAAAAAGCATAATTTGTTTTTACTGCGTTGAACTGCAATCAGGTTATTATAGTATTATACTATGGAATATGGATCGATCAGATCTAGCAGTTGTTCCATATATGAACAGGCTACTGTACTGTACTAAATTTTGTTTTGACATTCCTTGATTGCAATTACAGTAAGGGCTGTTTGCCTGCGATTTGTACTTAATTTGGAATGAAATCTAATTTCTGATGTCTTGTCAAACTTCAGGTTCTCACTAATGGCATAGAGGTAAAGCTGCAAAGGAATGCTTTAAGTGTGATTGAACCTCCAACTGGCAATGAGGATGATGATAAGTTCGACTGTGAAAACATGCAGTGGAACAGTTCAGATATGGGTAAGATCATATTCATTCCACTATCATCGTCCAGCTTTACTCTTTTATCACATTCAGTTTCGTACTTAATGGCTGATATTCTTTAGTTCTTACACGATTGCTTTTGTAACATGTTTACATCAATTTGCTTAGCTTGGGTGTACTCTAGAAGCCAATCATTTCTGGGAAACTGGGACCTTTAGATCCTTTTGTTTGTTTAAATTGGGTCCTTGTATTAATAACAAAAGAAGCTTGCGAATGTTTTACCTTCTACTTCTAGGCTTTAGTCTGGCGTGTATTTTGAATTCTTCAGATTTCATACAACTTAGACATGTATTACAGCATAGTAGCATATACTTCGATCTATCTTAAGTGAGGAAGCACATGTGCCAAGAACAAATAAGACAAGTTATCTTCTAGGGATTCCATGAAGGTTTCATTATATAATGTCTCCACTGCGTCATTATCCATTGAAAGAACAATGCGGCCCTAGAATTAACCACATGCCGTTAGGGTCACGGATCTGTTTAGCTTGTGAACTTAATTAAAGGCACGGTTTACTTGACACTTAACCATGTCCTGCAATTTGGCTACATGTGTTTGTAATGTTATCTTCTTTAATCCGCTTTTTTCTTGCAGCATCCGATGATGCGCTATCACCAAAGCCAGAGAGGTCGAGGAGCAGGCACCATAGGGGGTTCCAGAGCAAATCCTTTAGCCGCTCCATGTCTTGTGATTCGCACTCGAAGGCATCTGTTTCGTCATCCTCAAGGGCTCACCCGGTGCGACTTTTGTTTCCTTGGGTTGTGTGCTTGCAACCATTGTTTGGAACTCTCCAATCACATTTCAGTAATGTGTGTCAATGTCAATGTAGCTTCGCTCTATCAACCTCTGTAATTATTGGACCAAATTCCTTGGGTTATGCTCGATACAGTATTGAGTTTGTATGATGGTGTGTCCTTGTATCTTTGCACTGTGGCTGAGTCTTCATCTGTAAACTTTGCAGAAAGTTGACCTGAGCAAACTAGAAATGA
The DNA here is from genome assembly GCA_036346245.1 of Bonia amplexicaulis. NCBI lineage: Eukaryota > Viridiplantae > Streptophyta > Magnoliopsida > Poales > Poaceae > Bonia > Bonia amplexicaulis. Next base: position 7,264,985 of record CM070763.1, on the reverse strand, counting down.
CTGCACTGTGGAGATATTGGCGTCACTTCAATCTTGTAAGTCCAGCTTCCCAGATCAAGCTCCTGCAGTTGAGTTCAAATATCCAAATGATATTACATTGTTCTAACTGACAACTTACTGAACAGGATGCAAGTCCTAACCCATCCAGGGAGCAGCTAGTTGATGCCGTTCGAAGGCACTTCATGTCACAGGTTGATAAACAAATTTCAGTTCTGGCATGAAATCTTTACATCAAATTGCATCATTACGATGTTAGACTCTTGACACATCCTGGTTTGCTTTGTGAATGCCAATTGCTTTTGCCCATGTTGAAGCAATTGGATGAGTTGCAGGTCATCGTTGGGTTTGTGCAGGCTGCAAAGAGGCTGAAGACGAATATGAAAGTGGTCTGATGGAGAGCTGATCTTCAACTAACAGATTCCAGATAGGATGCAGCATGTTTGGTCAATGTTGCCATGCTATGTAATATATGTGCATGAGGTTGCTTAGATTTGGATGGCTAGGTTAATGCGCAACTAGTTCTCATGGTTCTTCCCTTCATTGTGTTATGTAGATATACAGTATGCTGGCTAAGGATCTTTCAACCTCTAGCTCAGTTATCTTCTGAATGGTTTTGAATTGACGTGACAGAACTTCTAAATCTTGTCCTCGTATTGCCCTTTGGGCATTTACCACCATTTCTAGGGCATGTTTGGCCCCCAAAAATGTTTGGTATTGCTGTTCGTTCCACGACTTTTGTGGATAAGCCGAACCTCCTATGCTGTGTTTCTTTAGAGCTTTGGAACTGTTCATTAAGTAACTTGCATGTAAAAAACTTAAAGCGAAAGATGGCTTATCAGGACAGTGAATTACCCTGCCTTCCTGCCAGAGTTCTAGTTTGGTGAAATCCTTTTACAATAGCAGCGAAGGGCCATAAAGTGAGCTTGTCGAGGGGCTGCTGAGTAAAGGCTAGATAAAAGTGACAGCACTAGTCTTCATCATGTGCACCTTTAGAAGTGGTCTACAGATTAAAGACACCAGCATACCAACACCACGCAGTGGACAAAGTGAACAGCTTCTGTAGCAGCCTCGTGCTCATGCAGATGCTGCTTTTGGATGGTGAAAGCATCGGCATAAAATTTTGAACAGCTGAGATTATTACTGACCAAAACAAACTGCTTTCCGGTTGAGGAATCACCGGCTAATCAACTTGTGGTTGTTGCTCCGCATATGCAATTAAGATAACGACTACAGAAATTCAGCTGAGAAAGAGCATGAGTGTTACAAAATGACAATCCCACATGGATTCCCAATTTTGCCGATGGAGCCAAAGAATAAAAGCAATCAAATTCCCCAGTGAGAAAAAATTTCACAGGATTAAATTGGGATCCTTCAAAATTGAAGCAATACCTTGCCATATTCATCAACAACACAGCAACTGGTAGATAATATCGATGTCCATGTCAGCATTTGCCGGTACTTGGTTGAGCATACCAAGTAAATGTCCCTGGCCTCTTGTTGAGTTACTAAGAAAAACACAATGCAGACAACATGAGTAAATACTACTGCATACTCTGCGTAATCTCAAAAAATTAAAGCTATGTTGTGCCATCTTACATTGATGGATGCAGAGAAAACACTAGGGTGGAACAATCCTACAGTCTAGCATGTAAAGCATGAAAGGAAAGTGTGTCTTCATAAATGATATGCACCTTAGTGCTTAAAAAGCGAATCCTAATTTGCAGCCCAAATTAACTCAATATGTGGCATTAATCCAAATAATTTCATGTTTGGAACAACCATTCACATCATCCTGTATGTTTTTTCTCACACTAGACATGAATTTTGCACAATAGTTTGCATGAAAAACGCATAAGGTGTATTGCAAACAGTGCATCACGATCATGCTACTGAAGTATTACTACATGTATGTAACACAACAATTGCATGCATAAACAATGCAATGCACCTCTTATTTGTTAGAAATAAGTAGCTTATAAACTAACAATATGCTTCTCAACTTTATTAATTTGTAAAATTCAAAGTTTATTCCTACTTGTTGTCCAAACAAAGTTTATGTGCATTAGGTGCTTAGAGAAGCATGTCACTTACTGTAATTGTGGTTCCTGGCCACTGGGTATCATTATCATTGGGGATGACTTGATCAGTTAGAGGCTCCACTTGTTCAATTGATACAAAATTCAAATCTCATGAAGCTGTACTACCTGTTTCCATATAAACAATTATAAAAACAAGGTAAATGACAATCATACAAAAGTAGGATGAATGAAGAGTAAAGGTGGTGAGTACATGAAGGCTCTAATCTAATCAAGAATCAGATCAGATTACTAATTGAATGGTGAGTACATGTACTACTAGTAATAATGCGATATTATTGTCGCAAGAAAGTAGTAGCATGCACCTTCGTACAAACATATCTTCCTACCACCATGCCATTCTGAACATTCGCTGCAGCTTTCCTTTTGTAAGGTATAGACAGAGTTGGTACTTTTAATGTTAGCAAACTTTGCTATTCGAACTTCTGTTGTACAAAACACCATCAGCAGTGCTATGAATAGCACAAAGACTGATGTGGTTACATAGCAGCCTTGCATGATTGTTTCCATGCTATGTAACACCGAAATACTTACCCTCTACGTTCTAATGAAACCTTCCAGTTTCATCGTATACATGATCTTTAATCATAATAGAAAAAATGTGCTCAACTCCTTTCACCCAAATATAAGAGAATAACGCACACTTCTTCAGACAATACAATAACGTATAGTTCCAACCAGCACCACTAACACACCATTAGATACAAATTAATTATTCAAAAGCCATCCAAAGAGACAGACTAAACACATGTAAAGAGAAGATTTGAGTGAAGATTGCTAATTGATTGGTTGACTGTTCAAACATTGGACTAAGAAGATGTGCGTATATTTCAGATTATCGAAACTGCACCTTCATACAATGCTGCTAGGTAGTTGAAGAGAAGGAATGGCTTATTGCGGAACTTCTTCACCTTTGGATGATCCTATTGAATTCAGAAAAAGAATATAGTTAGTATCAAAATCTAGCACATAGAATCCTATAAGTTAAAGGGAGTAAATGCTCTTACACGAATAATTTTATCCCAAATACTTGGTTCAACAACAATCATGCACAAAGAATCATTCCAGCCCACACCACTTTGTTTCTATGCATCTCATATTGCCTTGTAATTCCCTTTCAATTCCTTCTCCTTTGCTTGGATTCGTTGCATTGTAAAATGGGCAGTTGGAAACTTTGCATTGAACTTACTGACTATACTTTTTCAACCATCAGTTACTCACCCATTTTGTCCCCTAAAGTTTGGGTTGTTATGCTCATGTAGTACATCGGCAAGAGTTTTCTCATATAAGAAGTTCCATGCGGCTCTTGATCCTTCTTTAGCCATGACTACACTAACCATAGCATATTGAAATGAACAAATGGTACAAGATGCACAATATGAAAACAATCATGCATAGAGAATCATTCAAAGAAACAACCACATAATAAAGTAAATAACTGACATAGATGCATAGTATGAAAACAAGATGCAGATCTGAAAATAAATTACATTTATGGGAGGTCATAACTTAAGTATCGAGGGTACAAAATGCAGAATACTACTTAATGAGATGCCATGTCTGACTAACGACTATAGTCAGCCCACATTTGCATTGCAATTTGATCTATAAGAATACTTCTAGCATTTGGCTCAAGATCATTTTGGTAATTATTTTCACCCTCCAATACATCAACAGAATCATCTGGTTGAATATAGACAGGTTGGTGGTCCAACCATCCCCCTTGACCATTTTAACCTCTAATGATGTGAAATGCAACAACTGCAGCTGGGATCTTAATTTGAGATTCAATAGGATGAAATGTGCCAACTTTAAGGATTGAAAATCGCTTCTTCAAAATACCCATAGCCCTTTCAATATGGTTGCGAAGTTGAGCATGGCGATAGTTGAACAATTCTTTGTAGTCTACATAATCATATCTTCGAGATGAGCGACGCCTCCTAAATTCACTAAGATGGTATCGGGCTCCTCGATATGGAGCAAGAAAAGATGTGTTTGCATATCCACCATCTACAAGGTAGAATTTACCAGGGTTCAAAATCCCGGCGGTTACCCATCGGTTACCGTTTCTACCAGTAGAGACCGGTAATCGAAAAAACCGGCCAGTATCAATTTTTGATTTTCAAATTTTGGCCGGTTTTTTCCGGTGACCGGCCGGTTTTTCCGATTACTGGTTTCAAAACATCCCAAAATTCAAGTTTTGATTTTCAAATTGTGACCGGTTTTTTGCTGGTTTTTCCGGTAACCGGCCGGTTACCGTTACCGGTCGCCGCCCGGGATTTCTCCCGGTTCCGAGTTTTGGAACCTTGGAATTTACCCTCCAGAACACAAAACCCCTTGCTGAGACTCCTACATTAGATGCTACCCTTCCCATCCACATGAAATAAATGTGAAGTTCAGATCAAAATCACAAGCTAGCATCACATTTTGAGATAAGGTTTCTTTCCTATTCCTATAAAGAGCAGCTTTCTCTTCAGCAATAGTGATGGGGATATGTATGTCATCAATAGCACCAATGTAATTCTGCATATAAATACAGTAAATTAAATATAGGAAAGTCTTGGGAAAAGTTAGGCGTCTAGTTCGTATGGCTTACCTGAAAATAAGGCCAAAATCGTGGATCTGATATAATTTTCATGTGTTTGATTCGAACTTGGGAGCTTGACAAATATATGAGTTAGAGCAGGAATTATATCAAAGATTTCCTTTATTTTCCTATGAGCTATTTCACCGCTATGCTAGAACGCTTTTTGAATCTTTTGGTTGCTAGCATTGTGAGAGATCATATACATAAACATCCCTAGCTGCTCCTCGACGGTAACACCCCTTGTATCACACAACAAACCTTCCCTTCTAAGAAAATTTGATGTAGCCTTGAATATCTCCGGCTCCATCTGAAACTCAACCCTACACTAGCTCTCATGGCCTTCTAAGATCTCCTTAACGTTTTTAGCGCCAGTAAGTGATGATGTGTGGACTAGTCCTTTTTCATCATAAAGGCATGAAAGCAAAGTAGGAACCAACACAAGAAACAACTCATCGTCCTCTTCTTCAAGCATAAATTTCCTAATGAGCTCCTTTCTAGTGCCCATTTGCTAATACATGCACACATAACATATTGTGAATTAGCATATTGAGTTAAGGTGAAATTCCAACATCCAGTACTAACAATGGAAGATAAACTGCTAACGTCTAATAAAACAGACACACACATATACCACATACCACCATATTCCATATAAACCATCTTTTTTAAATCAGTAATGGAATTCTAATACCCAAATAAAACAGACTAATCCATGAATGCAAGTAGTAAGGATTCCCACTGTCAAAAGGATTAATATTTCAACCAATTTACTTCCAGAAAGATCCTTCGTATTTAGGAATAGCTTTTGGCGTGTATAGACCAAAACTATTTTGAGTTATCTAAGCTTACTCCTATGATGAACTGCACACATTTCTGAAAAAAACTTGTTTCACCATCTAACAAAAGATGTCCATAGTAAACCATACTAAAGTACCATTATTACAATATAGTGGTTAGAAAAATAAGACATCTGAATATTGGAGAATACAGAATCAAGATCGAACAAATTTCACAGACTACATTCATACAACAAGCACCTGACCTAAGTAGACACAAGCAGCAAGCATGACCAACAGAGTCAAATAGAAGGCAAATTACCATACTTGTCAATGTCATTCCAGTAGTCATATTGGTTTGGTTCATACAATGGTCTGGCTCATAGAGAAGGATACGATGATAACACGCAAATTAGCAAGGCAAACCATAGTAAAGTACCATGGATCATGCATCTAACGTTAGGAGTTCTTTTGCGTCACTTCTTTTCGATCTAGTCCCCAAGAACCAATCAAGAATCGAATGGATCTAGTCCCCAATGGGTGGATCAATTCCCCAACGTACGTACCTAAGTCGTCGGCGCGTCGGGCGGAGGAGCAGTCGGAGTGGCGCGCGGTGAGTTCGAAGGTGGTGCAGCCAGAGAGGATCTGATCACGGAGGTCGAGGAAGCATGCAGCGGCGTCGCGAGCGAGGGAGGCGGAGGCGCCGTCGCGAGAAGAGGCGACGTGACGGGGAAGTTATCCCGACGTGGGGAGGCGAGGGTTATTTCCATGTGGAAACGGCGTGGGTTGGGCCGGGATATGCCCGTGACATGGGCTTCCAAATGTATTTTTCAGCTGGCTCGGCTTCTCCCACCCCGTGGGTTTCCATCCACGGGAATGGGCCGGGATCCCAGCCGGGATTTGGGCTTCCAAACAAGCCCTAACAATAAGAGTTTCGGTGTCTAGGTTCTCAAATTATGCAATCACTTCCATACAATTCTTTCAACTTTAATTTCACCATCCCTTTTTTCTTGCAACCCCTTGGACCTCATATCCTACAGGCTACAAATCAAGCCATGCTTTCTTTGGTTTCATATTACGGAAAAGGCATCACATATTGAGTGGTTGACGTCATGTCGAAGGAAATATCAAGAGACCCCCATGTATATTAATACCTTCAAGTTGAGGCAGCATAAATTTGGAAGGATTGATCTCTGAAAGCCACAAGTTTAGACCAATTGTGTACCAGACCATCTTCTAACCATGAAAGCCACAAAAGATATGGTTACATAAGCAATCTTCAGGGGATTGCTCATCACGATATTGAAGATGCCATTGCATCTCCATTCTTTCTCTTCGGTAATGTTCCGAGTCCCATTTCCGCCCAGCCTTTTGTAAGCCATGTATCAGTACTTCATATGTACCCGAGCAAGCAGATATTCCATTAGTTCTCATTTGTGAGAATAGTTCAAGAGCCTTATGAATTTCCCCAGCTTGAAAATAGGCATTCATAAGGGCAGTGTAGGTAACGACATTCTGGTTTGCAGTCAACAATCTAAAAATACGCACTGCATATGCCGAATGCCCAGCACAGCCCAATCTGAGAATTAGGATAGATGGTAGATATGTCCCAAGATTGCAGCCAGATTTAATCAATCCTTCAACAATTTCAAATGCCAAGTCAAAGGAACCATTTCTGATGTATTGACCAAGAAGGCAAGTATATGCAGATCTGTCAAGTTCATTGCCTACTCTTAAACTATAACGCAGAACTGTAAGTCCGCAAGATGGTCTGCAGTTTGCACAGCTGTCCTGAATAATATCAGATAAGACATGGGATTCCACCATCGCATTCTTTGAGGCCATTTCATTTATCATTTGTTCTATAGCACACCAGTTTCTTGCAGCCAACAGGTACAAGATCATACCTCTGTCAGTAATGTAGCCTAGATCAGTAAATGTTGCATCACATTCAATGCCTTCGTATGCAAGATGAGGGTTCACTTCCCGAAGAAGATTATCACTCTCACCACTAGCTTTTAAAGCTTCTAGTGCTTCCAAAAAAATAGGTCGACGAAGAACAATGAAATGCTTCTTCATGTACTGAAGAATACTGGTCATCACTGATGTCTCACCAGCCCTGGAACATTTCTGCACTAGAATATTGCAGAGTGCTTTGTCTGGTTCTACACCTGCTTCTTGCATCTTGCTCATAATTTCCAAAGTAGCTTCGAATTTTCCTGTGGTCAATTAAGATTCATGACTTCATGTTAATATATGATGGTACAAACATTACGACATTTGGGAAGAGAGGGCTTCATGACGTGGTCAAGATAGTAATGAGCAACTTTTATGTACAACTTCAGGCCTTGTTACTTCGTTACACACTTTCTACTTAATATTTGCATTATTCAAATTTCTAATCACCCAAACGGTTTTCCACCGGTTTTTCGGTTTTTGCACCAGTTTTTCCGGTTTCTGACCGGTTACCGGGCTAGTTACCGCCCCCAACCCAGCGTAGTTTAAATTTCAGTTTGGCAAATTTTATCCGGTTTTTCACCGGGTTTTCCGGTAACCGGTACCCCCCCACCCCTCCCCCCTGCGGCAGAATTTGCCCCGGTTCTGGTATTTCTAACCTTGCCTGTTGGTGCCTACTTACAGTGTATTCAAGAAAAATAAACATTACAAGAGTTCCTGCATTTTCTTCACAAAGAAATCGTGTTACGCAGAGGCATATTTTGAACAATACATGGATCTGAGTTAGATCACTAACTCAAGTGAAGCAATGAGATTGAGATAGATTTTGAATAACGCGTAAATTTCTCAACTGTTTGTGGCAGAATATTCTCAACTCTCAAGGCCACAAAACAGAAAAGATTTGACAAATGTAGGAGCTCTATAATTTCCAAAACATGTCAAACATTAGATGGCAAACTTAATCATACCCAATTTAGGCACACTACCACACCTAGACATTCTAACTGGCCCAGAACAAAGAATGGCCAAGCTATCTTGTTGGTCTCTGACTGGCCCTAACTATAAAATAAAAATTAATTAATAAAACCAAAGAAAAAATCGATGTTTCGGACCTGTACCCAGTGAAGCCCTTTGGGCATGGAATGTCATGAAGGCCATTTTCTTTAAAAAAAACATCGTGAAATAATTTGCACATGTGAAGATTACTGTAAAATCCAACATAACCATTAATCATTCACAACTCAGCCTAACTGAGTAACGGGCCCTATCCTACTAGTTTCATTAACTGTCTATCCTATTTAGAACGGAAACATCTAAACCTTCACACTGCCTGCAATGATCAAAACCAGAACTAGCATCTTTTTCTTGACGTAAATATGGAAACAAAGATTGTTCTACATTGGTAATAGATCCACTTTCATAGCTTGGCATTCAAGATCATGTACAGCAACCTACACCAACAATTTTTCTTGACATGACAATCAAACTCACAAGCAAGCTGAACGACTCAATGGGATCTAAAATTTCATACAATACATCCAAAAAAGAACACTTAATCTCATACAACATGGACTAAGCCCAAAAAAAAACTAATCTCATACAACATGGACTAAGCCCAAAAAAAAAACTGATCTCCCCAAAAAATTGCATACAAGCACGTCATCAAACACAGTTTTGAGTTTCAATTTCTTCGTTTGAAGTGTGGCATGAAGGTCAAGTATTTAAGTGAAAACAAAATAAAAAAGAAACTGAAAAGTCCATTTAGCACAAAAATGAGCCAATGCAGTTTCAATAGTAGGGCTAAGCACAAAACTAAGCTAATTCAAGCTATATAGAAGCAGGGAAATGGTACTTTTTTTAATCTGATGACACAATGTTTTTCTTTAAACCTTTGATTACTAGCATATATAAAAATGTATGGATTGAGCACATGAAAATAATGTCATTAGATAGCTCTTGGAAAACAGTTTCATAATATATAAATTTTATTACTTTACTAGTGTAATATGATAACAAATCATGGTAAGTCTTGCATTGAAGACCGCGAAAAATAAAAAACAACTTATATTTAGGGATGACGGGAGTAGGTCACTTACACCCCCCTTGAAAAGAATTGCACATGAGATTATTCACCTTGTAGGTGTCTTCATAGCTGATTTGGAAAATATATATTTATGTGGAACAGCACCAATAAGGTAAGCAGGGGTAGGATTGGGATAATATAATATGTATGTGAGTACGTCCAACGTCACAAGATGAGCTATTCTCAATGAAGCCAATAAATCGAAAATTGGATGTTCAAACTGATAACATATAGCAAAAACTACGGTGCATAGTTCTAAAAAAAGGCTAAACTAAATTCTTATTTCACGAAATCGCAAGCATCCATTTTTCATTGAGCTATTGAAGTCACCATGGATTCCCATTATCCATTGGATCCATTTGCTGACCTCCAAGACAAACACCGCATATGAACCCACAACCACCAGGCAATTTGTTGAACAAAGCGGACAGCAATCTCTACGCAACCCACCATCACCAATCTATATTCCTTGCAAAAGCCACCGGATCATCTGTTCAGGCATTTCATCGAGCAGCTAACCAGCAGCTCACATCAAAAGCACTGCGGATCCTACAGGTAAACACACGCCAAGGGATGTTTCAAGAAAAATAACACACGCCAAGGGCGTTTGGTCGAACACCTCACCTGCGTCCGCCAGGTGCTCGATGAGCACCGTGTACGTCTTGCAGCTGGGCCGCAGCCCCTGGGCTACCATCTCCTCGAACACCCTCCCGGCCTCCGCCGCCCTCCCGGCATCGAAAAGGATCTTCACGCACGCCGTGTAGCTGACGACCGTGGGGCGGCACCGCCCCCTCCGCGCGCGCATCTCCCCCCACACCCGCATCGCGCCGTCGACGTCCCCGGCGCGTGCCAGCCAGTGCATGACCGTCGTGAAGGTGGCGGCGTCGGGGTCTACCCCAGCGCGGAGCATCTCGGCGAGGAGGCGTAGCATGGCGGGCACACGGCCGGCCTCGCCGAGGAGGTGGAGCATGGAGGTGTAGGTGAAGCGGTCGTGGCGGAAGGCCACGGCCTTGGGGTTGGCGGCGGGGGAGGATGCGAGGCGGAAGAAGAGGAAGGCCTTATGGAGCGGTGGGTGGGTCTTGAGGACGCGGGCCACGGTGTGGGAGTCCCAGGTGAGGCCCGGGAGGGAGAGGAGGAGCGGGCGCGCCACCGACCAGGGGTGGTCGCGGAGGATGGCGTTGACGCGGCGGACGACGTCGCGGGTGTAGGTCGGGGTGGGGCGCTCGGCGGAGGGTTTGGGCTCGGGTTTTGGGCGGCGGCGGGGTTTGGTGGGGAGGCGGTGGGGCCTGCGGCGGAGCATTTTGGCCGGCGACGAGGCGCTAGGGGTTGCGGTGTTGCACTAAAAATAACGGCGCTGCTACGCGTAGACGTTTCTCGATACGACGCACGGAGTCACGTGGAAGATGTGGACCCGCTTCTTCTTCCTCTCTCTCGATCAAAGCCGGGAAATAGTAGCAATGTTTAATAATAAGTGATGCAAATTTTTTGCAAAAATGTTTGTGTAAAAATAGCTCGAGGCCCGTGAGCTACTCAAGCTTAGCTCAACGTAGGCTCAGTTTGAGTTCGGCTCGAGCTCCAGCCGAGTCGAACTCAAGCTTGATATGAAGCACGCGATCCTATTCGAGTCGAGCTCGAATAGTTTGACTGAGCTCATTCACACGTAGGCGGCAGGGTTTGTCATGGCTAGGGCGACAATCTGGACTATGGAGACCTCATCCCCAAGGGCCCAACCGCTCAAGGCCCAAGTCACCGACTCCCTCCAACCCTAGATCTCATCGCAACTAAAGTACTCCCAGCTCCAGTCCCCCCAGTCGGCCACCCGTGACCCATCCCCAGTTCCCCACTTGGGCGCCACCCTAAGTCCCTGCCAACTCTCTCAACCCTAGCTACCCTTCCTAGATTCCTCACAGTCTCCACTCTCTACCGATGTCGCCGCCCCTCTGGCTCCCAGCTTCGACCCGGCCAACGGGCACCGGCGCCAAGGCACCAACCATGGGCAGCATCCTCCACCTCATGCCCTAACCCTGAGTCTTCTCCTGCTCCACCTCCAAGCAGCAAGCCAGCGGTGGCTCACCATCCGTAGATCCCGGCATCCCGCAGGCCGTACTCTCTCCTGCCCTCACGAAGTCACGAGAAAAGAGAGACCAGACAACGGCCGCCCAACCAAAAGATGATAAATCGACGGCTCACTTAGGTGACTCAAGTCAGCAGGTACTCATCTCCTTTCGCGATTTACAAGCTAGATGAACCCAAATTTATGTGTCGCGCACCATTTGTGTTGCTTAGTGTAGTGTGTTTTCTAGCCAGATGTTTCGCCGATCCGGCGTAAATTTTTTTGCAAATCTAGCTATACTATATTACAACCTGGGTTTAATGCATGGTCTAGCTACTCATAAAAAGAAATGCAATTCCTCTAGAAATTTTGAGTCTTCCTGCATGCCCAAAATATCGATGTTTGAAAGTGATAGCTAGCGTGTGATTCTCTGAAGCTGTTGTGATTGGGCAGCGGATTTGTAAGATGGTAGTACTCGCAGAGGATTTGTAAGATGGTAGTAGTAGTAGCCTGCCAATTTCTCCAAGTCTCCAATGTTGTAGAAACACTTTTGACTTAAGTGATTGCTATATGAAGCTAGCAATGCATTGAGTTGAACTGATTCTATGAAACTATTTCATTTCCTTTAGCTATTGAGTTTGTAATTGCAATGCACTGAAGTTCGCAGGAACCTAAATTTTTATCGTAAGTGGTAGCTCTTTGTAAATTCATCGCTTTAATTATTTTGTAGATATCAACTTGGATTCGGCTTCTGCTCCACTCTCAGTCTGTCATCCCCGTCGAGCCTAAACCCTGAGCCTTCTCTAATCTCTAGTGCCAACTTCCAAGGTTGCTTCTCTTGATTTAGATATTACCGAAGTTCATATTTTATTCTTGCACTCTATATGGATTGTTGTAGATGTCTGAAAATCAACAATCAACACAACTATCTATTGATTCACTGGCAAAAGAGAAGGATGGAAAAAAAGAATCTCATTTGCATTTGCATACACCCTGTTCTATGAGGACATTTTAAGGATTGTGTTCGAGTTATCTGCTCACAAAAAAATAAACTCATAATTTGTTTTCTAGATCATCACATGTTGTCAACTACCTTGTCTTTTTTTGATATGTCCTGTAAAGATACAACCAGTGTACAAATGAGCTAATACATTTAAAATTCACATGTTGTGGGAAGAAGATTATCAAGTAAAATTGCATGTTGCAAGAGGATAGGATTTATCCTTTAGCGGTCCAACTTGGCATAGCTATGATTGGGTTGTTCAAATTAACCAGATTGGATCGACAATTGACTGATGAAATTAGTAATATTACCTCTTGGAAAGTTGTTTGTATGTTTGATTACGAATGTGAAAAATGAACTCAATATATTTCTATGTTTTGTTGGCCATTCCCAATATCTTCCAAGAAGATTCTGGCCTTGGCCTGCTGTTGCTGTTACTACACATTTTCTTGTACTATGTTTTTTGATTCCTCTTCATCGTCTTGTACTCTTGTTGCTTCTAGTTATTGTCTGCGCTAAGGTTTCCCTGGTTCTGACTTAATGCACCTATGCGTCGAGGATTGGAAATGGTAGTGGATTTTGGAAATTGGCATTATGTGATGGTTGTGATGCAATGAAGGTTGTTTAATGTGTTATCATGCTGCTAGCCTCCTATTCAAACTTTTATATGTGATGGTTGATAACTTGTACTGTTACCATGAACTGATCTGTTTTGTGCTACTGTGTACTATTACAAACTACTGCTATATTGCTCTCTCATTGGCTGATTGCCCTAGTTAGAATGCTATTTTTTTGCTGATTCATATGCTACCGAGCCTACACAAGCTGAGCTCGAGCGTTTTTCTTATTCATACGCTACTGAGCCTACACGAGTCGAGCTCGAGCCCAGCTTAAAGCCCGCCATCAATCTCAAACTCGCTCGAGCTTCTACTGAGCTCGAGCTTGCTAGGTCAAGCTCGCTCGAGCTCGGCTTGTTTACAGCCTTACTCCTATGGTGGCCAAGCAGAGGAAAGCGGCGATAGCGCCAAATTTGACAATGTCAACGACAACGAGCAGTGGTGCGACGAGTATCTATGAATCATGGGGAACCCATTTTGGGCTTCAACATGGGCAGTGGTGGCATAGAAATGACTGGCAGTTGCGACGCATGTCCAAAATAGGGGAACGTCATAGTGGAGCTACATCAAAGCTTCGGCCAAATTGGCGATGGTAGCCATGGGTGGCAGAGCGATGTCACATGGTGGAGGCGAGCTAGGGGCATCAAGGCTAGGCGGGAAGCTATAGCTTTTGTGGTGGTGAGGAGATACTAAGGATACGGTTGGTTTGAAGAGGGTGTGGATAGAGACGGAGAATTGGGAGTAGGGCTCACTAGAGGGGAAGCAGGCCGTCGACCACGACGACACGATGTGGCCGGTGTTGGGGAAGAAGTAGGCAGCTTTGAGTGTGTGGCGATGTGGAAAAAGGATGAGGGAGTCATAGAGCTTGGTTAAGTAGGCTACGAAGGAGGTTGCTCTAGTAGCAGCGCAATGTGAGATCAGTGTGTGGGTAGCGGCGTGGATGGGCGTGCGGTTTTTACACTACAACGGCGAAGCTGATGAGCGTGTTAGCATCGGGAGAGACATTGCCTCTCACTAGCGTGAGCGCACGAGGTGGCACGATGAGCAGTGACACTGTGGTGCGGTTTGGCGATGGTGCAAATCGATAGCAAGGACAGCGTGGTGCTAGTGCGGTTAGCGTTTAATGTCGGTGTGAGGTGTCGGGCGAGGTGGCGCGAGTGCTAGCATAATTTGGCGTGGGCGAAGGCAACGGGGGATTGAAGAGGCGGCATGGGCGCGCGCAAATGGCGGCGCGATGCGAGGCAAGCAACAACAGGGGGAAGACGGGCAACAAGAATGCGCTTTCTCAAAGTGGAAAACGTAATCCTGAAAAAGGAAAGCGAGGTTTTGGCTAGAATTTTCAAATTTGGCAAAAACCTTCAAATTTAAACGAAGTCCATTCAAATTCACATCATGCACTTCGAGCGCCCAATCTGATCTCATTTAAACCATGTTTGAGATTGCTAACCACCCTTCCCGTGTGGTGAGCCAAGACATGATGTCCGGGGAGCACCTTATTAGCATGCACGTTCCTGCTTGCTTGACCGGTATGGTACAAATCCAAGATAGCAAGAATAGGGAAATCCCAACAACTAGATTAATTCTGTAGTTAGCTTTGGCCCAGCGGTAGACCCAATAGCAAACGTTTGTGGTTTTGGACAGGTAGTGTCACGGCTCTGAGATGGCCGGGCAGGCCATTCGTGCTAATGAAATCGAACTAAACTCTGCAGGCCGTGAGGACCGGATGGTGCGACTGTCAGGTGAGCAGTCCACCTACTTAGGTTTGAGCTCATAGATGTCTTGTATTCTGAAGGGTACTATTTATATGAATAGTATTCTCTAAGTAAATATGTACGTGGGTATATTCAATGGTCAAAATGCGTGTTTGCATTTTGTGAGACTCTAAGGTCTTCGTTCACCTCAAGCATGTTCATTGGATGCACCTACATGGGTGTGTGAGTATGTATGGTGTCATGTGTGTGCATGCATACGTGAGTACATCCTTATTGTACTTACTTCCAAAAAACTTAACAGGCCGCTGATATGGATAAATTGACCTAAATTGTTGTGCCGATAGGAAGCCCTACACGAGGAACAGTTTCGGAGTCCTCCAATACCATCGACCTGGGGCTAGCCCAACGGCGTCATCACCACCACCTTCATCTAGCGGCCCATCCCCTACGATCGCCTTTGTCCACGCCAAGAATGCCAGTGACGAATCTAGAGTGTTTGGCTCGGGGTGAACTGACACCGACGCCTTTCACCCTAGTCCATATTGTTGTAAGTAATGCGATATGAGCATATATTCAGTTTTAATTCCAACTAAATAAAGCATAAATTCAGAACATTTCTAGCAGCATATAAATGACATAAATTGCATGTACTCATGTAATTTCATCGTGTCATTCATACAAGTGCATCTAACCAAAGTATATAAGCAAAACACTACTGAAAATAACATGACTTGCAGTTTTACAAACAGGAAAGCAATTAAATCTAGCATAAGATAAAATAATTGTTTAAAATTGCTCTCAGAACAGAGTTGCTCAAGATTTTTTATCTTGGCCTTCTCATACTAATGTCGAAATTCTTCACGAACAATCTGATAACTAGAAATTAGGATTTGAGCTCTAAAATATGTTTCTACAGTCAGAACCTTACAAAAACAGTGAACAACAATTTATAACTTTGGTATAAATGTTCACAGTCAATGAGATTTTAAGTAGTAATCATACAGCAGACCAGAAGACTAAAAATGCAGACTCATGAGACAAATAGTAAAAGAAAGGATCTCTTCTGGACCGACAATAACAATTATTGTACAACAAAATTTCAATTGATAGTCAACAAATCTGATCAACCGAAAGATATAGCTACGGTACAGACAGTAGAAGCCAAACCACTAGAGCTCAAATCTAATTCTGTTATCAAGACAAATTTCAGTGTTCGACTAGTTCATCACGAAGCATAAGATCTGAGCCCACAAGCAAACATAGCATCTCCAAATACTTGAACTTTAAAACAGAAATTAAAGAAAAAGTATAGCTGCTAATATTTGCAGAAGAACCAACATACTCACGGTGCAGACAGCACTCAAAGCCGTCCAGAAGCAAATCAAGTCGGTGAGAACAAGAAGAACAGGGCAAGGCACACTCGAGAGTGTTGTCCCAGAAAACCTAGCACCCCTTTGTGCCGATGCAGAAGAAGAGTGTGGTTGAAGGAGATACAATACCCTTTTCAACTTCAGGTAGCCGTCGCCGGAGTTGAAGGTCAGAGTGATGCCGCACAAGACCAAAAAGAATGCACCGCCGGATGCAGTCAAACACAATGGGGAATCGTCATTGCCTTCTTCCTCCCTCAGGTCAACCTTCCACCTTCAGATTTCCCCTCACACCCCACCAAATGATAGGGTTCACGCGGGAATCCGAAGGCAAAAGCTCCAATCGGAGATGGCTCAGAAGCACCAATCCTCCACACAACCCGAAGACCAGAGAGGAAGAAGATCAAAGAGGAGCAAGTCGGGATCGAAAGAGATATACTGCACGGAGGAAGAAATGGGGTCTTAATAAGAGGAGGTGGGGGGTTGCGGCGTGATGGCGCGAGCGGCCGGCTCCGAGGAACCCGGGCCAGCCCGCGCCACTACTGCCGTCTCACCAGTCGCCGTCTCCCCACTCGCCGTCGAAATCGCCTGTCGGTGCGTCAGATCCGAACGGAGCAGACGCGCCCGCATGCGCACGGGGAGAAGACGCCTCCCCCGTATCTCTTCGCTTGGCTCACTGACAGATGGGCCCCGCCTCCATTTTATTATTTTTTCAATTAAAAAATTACCGAAATACCTTACAGTAACCAACACATATAACCCTTTAGTATATGAACATTGATCTCTATTACAAGTTACAAATTAGTGTTATAGTTCGTAACGATCCCGACAGCTTTTTTTTTCCCTGATCCGCCTCTGAGAACGCGTGCGCTAAGTTCTGTCCGCCCGCATGCCCTGACATCTTATCGCGTTCTAGACCTCACTCACGGCATGATGCCACCAGGTTCAGTTGGTGCCGCGCGCGCGCATCCCCAACGGCTCAACACCTTGGGAATTGCATCTCCTCGCTAATTATCGTAACTAAGCTTTCAGCTTTGCTCAATTGCTTGAAAGAGCCAACTCTCATTTGTCAATGCATTGTGTTCTTGATTCTTGATGATGTGTTTGTGTGGTGTAGGGTCTGAATGCGAGCCTAGAACAGCATGCTGATACTGCAGGAGAGTGTCGGGGTTGCTGGTTAACTTTTATTTGTGATTTATTAATTTAATAAAATAGTGATTACTAAGAGAAGTCAAAAATCAAAAGCCATTGAAAAACTAAAAAACAGAATCTATTGCACGCGACACGCGAGTTGTCCAGGGCCGAAGATGGCCGGGGTGGCCGGTTAGCAAGTCTTTATACGCAATTCAATTGATTAGCAGCTTGATTATGGCACGTCAAAATTTGTTGAGAAACTAGCGTCGTGTAGCAATTCGTGCAACCAATTCACACAATTAGAACAAGAATAAACACAACAATTAGACAACGCAAAAGTATATGAACAATGGATAAAGACGTGAGAGAGCAATTCAATGGTCTTTTTTATTCCAATGATTTTTATGTACAAAATAGATAGTCTCTTCCTTATTTTTATAGTCAACTCCTCTCCTTCTTGGACAAGAATGAACCCGAGCGGGCTTGGCCGCACATATCCTTACAGGGATTGGTTTCTTAACATTCCCCTTGGACTAATATCGTGACATGCACATGTGTGACGGCCAAAAATGTTCTAAAAATACATTTTTTTTGCAAAATCCCTCGAGTTGTTTGTTGCTTTTTTCTAAGTTCGTTGTATTTTTCGTACGTCGGAATCCTATCTTTTTCCCTAAAATCCCTGAAAGGCACTAATTTTCTCAAAATCTTTTTCTTTCCTGAGTCGTTTCTAGCCCGCCCCACGGCATTCTCTCTTTTCTTTCTTTATCCCCTCTTTCTTTTGTGGGCCGAAGCCCATCTTTTTTTCTTCTTTTTCCCTTTTCTTTGGCCATCCCATCTCATTCCAACCTAGCTCCTGTGCTGCCCAACTCTCGAACCCAGCCGTCCCACTCGCCTGGTCAGCCACCTCGCTAGCCATGTGCCAGTGCCACCATCGCCGCACCCTCGCTCCTACGCTAGTGCCGCCATAACTCTACATGACGACTTCCACGCCACTGTACGCCAGAACATAAGAGCGAGGAGTGGCCTAAGAGTTGTTTGTTTTAGATGGAGATAAAGTTTGCTTAGAGTTAGCTAGGAGAAGTGATTTTTTTCAGGTCTTTATAGGGGTTTTATTTTGTGGGAGGTGGAGTGGAGCAATGCATTGCTGATTCGCGTTGTTTTGTGTTTGATCATTTTTGTGAGCAATTTTTTTGCCCATGCCCCGCCCCTAGCTCTATCACTTCAGCAAGCACAAAGTTCTCCCATCTTAGGGTCAGTTTATGGTTGCTACGTTGTGTCGTGCTGCATGCCGGAATTTAGTTACTGTGTTATGCTGCATTGCGGAATCTAGTTACTTACTAACTAATTGTCCGTGCATTGCAACGGATCGAAAGACTTGTTACATGTTCTATAAATAGGATACCAGGTTGTTTTAACAATTGTCTTTACTATTATAAAAGAAGTAGTTGGTGGTTGGTCCGGCCTTTTCCACCCCTTCTCACAAAAGGTAGTGCTGACATGTGACCTCAAAAGACCTGCGCCGAATCTTTCCACCTTCCCATCAAAATATCTTTCTTTCCATGATTTAGTGGTCAAGGTGAATTTCATCTAGACTGTATTGTAGAGTATATACTGTATTTTTCATCCAGTGTGTAATCTTGTACTAGCTGAATACTCGTTGCTACGGATTTTAAAATTTTATCATACTATATGTTCTGAAACTAACGGGTGATAAAATTTTTTAGAATATGTATACAAATATGTTCTAAATTTTTTTAAAATCCGTAGTAACACACGGACATTCAACTAGTAGTTAATAGAAGGACGTGCACACAGCCTGTACTGCACCCCCGGTTTCATCGTCGCGTCATGATCGAGCTCCGCTCCAGCTCGCATTGTGCCTCCTATCACCGATGTTATCACCGACCAAGCTCCACACTGGCTCACGTCGTGCCGGGCCAAGGTCCGTTCGTGACATCCATGGCGCCTTAGCTATGGTGCTCGGCCTGCGGCGCCACACCCTCGCACTTTTATTGCTTGACTCTTCCCATAGGCAACTAAGTAGTAGTACATACTACATGGTCTTCTCTTCCAGCGAACTTACAATTGGGTCCCACGTATAGTACAACCCGGTTGCTTTTGCGGCCGTTTGCACTTAAAATGACTGAACTGCAGCGCATGCAACTGAACCCACCGACTTATTCAGGCATCTAGCTAACAAATCAAATCCACTGCAACTAAACGACCGAAATAAAAATTGAGCCTTGAGCGTGGACAGAGAAGGATACTTAGAGTATGTACAACAGTGTAATGCCCAATACTCCCCCTATTACGCCCCGCGGAAACGCCGCGCGGAGGGAGCGCCAGCTCAGCCCGCGCCAGCGCTCCGCCCGCCGTGTGACCGGGGAATCTTCGTACGGTCGGGGGAGCAGTTTTGCGAAAAAGTCACTCTGTTTTCCCAAAATTACGTACAAGTCCTTGGTTCTCGCAAAAAGGTCCCTGCTGGTTTTTTTAGTCCCTCCACTTTGTAGGATAGCCCCTCGCGGTTTTCGAAATTGCGCACGGGTCCCCGTTTGTTTACGTACATGTCCTTATTTTTTTACGAAAAAACCCTTTACCTTTTTCGAAAATACGCATTTTGCCTTCGATTTTTTTTAAAAAACTCCTCACGAGTTATCGCCTCTTTTATTTTTGTACGTACGGTGGCTGGCGCGGCGTGGCGCCGCGCCTATGCTTGCTAGTTGTTTACAAACTTTATCATATAGAACACATGATAGTATGAATAAGATAGAGAAAGCATAGAGAATTGAACCATCTCTCATACAGTAGTCAACTGTAATACGAAAAATAATATATATTATTCATGAATGAGCTGTCTATAGAAACATATAAAAAGATAACATATTATACGAGTTGTCTTTAAGGCAATATATCCTATGTGCTCAACCTTGAGGTGCACTCACGGTGCATCCTAACTAAAAAGTTACGAAAAATTCTGAGAAAATTTATACATGTATTTTATGGTTTACTCCACCTATATATAAAATTCCAAGTTTAAATTATGTAGGACCGAACTGGCAACAGAGGGGGGTGAATAGTGCATGCAAACCTCCCAAGTATTCTCACAAACCTTCTTCTCCAATAACTACAGAGCTATGAAGTAAGAAGTTGAAAGCTCACTAAAAATTGAGATAAACCAACCAAACCTGATAAAGAACAACTCCTGGCCGAGAACAAAACAGAGCAGTCGAAATGTTCTACCGTAGTCGATCTGACCGAGAGATAGACTGTCTGTGACAGAGAGGTCGAACGCCAACTCGTGGTCGATCAAGTCACTCAGTCGAAGATAGAAGATCCACTGGAAACCAGAAAAACAGACCAACAACAGAAAGAACACAGTCACAACCAAAAACAGAGTGCACAGTGTTTACTACATGGTCGAAGACAGAACAGAATTAACGAAGCGCACGACCGCCGAAACTAAAAACTAAACATCTTTTGATTCTTAAGTCAAACGACTAGGAGATTTCGACCACAACAAGATAATGACCTTAGGCCAAGAAATAACAGGGCGGTTGAAGCCTCTCCACTGTGGTCGAGCAGAAGAACAAAGTAGAACAAGAAACAGAGGAAGAGGAAAGTCGCACGACCACTAAATCCGATTTCTGAATAGCTTTTGATTCATAGATCATTCGGTCATGAGACTTCACACAAAGAAAGAATACATCCTCTGGCCGAGAAAATCAAAGAAAACAAGACTTCTTTGCTGAGCACGAGCCAGAAGGCGTAGTCGAACACAAAACAGAGGAAGTGGCGAAGCGCACGACTACCCGGCTACGACTTTAAAGAGCCTTCGACCAGATGATCCAAAGATCAGAGACTTTGCTCTCGGGAATAAACTAGCCAAGGGGCTTTGAGGAGATTCCCAGTTCAGAGCAGATTGAAACCAGAGCAAACCGAAAACCAAACCTTAAGCCAGAAAGCCAAAAGAGCGAAAAGATGAACAGAGACAAAATGCTCAAGACAACCAATCATCAAACAGATACACAGATCAAATAGAGATGCAAAGAGATGAATGATTTCATATATGGAGGTTTCTACAACCACTCTAACTGGGAGATTCTGGAGCACACTCGCTCCATCCCAAAGAACAACTCACGCAAAATAGAAATGAAAAGCAGAGTGTCTTGGGAACAACCTCACCGAGCACCCGAGCTCTACCTTCTCTATTTATAGCCTTCTCAAGCGGGGGAACCCGTTAACCCCACCTAACACCGGGTTTTACCACTCGACAACCACATGACAACCCGCTAACACAGTCAGTTGCCTAGTGCTTTAACAGAGAGCAGTTTCCCTTTGCAGGCTTTTGCGTATTTCTCCAAAATACGTCTCCTGCACCTTCCCGGAAACTTCCTTTTGTCTTGTCGACTACGCTTGCACCCGACCGGTTGGACCTCGACTCCACCCTGAGTCTAGTCCCGGTCCGCTCCGCTGCACAAGACTGCACCTGGCATCCGACCATCTAGACCTCGACTCCTCCCTAAGCCTAGTACCGGTCCACCTCGACGTTGGCCGTCATGTCCACCTCTGGCAGCTCTAGCTCCGGTTCCTCATCTCTCGGTTTGCAACCACCTCAGCAGCCTCAATTATCTTCGGCGTCTCCTAACCGTCTGGACCTCAACACCTCCTGTGCCTTGTCCCGGTCCTCCTACGCCTCACCATGACCTAGCTCCGAAGTCCTTCAACCACACGAACAAGCAAACCATCACATAGCACCGCACAAAACATTGTGAACATAAATTTCCATCAGAAGAATGTACTCATAACACATCCCTACTAGTCGTATATCACTTACGACTGGTCGAACTCACAAGATATGCAACGCTCATAGCTTACGACCACATCCCAGATCGTTACGACCATCCCAGAAGTCCATACGACCGATTACCAGAAGCTACGACCGAATCAGCAGAAGCTACGACCTTCCCAGCGAGTTCCAACATGATCGGAGCCCTTCCGACCATGTCTGACCGTATTACGACTTCATCTGAGCGCATCCGACCGTAATCGACCACGTCCAACTGCGTCCGAGTGCTTCCAACCAAGTCTGGTCGCGTTTGACCACAACTGACCATGTCCGAGCACGTCCGACCGCAACCGACCACAATCGATCGCGTCTGACTAAGTTACGCCTTCGTCCGACTGCGTTCGACCACAACCGACCGCGTCCAACTTTGATCCGACCTCATTCGAGCGCTTCCCAACGTGGTCAGAGTCCGCCGACTTCCCAACGTGGTCGTGATTGAAGTCTGCCGACTATCAACCGCAGTGATCGTGGCTTTGACTTTCGATCGCAGCCTGTGATAGTGTGGTCGAAGACCGCCGACTACTCAACGTTGTCGTCAGCCAGACCGCCGACTTCTGACCACAGCGCACTACAACATGGTCGAAGACTTGACTTTTGACCACGACCGATCGGCCTCGACTATCGACCACCGTAACCCGAAGCTTCTGATCACGTTCAAATTGAACTGTAGTGGTCGTAAAACTTTCCGACCACGGCCAACATGGTCGTAAGCCCTTCGACTAGCTTCCGACCACGGCCAAAGTGGTCGTAACATCTTTCGACCATGGCCAGTGTGGTCATAAGAACTTTCGACCTCGGCCAATGTGGTCGTAACACCTTCTCCCGACCACATGCTGCCGACTACATGATTGTAAATCTTCCAGCCGACCCACAACGTGGTTGTAACTCCGTCTGGCGACTTACGACCGCTGACCACGTGGTCGTAACTGGTCTGCTGATCACTCGATTTGGCTTGCGACTTCGCCGAGACATCACAACGTGGTCGTAACTGGTATTCCGACCACTCAAGGGCATACGACTTTGCAGAAATAACACAAATCAAACTCAATCTTTCTAAAACAAGTGTCAATTACTCATCATAAATTTAGGGTCACCTCCACATGGTCTCTCAAATTCATTCTATGTTAACAGCAGCAAAATAGAGAAATTTCTGATAAATTTGAACTCTTAACATTTGTCAGATTTTTCTCTTTTTGTTACTACTAACATATAATGAATTTTGAGTTAAAAGTTAGAAGTTTTAATTAGGAAGGAGGGGAAAGAAATTGAAGGGGGGGCAGGGAGAAAGCGTGCGTGACAAGTGGCGTGCCGATCGCGCATGCACAAGAGCAGAAAATTGTATTGTAGTTCTCTAAACTTGTGAAGTTGTGCTACTTTACTCCTTGAACTTGTATTTTACTTTCTCAGCTCTCTGAACTTGTAAGATTGTGTCACTTTACGCCTTAAACTTGTATTTTACTTTCTTAACCCCTTAACTCGTAAGATTGTACCACTTTATCTCTTGAGCTTATATTTACTTTCTCAGCACTTTAATTTGTATTTGTTTGTACCGTAGGTCCATTGGACCGTTTATTAACAGAAAATGTTGAGCTAGCATAGCACATGGCTTGATCGTGTGGGCACAGTGTTGAGTCGGCACAGTGCTCTCTTCTCCCTAACAGCGTGATAGAGCAGGGAATAGAGGACGCAAGGTGACAACGAGTGTCATGGCAGGGCTTCGATGATGCCATTCATGTGGCATGTTCTTGGGGCTTACGAAGTTGTGTGCGGAAGAGTGACGACCAGCTCGAGGAGGCTCTATGAGGATGACAGGGACAATACCGGTGAGGTCGATGGCAACGAGGAAAACGATAATTAACATCCAAGCATACCATCCTAACCCGTTTGCCACTCCTTCAAGCCTAACCCTACGCCATCAGCTATGTGCTATATTACCTTACTATTTTCTGTTAGTAACTAGTTCAATGGACCTACAGTGCAAACAGACGTAAGTTTAGGGGGCTAAGAAAGTAAAATACAAGTTCATGATGTAAAGTGGCATAACCCTACAAGTTCAGAGGGCTAATAAAGTAAAATGCAAGTTCAGAGGGTAAAGTTATACAACTTTACAAGTTCAGTGAGCGGAGAAAGTGAAATGCAAGTTCAGAAAGTAAAGTGGCATAACTTTATAAGTTTAGAGAGTTACAATGCAATTTTCTCATCTTAATAATTTGGGAAAAAGCTCCTAGACGTATGAAGTAACCCTAGAAGCTAAAACACATGAATCTTGAGACCTATTCGAAGAAGTTTTATGTAAGTCACATACTATGGATGACTGTATGGCCGGGCAAATCAGGGCCTAATTAAAGGGTTGGGCATTTTAATTGCTCTGTTTGGGTAATCCTAAATAGGCCGAGGGCAAAAAGGGTTAAGGTAGGATTTGCTTGAAAATACTGTTTGGCCATGGCCTAAAAGGGATGAGATTTTTCGGCTAAACCGGAGGGTCTTGCCTACGACGCAAGCAAGAGGGGAAGTGGAGGGAGAGAACAAACCTAATTGATATAACAGGGCAGCTCGTGGCAAAGGCCTACCGGTCTGTAGATATTCTTATATATAAGTGTTTAAAGACAGAATATAGCTATATAGTTAAGTATTTACATAAAAAATACTTAGATACAACATCTCTATATAGGTGCTCAGACAGTTGCATTATCTATTAATTAGATATAGTTATTATATGTATTAGCGTATGTTAAGCACCAGTGCTTATTCAAACATATATGCTACAAAATAAATACCTTACCTGTCTTATGAGACAAGTAAACCCGTTTTTATTTGCTCCTTTTAAGCATAAGTTTTTATTTACCAAGCACCTCTCTTCCCACATCGTGGGCCAGGACAAGATTAGGGTTTTCCCACTTTGTGGGCTGGGCTAGAGCCATTGTAAAATTAATCTGGTGGGTTTGAATTGGGTTGGGTCGTGTTCTAGTAAAGTGGGCTAAGATAAGATTTCAGGTTGGACCGTGGCCCATTACCCGGCCTAACTGTAGCATACTCAACTCTCATGCTTCAGTGAACCACAATAGAAGCAAAGCTACATCACTTACCATCATCATAGACATGATTAAACACCGTAGAAATGAAATCTCGATGGTAGAAACTCATGCTCACTAGTGATATTTGCTTTAAGGTTTCAGTACATATCAATAAATTGTTTTAAAAATGCTGCAAAAATAAGAAAAAATATATGCAAAGTGAGCTATCAGTTGCTCTTAGCCTCTTATGGGCCAAGTAGGCATCCCAACCCCAACCCTAGCCCAAAACTAGAGGTTGTCAATTATGCTATGCCTGTCAGGCCGGCCCACATCCCACTACAATGGGCACGACCAGGCACGACACGGTCCACGACGGAATCGTGCCGAGTCGACACGGGACGAGGCGCTGGGCCATGCCTAGGCTGCCGCCCCAGCCCAGTGTACTGGCCTAACATGGCACGAATAGTGCCAGGCCAAATCACAGTCCGTCACGGGCACGTATGGCACGGTAGCCCATTAGGCATGTTAAGCTCGATAGCACGGTTAGCTCGTTAGGCCTGAAAATCCAATCGTTAGGCATGCTTAGCTCCGCATGGCATGGTGGGCATGACCCATTTGGCGTGAATGTGGCCCATTTAGCCCGACAAACAATCGGATTTCGGAAATTTCTAATCGTTTTATAGCTGTTTGGGAGTTTAAAAATGAAAAAAATTCAAAAAATCTCAAAATTTTTTCTATAAATAGGCAGCGTACCCCCCATTCAGCCATACTCCAATCTGCAATCTCTTCTCCAAATTCTCTTGTGAAAATTTTGGTACACTTTTGTGATAATTTGGCAAAATTCAAAATATTTTTGCCAAAAAAACCGAAAATTCAAAATCCGGTCTACAGTCAAGAAAAGAGGTAACAATCCTAATTTTCATATATTTTTGTCATTCTATTTTTTTGTTGTGATGTAAAATAGGTAATAGTATAATTTTCTATTTGCATTTTACAATTTTTCATATTTCTCCATGGAAAATTTTGACAAATTTCTGCGAGTGAATACGGAATTGATCAAGAACATCTTTCATCCTTTGGGAATGAAATGTCTTCAACTCCACCTTTGCCTCAAACTGGAGAGCAGACCTTGGCTACACCATCACCAGACTCTACGAGTGTCGCTGCGTCTGCAAGCACCCAAGCAAAGAGGTCTAGACCCAAAATGTCGGAGGTGTGGTAAGATTTTAACAAGATAATAAAGTGAAACGAGGCCAGAGCTCAGGTAAGATATGTTGTTTGCAAATTTTATTGTCATGAATTATCAGTCTATAGGTGGAACCGAGCACTTGCACAGACATGCCCAAAGATATAAAGAAAAATATGGCATAGCCATGAGGCAGACCCAACTGCAGTTCAACTCTGACGGTACGGTACGTAACTGAGATTATAACCCCAAGGTAGCTCAAGAATCTCTAGTCTATTTAATTGCCATACAGGGTCTACCTTTAAACTTTGGTGAGTCACAAGTGTTTGAAAACTACATTAGAATTGCTCATAATCCTATATTTTCTTCAGTTTCTAGATAGACAACAACTACATATTTAGTTAAATACTACAATAATGGTCATTCTAAAATAAAAAACTCTTTCAAACCTGTACATTTTGGTGGGCTTCACCTCGGTGAAAGCATCTAGGTCCCTAAAAATAGTTTTGGTAATTAATGACATCATGTGAATATGGGACTAACATGTTTATTGAGTATTTAAAAGATTTAGTCCCTATAATGGTTGTGATATGCATGTTAAGGATCAACATAAAGTTCAATGTGGCTCAAGACAAATATATAAGTAGACTAAGATCCTTTTTGCTTTTACCGGTCTTAGGAGAAAGGGTGGAAGATCAAATTATAGGATAAACGCAGTACTATTAAGAGGAATCATGGCTAATAACTTGATAGCATATTCTTCTGCCATTTAGATCAATTTAGGATCATGCATTCACTTAAAACTAAAATTGATAGTCAATATGTGATCTATCTGGATAATTAGAAATATTGGAGTGTAAACGGCGATACTTCCACTTTCCGGAAGTTCCGACAAAACGACCAGTACATTTTTCCAGATAGCATCCTTGGAATCACTTTGTCTCTTCGAAAAACAGAAGTATCAGAGTTTCAACGGCGAAACTACCACAGAGCGGTAGTACCATAACCTTTGAACGGTACTTTCAGATCATGAAAGCTCTGAAAATCCGAGCGGTACGTTTTTTCCAGAGCGCGCCAATCTTTGGACTCAAAGCAAGCGGAAGTACTACACCGAAATTTTGGAACTTTCGAATATCAGAACTACCATGACTATAATGGCAGTAGTATCGCATCGACTTTCAACGTCTAGTTCAGAAGCTCTAAAATAGTCGTTATTGTTGTGCTAAAATAGGTGCGGTAGTATCGGTCGATAAACGACGATACTTCCACTCGCCCTGATGTTTTCAGGGATTGCCCTGTAACGGCTAGTTTTGGTTTGTGGGGGTATAAACACTCCCCCACCTACTCAAGGACAGATGTAAAAGACTCCATCGAACATCCTTAAGCATTGAGCATTCACTTCACACCCTAATTTCACATTGTGCATCCATTTAAGGTGGTTGAGCCAAAATTAAGTGCATATATCTTAAATTGATCCTTTTGACACTTGATCGCCATTAAGCGATGTTGTGATTTATTACTCTTGGTGCTTACTGGCACCTAGATGACTTGGCGGGAGCTTACGCGGTGACTTCTTCAAGAAGGTTGTGAAGAAGTCCGTGCCGACTTGTAAGTGGTTTGGTGTCGACCGTCTCTGGAGTGGATAAAGGACAACCACTAGTGGATTGAGGAACTGAGGCTTAATTCATAGAGCCAATCCAAAATTTGGGCTTTCCTCAATATGAATTAGGGAAAACTGGCAAGTTTTCGAACACCACGATAAAACGTCGTGTGTCAATTGGTTATTTCTTTGTCTCTTCTTTCCATACTTGTATGTCTAGCATATTGTAATTATTATGATTGTTATATTTATTTATGCTAGAGATATATTTGTAGAGTCTTGTACTTGTAGTGCCTTAGACATACTAGTATTGTGTAGGTTTGAATTGCTTTAAAATCTTGCTAGACTAACTTGTGGAAATTGTTTTTAGAAGGCAAGAATTTTTAGAACCTCCTATTCACCCCTCTCTATTCGGTTATCCTTGATTCCATACTCAGACATATGGAGTAGTCAGTTTAGGAAGGATTATCTTAGTGTAATTGCTCATTATGTGAATGATGACAGGGTAATGGAAAAGATAAGCATATGTTTTAAACTAATTGATGTAGCACATATGGGTAAGAATATAGCAGAATATATTATTAAAGTCATGGAAGATTTTGGTATTACATATAACATTTTTGCAATTACCTTGGACAATGCTGCAGCAAACTCCAGGGCAATAAATATTCTCACTCTGTTATTTAGTACATATGTCGAATTCTTCTTGCTACATCAACGATGTGCCTGCCATATTATTAATCTTATAATTAAATATGATTTTCATGATGCAATTTCTTTTGTAAATCATTATAACCAACGAATTGCAGCATATAAGAACTTCTGCATTGCGATGCATGTATGTCCACGAAATTTCAGTGTGGATATGCCAGTATGGTGGAACGCAACTTATCTCATGCCACAAAATATTTTACCCTATAAGAGCATATTTTCTATTTTTATCCACACGCACTATCATAGGTATGATGGCAATATATTATTGACTAAGCAATACTGGTATGTTACAGAACACTTACTAGTATTTTTAGAACTCTTTTACGAAGCCACTGTTTCTTTATGCAGAGTGTACTATCCAACATTTTCTTTGATTGTGCATCATATTCTTGCGATTGTAGGTTACTTGAAAGCTAATAAAAATAACACAGTGTTAAGAGAGACTGTGTGTATTATGAAAACTAAATATTTGAAATATTAAAAAAAGATCTATATTTATATGCGTTTGCATTTATTTTAGATCCAGGCGTTAAAATTGAAGGATTCATTCATGTTCTTTCACTTCCAGGTGATGCTACAGGGGTGTATTATTCTAACTATTTTTCAGTTGTTTGTACTAAATTATTTGAGGTTTATCAGAAGTACGAACAAAAGTTCCAGTGAGCTTGCAACAAACTCCATTAGCACCTACCACAGGTAAGAAGACAAATATGTGGTACAGAATCTTTGGTGCACCAGGATCCTCCGAAAGATCAAGCTCTACAACGTCAAGTGCACAATAATCCGTACCAGTGGCAATAGAGAACTATCAATCTTTCTAGGTAGCGATCCCATGGATCACCATGCAAAGGACTTCAAAATTTTGGGATGGTGGTACGAGCACAAGCTAACAAATCCAGTGCTATCCATATTAGTATGAGATGTGTTAACCGTTCCTATTTCAATGGTTTCTTCTGAGACTGCTTTTAGTCTTTCTGGAAGAATATTGGAGACAAAAACAAGTCTCATGAGTGAAATGGTGGTAGTACTTCTCATAATGAAAGACTAGGAACAAGTTGATTCGCGAGCTCAACACTGCGTAGAGAATCCGGAGTTGGAACACGCGTTCAACGATATCTATCTAGACGACATCAACGCTTCTTAGAGCATCGATGTATACATTGTACATTTTTTTGATTTTTTATATGTACCACTAGTTATAGGCTGTACTCTTTTTTTTGCCAAGATTTTCTCAAGTTGAGTTTTTACTTGGCAAAATTTTTAATGAGGTATCCATTTAAATATTAGTAAAGCTCATCATTATATTTCTATAATTTATATTACTTTTTTGAATTCTGCACACTTTTTTTGGAATTATTACATTAAAAAAAAATTCGGACCAAAACAAGCTAGCCATGCCTCCTTTGCCCGTCAGGCTAAACGGGCGCATGCCGACTGGCACGACACGAATGATCGCTGGGCCATGCCTAGGTCGCCGCCTCGGCTCATGGGGCAAACTGTGGCGCCTATTTAGGCCGGCGTCTTGTGGCCTGTTTGTTTTAGATTCTAGGCAAGCTAGCTACTTCTAGTAGCCAAAAGCTCTTTCAAACAGTCCAGCTTTTGGACCGACTCATCGAGAATCTGAAAATCGGAAAGGCACAATTGTCTTGGAATGGAGAAGGCGCAATACCGAGCTTCTCACATTACGCATACTAATGCCACTTAAAATTGAAGTTATTTACCCATAAATGCCTTGCACAAAACCGATAGCCCCATCGCCCGCCCCGCTCTCTCCTCCCCACGCCTCCTCCCCCCCCCGCGCCTCCCGGATCCCCATGCCGCCTCTCTCCTCCCCCCCATGCCCGCCCCCCGCCCCATCCCTCCATGGCCCTCCTCCCCACGCCTCTCTCCTCCCTCTCCCGTCGCACCCCCCCCTCCCAGGCCCCTCCCGGATCATGTGCCCCTCCTCCTCCCTCGCCGCCCTGCCCCCCCCCTGGCCCCTGCCCGCCCGCCCCCCCCGCCCTCCCCGGATCCGCCGCCACCCCGCCTCCCCCTCCTGTGGCCCTCCTCCCCACGCCTCTCCTCCCCATCCCCATCCCGTCGCCGCACCCCCCTCTCCCCGGCCCTCCCGGATCCCTGCCGCCCGGCCCCCCTCCCGGTGCCCTCCCCGGATCCGCCGCCGCCTCCTCCCGGCTCCTCCCCGATCCGCCGTCGCGCCCCTCCTCCTCCCGCGCCCGCCCCCCCCCCCGCCCGGCCCCCCCCGCCCTCCCCGGCCCCCCCGCCCCCCCCTCCCCGGCCGCCCTGCCTCCCGGATCCCTATGACTATTGCAAAACATTGTCCTTTGCTTGAGTACCAAATTGTCGACATGCCCGCATAGATCATGATACCCATATCAAATTGTTAAGAATTTCTGCCTTAGGAAATGTTATGCATGGTTGTGTAGGGATTATTTTGGCTAGGCATGTAACTATGTAGAACCCAGTTAAATTTTCTTGTTTTTGATGTTCTGAGACATGCAGGGGTGATATGTTCATATTTAAGAGTACAAAATATGTTTTGCTTCATAGGATGAGGTACAGATTGCATGAGTGTATGTTCATATGTTCATAATCAAGAGTACAAAATATGTTTTGCTTCATAGGATGAGTGTACAAAATATGTTTTTGCTTCATGGAGCCATAGGCATGCGTCAAGCGGGAATGCTTTTACATGCTAATGGGCAAGATGGGTGCTGGGTACAACTCCATTGATATGTCCATCCATGACTCGTCGCTGTAATTTTGCTTTGTAAATAT
This sequence comes from Bonia amplexicaulis, assembly GCA_036346245.1. Lineage (NCBI taxonomy): Eukaryota > Viridiplantae > Streptophyta > Magnoliopsida > Poales > Poaceae > Bonia > Bonia amplexicaulis. Next base: position 7,233,466 of record CM070763.1, on the reverse strand, counting down.
CACCTCTACATCAATTCACTTTTGCGAGGATGTAAACAAAAGTTACAAAGTGGGGTGGCGAAAAGGTACTATTGCCATCGAGTATCATCTAACATTCGGGATCCAAAATGGGCGGGTAATTACATGCACATGCTTCATTGTATTTTCACTACGCTCAAAGAGAACTTTTGATTGGTCATTGCGATGGGCTGCTGCAAGGGAATCTTGTGCTTGTGATGGTGGGTGGTGCATCGGTATTGCGATGAAAAAGCGTGTTGGTGATGCGAGGAGCAGGGAGAGGCGACCCAGTAGTGCCATGGCCCCAACTTTGGATTGCACCTTAGCGACATCCGCGACTCGTTTGGAGCTCCAAAATTTCGTTATGAGCACACCATTCTCATTCCTGACTCATTCCTCTCCATTGTAACTTTGTTTGTGGAAAAATGAACATAGCTTAATTAAGTAATGCTGAATTATGTTGGAACGATATGACAAATGCAGTGCGACAATCCAAAAATATTCTGGAATGATGATGTTGGCATAAGTCTTGTCCTATGTATAGACCAAAGCATTTATAAGTGGATAAAATCGACACTAATTCTAAATCATCAAGTTCACCAAAGAAAAGGAAAACAATGATACATGCAATGAAGTAAGTGCAATTTCAACATTAGAAATAACACATAATGAGATTCATTTTGGAGGGTGCTATTTTCCTACCGGATTACGATAATATACTGTATTTTTCATTTTACACTAATATTTTTTAATATTAGTTTTTCAATGTTTGAACTAAGTACTACAAATTTACAGCATGGATATTTCTTCTATCAATACATAATCAGGACATCAACTCACCTTAGGGCATTTCAGTCAATACATCTATCAGAATACCAGCTGCACGGCTAGAATCCGAGGATGCTAAGCAGGCTAGCTACTCGGACCACCGCTACTCGGACTAGCCACTACTGAATCTCCACTAGCTACTCGGACCGACTAGCTACTCGAATCACAGCTCCTCCAAGCAGAGCACTGTGTCCATATCGTATCATGCCCGTGCCGTGCCAGGCCGTGCTGCCCATCTGGGCACCACTACCCAAAACCCAGCAAACGGGCTTCGTCCCATCTCATCCGTTCATCTGCTCTCCCACCCCATATCAGCCGTCCGATCGAGCCGTCAAACACCACCCTTCGCTACATAAGCGCCACCACACCACCAGGGTTACAACCCCTACCGAGCGCCCAAACCCTAACCCCCTCCCACCCGTTGGCAGCGCCGCCACCCTTCCCCCCCTCCGCCGAGGTCGCAGCCATGGCTGTCGGCAAGAACAAGCGCATCTCTAAGGGCAGGAAGGGCAGCAAGAAGAAGACGTGAGTTGTGCAAAACCCTCGCTTCTCATTTTCGCGGAGCTGTTTTGGATTCTTGGTGACGATGATCTGGTTTTCTTGGTGTTGGTGTGTGTTTGCCTGTGCAGCGTCGATCCCTTCTCCAAGAAGGACTGGTACGACATCAAGGCGCCGGCGGTGTTCAGCGTCCGCAACATCGGCAAGACCCTCGTCTCCAGGACCCAGGGTACCAAGGTTCGTCTACCGTGTGCACCGCTTCTTGATATGCGATCTGTTCTATGCAATGCTTGCATTGGGTAGTTTGCTAGACGCCTCGCTCACTGATCTGTCTCGAGTGGTGACGTTGAGAGCGTGCTTTGTTTGAATCTTGATGTAGTTGCGCGGGCTGTTTTTGTTCACCTATACGTGTGTAGGCTGTAGTGATGACCAGGACATGGTGTTTGTGTTCTTGTCATGCTGTGGGTTTAACTAGGTTGTTGTGGAATTAGCTGACTTAGATATATTGGTTGTGATTTGGTCATCTCGATGTTTTTTTGTAAAAAATGTTAACTAGAAATCTGCTTGTGACTAGAAATTTAGGATCCCCCACCCCCCATTTTCAGCACCAGGAACCCTATTAATGTGATAAATTAGTCTTTGGCGACACACCCTTACAGTTTTAAATTCTGAAATCTTGTTTGTGTCTGCTAAGACCGCCAATAATGTTGAGATGGTGTATAGCCTGTTGTTTATCTGTTTATGTACCATCTTTCTCAGCTCAGTTTGGATATGAATGAGAAATTATTGATGCATCTCTGCCTTTGCTATTGAGAAGGAATGGATTACCCTACTGCATTTGCTTTGGTCAAAGCATCAAACTTTATGGTTTCAGGCTTTTGAGCTTTTGGTTGCTTTGACTGTGCTATAGCTTTTACCTACTTGTTCTGGATCATTCATTGTTTTTTCATGATTATACCTTATAATGTGTTTCGAGGCGCTTCTGATATAATTATGCTGTTGTGCTAGGAGTCTGATGATTTATTTCTGTTTTTGAACCTTCTCTTGGATTGTATGATCTTATTTAGAAGTTGTGTAGAATTGTAATTGGTGATTCATGATTGCTGTGTGGTACTTGTATTACTTCTTAGTCTTGCCTTTAGTGTCATGACACACAAGATATTCCATTTGGATAACATTGTCTAGTTGTGTCACTAAGAAAATTTTCAGGTGGTTTATTCTAGCTGTCTAGCTTTAAAAACAATTCATTTCATTGCATTATCCTTTCCTAGTTTTTAAAATTTCTTGATTTTGTATGATTGCTACTATTGCTGATTATTCATGATTCATGTCTTTAGATTGCATCCGAGGGTCTCAAGCACAGAGTTTTTGAGGTTTCCTTGGCCGACCTTCAAGGTGATGAGGACCAGGCTTACAGGAAGGTCAGACTTCGTGCAGAGGATGTGCAAGGAAAGAATGTGCTCACAAACTTCTGGGTAATAATGACAGCTGATTATGTATTCCTCCATTTATGTGTTGTCTTATGATCTCTGACTAGTTTCTTTTGTAGGGGATGGACTTCACCACTGACAAGCTTAGGTCCTTGGTGAGGAAGTGGCAGACACTAATTGAGGCCCACGTTGATGTTAAGACAACTGACGGCTACATGCTCCGCCTGTTCTGCATTGCCTTCACCAAGAGGCGTCCCAACCAGGTTAAGCGTACTTGCTATGCTCAAGCCAGCCAGATCAGACAGGTAAAATTTTGAAGTCCTATGTTTGCCATTTTATATATTATAGCACACTACTACTATCAAGTAGTTGCTGACTTCGTTTGCATCTGTTTTTGAAGATTCGCCGTAAGATGGTTGAGATTATGGCCAACCAGGCTTCAACCTGTGACTTGAAGGAACTGGTTTCAAAATTCATTCCCGAGGTCATTGGCAAGGAGATTGAGAAGGCCACATCAAGCATTTTCCCCCTCCAGAATGTGTTCATCCGCAAGGTCAAGATCCTGAAGGCACCAAAGTTCGATATTGGGAAGCTCATGGAGGTACTGATCCTATTTCATAAACATAAAATGCTACTTTCATTCCCAGTTTCACCTTTTGCGTACTGATTTCGATGTGTAGAACTCTACAGTCTACTAATGTAATTTGTGGTTCACAGGTACACGGTGACTACAAGGAGGATGTTGGTATGAAGTTGGACCGGCCAGCTGAGGGTGATGAGTTGATGGCAGGACAGGAGGTTGCAGCAACTGAGTAGAGATGGTGCTAGTTGCTTATTCGTTGTTACATTTAGGAGATGTGCGTCCTCTGTTAAATTATGGATGATGTGAACTTAATTCAGTTTTGAACCTGCTTTCTTATATCTTCTCTGTTGAGTTGGATTCTCAGAACAAATCAAGGAACTTGTTGGCCCTTTGCGATTTCACTGCTAGTTCTTTTTTAATCCGCTTGAATTACTAGTATATAATCCTAAAATATTCACTATGATGCGCTGGTTCTGTCATTACGCCTTGTTTATTATGTTGCTGATGATGAGTTCAAGTTGAGCAATTGTACTATCTTAGGTTCTTCAGTGAGGTTTGCATGTTTATGATGTGATTAGAATTCTGGTGCCTGTACCTAATCACTGCCTTCTTTGTAATGCAAAATTCAATGCTAATGTATTTGATGGCCTTTTGATGTTGCCAATACGCATTCCACAGCAGCTGAGATGTAAACAATTAGTTAAGAGGAAGTTGCTATCGCCTGGACACTGCTCATGTCGTCGCAGAGACTGGAGTGGTCGGCTGGACTTGTCCGCAGCAATGACGAATCGATTGATAAACACGCATTCAAGCTAGATTCGAACTAAAAATCTGCAAGTCCAATACACAAAATTGAAGGCATGATATGGTTGTGAAGGATTTTGGAAGAGAAGCCACAGATCATGGCACGGGGTTCATGGGTGGTACGGGACGTAATCGAATTGGGCAGCCAAGGGCACGAGGCAGGCCCTGAATCGCGTTTTTGTAGCTTCTCTGCCATGGCGGGCACGGTGATTCGCCTGCTTCTTTGCGCCGCCGCTAGAGATTTGAGTGTTCTAATTGATGATTTTAGGAGGCGGTCTCTCGTACGAAGAGGGGTTCTATGAATATTCCCGAACATCTTGGCTTCTTCGAATCTTTTTAGAATGTGTTTCTTCTTAATGTTGAAACAAACTGGTTCTATTTTATTTATAAATGGTGGAATATTCCCCCAACATCTTGTGTAAGTTTGCTATTTAGTTCTCAAATCCATGCACTAATTGATGATTTTGAGAGGTAATATCTCATGTTGAAGATGGCTTCTATGAATGAATGGTTGAAAATCATGTAACACTAAGCAAGAAATTCCCACTAACTGTAGTTAATACTATTTCTCTCTTCCCTGGTGCAGCCACATCACCCCTATTGTTTACAACCTTTTAGACCAGTGTTGAAAATTTGCATCAGACAGCCTAGATTTTCCTCAAATCGGTCCATTCTTGCTTCCTTAGTTGCCGTTTGATTCAGCTTCAATGTCCCATATTTAAAAGTCTCACCAATTGCTCGACAAACAAATGGTTGTCTCCCTAAAATCTAAGCAAACAAATAGTTCTCCTCATAATATAACACAGAATGGGCCATACGAGTACCACAGCCATCCAAAAGCTCTCCCTCTTTCTCCATCTATTCGTCCACTTTCCCACCACCACCAGCAGCAGCAACGAGGACTGCGGCATTCCACTGTAGCTCCGCAAGCTCTGAAGCCCATTGTCACCGCAACAAGATGGCGAGGATAGCTGCGACTCGATTTACCTCCATCCTACGTGATTCAACGGAAAAATAAGGTTCGGATGGATGTCTTGCTTCTTTTAAAATTCCCGTGATTAGTTGGTAGTGCTACATTGAACCTATTTAATAAGTTGGCTCCTATGTTTTAAAGGCATCTACTGACTACGGTTCAAAGTCCCTCACGGTAGATTTTGATTAAAAATAAATAATAGTAATCGAAAGAAGTAGTTTTTTTTAAAAAGAAACGAGTGATGAGAAAAGTAAGGAAGAGATATATAAATACATTAGAAGGGAGCGAGAGGAGTACGATACGTGATGTGTTTATGATCTATACCTTATCCTCGAAAAGAGATAGAATTGAGAGAAATATAAAAACTATTTTATAAATCAGATGTTTATATTAATATCTGATTTCTTTGGATAAAAATCTGAAACAGAAACCATTACAAGCAGTCGCTCGTATTTCCCGGGTGATCCCTAAGGTTGGCCAGTTCTTTTCCTCCGAAACTAGCAGTTTTTGGTTTTTGCTACAATACCTAAATTTCAAACGGGGTATTTTCTTAAAACGAGGTCTAAAAGTTAATTATAATATATGTTAAAAGTCTAACATCTGCATTAACCAAAATTATAAATGAATATCTACCTTTCTATAATCTCTGTAGTAAATAATTAAAATTTAAAATTTTTAGTAAAAAGGCATAAGCCGCCGTTCAGCGTGGCTTCCACCGTCACCGAGATCTGACGCTTGAGAATAACCCGTACGGACGCGGACGCGGACGCGGACGCCAATCAGCTGGCTTCTGCGGAGCCCATTTCACGCCCGTTTATCCCCCATCCACCGTCCCTCCCTTCCCCACGAGTAACGAACCCTTCCCCCTCCTGAAAAAAATTCCCCATTTCTACGCGAGCTCAATCCTTTCTAAGAGCCCTCAGATCCGCCCGATTGCGCCTAGGATCGACGCGCCTCGACCTCCTGGTCCCGAAGACACCCTCCTCGAAGATCGACGCGCTCGCGAATAGGTGGGTGGGTCGGGAGGCACGGGGGTGGGTTCTTTTTTTTCTGTGATTTTATTTATGGGGGCGTTATTTTGATCGTCTGTGTGTTCGCGCGCAGGGTGGATCTTCTGTAGAAGGACGGCGGGTGCAAATTTTTGAGGTAATCCGGTTGATTCTGTCTGATAAGCTCGACTGTGTTCTTGTTCTTTGCTTCGTTTCTAATTTTGGGACGAAAAGCCCCGACCTGTTCCTTAGTTTCTTCTTGCTAGGATAAGAAACTAGGGTGTATAATTTCTTTAACGATAGCAAGATTGCCATTGTGGCGGAGAATCTGAGGAGGATCCTCCATTCGGGTACCGCCGGCTGTTTCAATGAGGTGAGGATAGAAGGGTAGTTCCTGCGTATATAGGTTATCTGCCACTGAATTTAGCTTGCTCAATCGATTTATAGTGCGTGGAGTAATGGGGAGCATAACTTGGGTGGCACCGTATTGGTCAAGATCATGGTTTGGGTGGGTGGTGGGTGCCCAGTAGAAATCGCCGTGGAGGGTGTTGTAGTTTGTAAAGGGTAGGGTGCAGGCAGTAGATACTCCTTGGCAGCTTGGATTCGCCTGTGTATTTTCTGTGTTCTTTAGGTATTTGTTGATTCGTTATCTAGGTGTAGTATGAAATGTTCCCAGAATTGCTTCATTTGCATCCATGGTAACTGTGATGAGCTACCGAGGCACTCTTGCCAAAGCGGCAGGCCGGCAGCCTCATTTCCTGATGCAGCTGGTTCATGTCAGGGAGAATAATATACTGTATGGTGCTGTGCTAGTTTGTTATCTGTAGCATACATCCTAGTCCCCAGTCAGATGCTAGATATGTGTAGCTTACCTGCATATGATGGAAGTAGCATCAACTTGCTTTTGGTGGACACATTTCCTTGTGAATGCAGTCTCTAGTAGTCTAGTCAACTTACTATCTGTTCACAATCTATCTATCCGAACTTCCCTGGTGCACTTCAAAGAACACCAGTCTCCTCACTGGTCACTGTCCCTTCTGGTCTTTTTGGAAGGAAGAAGTTGGCTGGAAGATGGGGTGAAGTCCACTTACCTCCTGCTCCCTTGCTTGCCAATACTGGCTTACCTCTTTTCTCAGTTTTTCTGGTATGTAGCATGTCATATTCTTTCCACCTCCATTTATTTTAAGTTTTTAACCTATGGCAGATAGTAGCCAATATTCTTGTCAAGCCTCAACTTAATTCACCCTTTTCCTCAATTCTTGCCTCAACTTAATTCACCCTTTTCCTCAATTCTTGAGCAATCTTTCTTTGTTGTTACACCTGGTTTTGCCCATGCTTGGATTCTGTTAGGTTTGGTTACTAGTGAATTTCTTGGTACTAATCCATATTCCATATGGCTAGATTGGATTACATTCTTGCATGTGGGATTTCTGTTTGTCACGTCTTGTGTATGCAGCGTGGACAGAAATGACCTCCCTATAGCTGTACACCTCTTAAGCATCCTGTCGTGGCTACAAGCCAAACAGTAAAGAATGGGACTTGTAGAAGAGGAAGTGAGCCAGATCTATGGGAAAGATGGTAAGAATGAGAGGATGCCCTCCTTGGGGGGGTTATATACATGAGTGGGTAGAATGGGAAATCCCTATTCTACCCCTTAGTACTTACAAAGGATGAGGGTACATTGGTATATTTACATGAGTATATTCCTCTACACTATTAGGCCTATTACATATTAGGTCAGTTACAAGGTCTAGTCACGGGGGGTTGGGTCACCCCCACAACACATCCATTTCTCGAATAAGCTTAAGGCCGGTGCCTCAATTTTACTGGGTTATTTAGAATACATGCCTTCCGATTCTTTCATACATAAGTTTCTTTGGTGATACTTCTTTATTTGCAGAGAAAGCTTTGATTTGAAATGACCAGTATTGCTTGATGGATGAAAGTGGTGAAATTTATTGTTTGCACAATCATATTCATAGTGTCAACCTAAAGAAATGCTGTGGATTGCAGTGTCTTGATAGAGTAACCTGTATTTCGTCTCTCTCTCTCTCTCCCCCTCTCTCTCTCTCTTTTTGTAAAACTGGGATCACAGAACACCAAATTCATCTTAGATGTATAGATGACTGTAGAGGATGAATATAGAACCCAGTGAACCTAAATAAAAGACCCCATTTATAAGCCTTTAAAACTTATAGGCCCCATAAACTGTGGTCTCTGCTGTGTTACTTTCCATGTGGAGCTTTGCTGGAATAGTGTCTTTTGTACCGAGTTTATTGATGACTTTGTTTTCTTGATGCTTTAAACCTACAATGCTATATTTCCTATCATATATCTGTATAGTCAGAAATTTAAAAGAACACAAAGTTGACATAGCTTAATAAATGAAGCTGATGTTGTTTCTTTCACCGTGATATTGACAAGCATGACTACTGGAATAAAATTCTCTCTGTTCTTAGGCATTATAACCGATTTGCAAATAAAAATAGTTCAACTTCTGACCTGAGTGTGTTTTGGCTACTTCTGGTATGGCATAGGAAGACTCCCAGCAAGTTTGGATCTTTTCATAGCCATTTGTTTACGCTAAAGTCCTTAGTAAATTATAATAGCTCTATGACGTGATGTGCCTGCAGGCTCATCTGTAGCCTCATTTTAGCAGATTTTCCTTAATTGTATGTTTATCTGCTGATTTTAAGTTACAACTACTCTTTTTTCATCATTCAGTGTCAGCTTTTATGGTATCTTTAAGATGAATGTCTGATCATTTATTTTGAATCTACTTAATTCTTTTTTACTGTACAGTATAATCAGAACTTTATGTGTTTAATTATTTTCAGGCTTCATAAGTCTTGTCGCTTTCTTGCTCTATAATGAGATCATATGATTGAGTGCAAAATGGTGTCAACCTTACTTGATGGTCTCCCTAATGAAGTTGCTCTTCAGTGCCTTGCACGGGTCCCATTCTTATTCCATCCTGTTCTTCAGCTTGTTTGCTGCTCTTGGAGAGCATCTGTCCGCAGTGGTGAGATTTTCAAAGTTCGAAATCAGATTGGTGTGACAGAAGAACTGCTATGTGTGTTATCCTTTGAACCTGAAAACATGTGGCAACTTTATGACCCTCTTCGAGATAAGTGGATAACCCTCCCAGTCATGCCGTCTCAGATTAGGAACATTGCCCGTTTTGGTGTGGCCTCCGTTGCTGGCAAGCTCTATGTGATTGGTGGTGGCAGTGATCGTGTTGATCCGCTTACTGGAGACCATGACAGGATCTTTGCAAGCAATGAGGTTTGGTCGTATGATCCTCTCCACCATGTGTGGGCCCAGAGGGCTCCAATGCTTGTAGCTCGAGCAATGTTTGCCTGTTGTGCACTGGATGGGAAAATAATTGTTGCAGGGGGCTTCACAAACTGCCGCAAATCGATATCAAAGGCCGAGATTTATGACCCTGAAGCTGACACATGGGAGCCTCTCCCTGACCTGTGTCAGGCACACAGCTCTGCATGCTCTGGCCTTGTCATCAAGGGTAAGATGCATGTATTGCATAAAGGTCTATCAACAGTGCAGATTCTGGAAGATGGCGGCAGTTATTGGGCTGTTGAGGATTACTCTTGGCTGCAAGGCCCAATGGCAATGGTTGGTGGTGAGCTGTATGTGCTGAGCAACAGCTGCATTATGAAGCAGCGTGGAGAGAATTTACCTGATAAGATGGTGTCATGTGCATCCGAATTCCAAAGCAGGATTGGTTTTGGGATGATTGGTTTGGGAGACAGCATATATTTGGTTGGGGGAGTGATTGGACCCGGGCCGAGAAATCAGTTCATCAAGCAACTGTCTGATGTTGATATCTTGAATGCCACTAGTGAGAGACCAACTTGGCGACCAGGATCACCAATGACACATTGTCGAGGGAGCATCTCAGGCTGTGCCTTGCTGAGGATTTAGCCTCGTTCCAAGATGACAATACTGTTCTCTTACTGTCGCTCAACAGATGGCTTTTATTTGTTCTGCATTTTGTTTAATGTGAAAAGAAGGCTGTTAATTATGCTTCGATTTTGGATGTTGGATCCCCTGTTGTAGCATTGAGGACATATGTTGGTCATGAGTCATGACTTAATGTCAGGTTGTCAATCAGATATACTATATTTGTCATGAATGTGGATCCAAACATAATACTTTAATTATGTTCATTTGGAATTGATATGCCGTCCTTGCAATGTGGATCCAAATCATATAATTACTACTCGCATGCAAAACTTCTGCATAATTTCCTTCTAATTGAGCCAGGGGCGGAACTAGCCTAAGCTCGGGCTGAACTAGCTGCTCTTGGATGACTCTTGAGCTAGCTCTGATTTTTTTTTATGATCTTTCATAAATTTTACGTATGTTCTGATTGTTAAGCCTCGGACTTCGCCACTAAATTGAGCCAATGTCCGTTATGGTGGTTCATTCTATTCAAGAAAAAAAGATCTCCTTTCCGTACCTTGAGTTTGCTACCGTGGTGACGTCGACCTCAAACAACACCAGGCCTTCATTTGGAAAATTCATTTCGACGACCATCAGCTCCACCCAAAAATATCCTCATCAGTTCCTCGCTCGCGACGTGCCCAGTTGCCCACCCACCACTCCATTCCCGCCTCCTCTGCTCCTCCCCTGCCCTCCCATGACCGCGCCGGCGCCGCCCGCCGCGCGCGCAACTCTCCACCCGACCATGGAGGACATCATGGCGGCGTCGCGCGCGCAGGGCCTGCGCCTGCGCCTGCGCACGCTCGGCCCCTTCTTCCGCGTCACCGCGACACGCGGGGCCGAGGGGGAGGAGCTGGGCCGCGCCGAGGGCGCCGTCCGGCCGTGGCCCGGCGGCGCCATACTGCACCTAGACTCCATGCGGATGTCACGCGCCGCGGTGAGGGTCCCCGACCGGCCGCTGTTCGGGCTCGGCCTCTTCCTCGGCGCCGTCGCCGTGCGCCACGGTTTCGACGCCGGCTGCGCGCGCGCCGAGCTGCTCGCCATCAACGACACGCCGCTCTACCACACCAAGGTATGTGTATATACATATACGCTGCAATCTTTAACGCGTAGATGAACAACTCTTCTACTCGGCCTGCTGCATAGAGCCATAGAACGGTGTTTTGGTGCTTCCCGCATGGTGCTCAACGTATTGCTTGAGGGTGTGTACACTCTCGTTTTGTGTTCATATGTGTGAACTGTGAAGTATAGTTCATGAGAAGTGAGAAGAAAAAAATTTAGGTGTTTTAAGCATTAGTTTCCAGTTAATTGTTGGATGTCTGAAGCTTAGTCACTGCCCTTGTATATTATCATATAGTTCTGGCTGCTGCTTAATGGGATACAAGTCTCAGTAATTAGATGTTAATATTTGTAAACCCTTAATTTTTGGTATTGATAATTGCTTTTGGAGTGCTGGATCACAACAACAACTTGCAACATTTTGCTAGTCCTTTGTTGTGATTGACACTCTTTTATGTTTGGCCCTGCCATTTGTTTGTGCAGCACATTCTTTGTTTTTTGGTTATTTATTAATGCTCTCTTTGTTGTCAGCTCGTTAAGTTCTATACAAGGATGGGTTTCAAAGCAGTGCATGAGGTAGATGGATCGTCAATCACTGATCTTGCTCACATGTTAGTGTGGGGAGGTAAAGGCACAAGAATGGACGCTGATATTGAACAGCTCCTTGTGAAGTGGAGCAAAAGATTCAGATCTCAAGACTAAATACCGGTTAATTTTTTAGAATGAGTGATGCACTTTTTTAGAATGAGTGATGCACTCTTTGTGGGATGCAAATTTGGATAGGATACCAATACGAGGTAAAATCATTGCTTCTATTTATTTCTTAATTTATAAATTGCTTCATTTCAAAACATGGCTATGAAATATGAGGTAAAATCATTGCTTCTATTTATTTCTTAATTTATAAATTGCTTCATTTCAAAGCATGGCTATGTTGTGGTCCAATTTCCACCCTCAACTACCAAACCATTTGCTTTACACACCCCCGATAACTTTCTTAATTTATAAGTTGCTTATAGAGTCTTTCAATGCAATGAAGAGTTAATTCATAAAATTAGCATAGCGGATGCTAAGAAAATCATGATAGTTGTTATTTGATTAAGGAGATGTAAAGTACATTGCCCTAAAAGAACCTCCCATTTTCCAAATTGATATAAACACGCAATAGAGGTAAATAAAAAACGTGACTTTAACAATTTTGTGGTGTTCTTTCTAATGATCGTGCAAATGCTGTTTATCGTCTTCTTTATTTTGGATTGCATTGAGCTAACTGATGTATGCAATACCTCGATGAGAACAACAAACTGACGCAATCGTTTTTTCGTATGGGTTTTGTAGCCGCTGTGATATGGTGCTATTTGTTCAAGACATGATTACTACTAGAAGTATATACTTGTATCATGAAGCTTGCAAGAAAATAGCAGAAACATCCCAAGTTCCTGTGACTATTAAGGTAAAGGCAGTGTAAAGGAGCTCCGAACTAGTAAATGTCAAAGCGAGCAATATTCATACCTGAACTTCCTGCATGATAGAAGAAAGCAGCACCGTTATTTTGTATCGTGAAATTCAGTCAGACAAAAGGATGCTCCAATGCTGTCATGCCCTTTTTATCTTCTAAAACCATGTTGGCCATACAACATATAGTCTTGCTCTTGGAAGCTTCGTCAGATCCACAAATGGTGATAGTCTAATAGGTTTGTCAGTCTATGACGGGTGTTAGTAATTTAGTACAAGGAGTTTCACCTTTTTCACAGCCGTTAGCCTGATGGATGTTAATTTCATGTATAAGCTGTTAAACAAGCAAATAGTGGATTGCTTTGGTATACACTGCAGATTGTAATATATAGTGTTCAGTAACGTGGTACTCGGTACATCCCTCTCCCTCTCCCTCTCTCTCTCTCTCTCTCTCTCTTCTGCATGTGCACTTTAGCACTTGTGTACGGTCACTCACCAGCGCCACATGCTGCATAGAATGGGATTCTCTGCCTTTGGTCGGTACTCAAAAGGTAGTAGGGCATATGCTAATGGACTAGTACATGGAATGAGATTCTCTTCCTTTTGTCAAAAGGGCTGCCTCTTACTGTTGATGTCTAACTACATGGTCGAAGAAAGACGAAACTCCTGTGCTTCGTATTTATGGTGGAGGTCCATAGCCTTAACCATGGAACAGCCAAAAGAAACTAATGGAAACTTACCAAATGGAGGCGATGCAGTGACAGTTTAAACATAACTAGGAAGATGCCCCGTGCGTTGCAACGGGAATTCAAAAGAAGATATACATATCATCAAACGTGATTTAAATCATACAACGAACAATAAAAAGAGGAAGACATATTATCATCAATAGTGAGGTCGGCACGGCCGAATCCGCCGTTGCCAAAATCGCCGCTCTGGATCTACCCTCTTGACCTTGCTGGCTTCACGGTTCTTCCTCACCTCCGGTGATGTACACCTCGTGTGAGTCGGTGTACTCCACCCCCTATTCGTTGTCCGTGCTGGTGTACTCCATGTCCCGATTATTGACCTCGGCAGTGTACACTTCCGTTCCGTTGTTGTTCTCGATGGTGTACACCAATGCCTCGTCCTCCGCACCGGTGTGCTATCTTCTTCGCCACTGAGTACTGCTTCGCCTCTCTCTTCTTCACCATCCTAGTGTAGCAGCAGCAGGCGGCGCATGGGAGGAAGGAGTAGCGAAGGCTTCGAGGGGTTAGGCTGAGGGACAAAAGGGGCTGGCTGTATCACCTTTTTTTTCATGGCCATCAAATTGAGATCTAGTGGCTAGGATCAGCTGACGAAGGAGACTACCCTAGATGTAAATAAAAAATATGTCCGACCCTTTTACTCCCACCTGACACCGCCTCCTCCCCTCCCTCGTCTCCCCTCACCTCCCCCCGCCTGTGTCGCCGCTAGGAGATTGCCTCTCCATCTCCACTCGCCTCCCCTGCACAGTGCCACCACCACATCGCCTCCACTCATTACGCCACCTCCTGGTTGGTAGCTCCACCCCACACCTCATTAGGCCTATCACTACCGAATCCACCATCCTCGAGGTCACCACCGACAGATGCACTATCTCCAAGGTCATCGCCTTCAAATCCAACTGGTATACCTCTGCCTCCACCTCCACCTCTAGTACACCTCCGTCTCCACCTCTGGTACTCTGCCGGGGTCATTGTGCACCTAGCTGGTGTCCTCAACCCCATAACCGCCTTATCTCAGAGTCATCGTCATCGACACCGGCATTCTCCACCTTAGCGTGATGAATCCGGCAAACTACGAGGTCATCGTGTCCTGATCCGGCATCCCTGAGTTCGCCACCTCCGGATCCGATCTTCCTCGCTTCCATTGCCGTTAGATCAGGCCGTCCTCACAACAAGATAGTAGGGGTGGCATCAGCAAAAGACGGTAAAAAAATGGACCTAAACAACCCAAACGGTCAGACTCAACGGAGGACCAAAACTTCAAGAGACTAACAGAACTCCACGGAACAAATTCATTTCCCTTGGCTTTGCAAAACCACCAAAGAATTCAATGTTCAGCTACCGTCAACCGCGGACGATCTGATCAGGCTTTGACGTTAATGAGGGTGTTTTTGTGCTTGTACACGGAACTGATACCAAGAGAATAAAGTCCTCCTTTCTTCACAGCTGTGGAGGTGAGACCCTGAAAGATCAGGAATAAAATTCATCATTCAATCATTCATTCTATTCATTTTGTACCTAGTAAATATACTTGCTATTTTTCTATTAAAAAAGCTACTACCATTACAAATAAACAAACATTGTATGTAAAGAAAAAACAACTGAATATTAAAAGCAGTATTTTTTTCAGAAAATATCAACTTATAAGTCTGGACCAATGTTATTAAGTCGTCGACTAATCGGCGATTAATCCACGACTAGTCGTCCAGTCGGTACATGGTGGACGACTAGCAAGGCCGACTCGACTGGAGCGACTAGTCGGTACGACGGACGACTAGTCGATGACAAATCACGATTAGTCAAGCTTGTCTAGCCGGCCGACTGGAGGTGGAGGCCCAGAAGGCCAGCAGTTATGACTTGCCGGCCCACAGCCCACTAAGAAGACACTAAAGATTGCAGTCGGTAACCCTAACCCTAGATCAGTGATTCATCCTCCCGTGCGAGTGAAGCAGTAGCAGCGGGCCGCTGCCTCCTCTCGTGCGATGGTGTGTCCTCCCGTGCGAGCGAAGTAGTAGCAGCGACCGCCTCCTCTTGTGCGAGCGAAGTAGTAGCAGCGGTCCGCCTTCCTCTCCAGTGGTCGTCGTTGTGCCGTCTTCTCCAGTGGCCGCCGTAGCCACCTCCTCAATCGTCTTCTCCAGTCGCCGTAGCACCCTTTCTCCGACTCTCCGACCCCATCCATACCCTACCCGACTGAAGCTTCACACGCGCATGCTGCTCCGATTCCCTTCCGCCATTCCAGTACCTTCTTCCGTCGCCACCTCGTCCTCCTAACACAGGAGGCAGGAACATCTCAATTGAAATGAATTCATTCCCATCAGCACAAGGATCACGAAGGAGTCCCGATACGCTATTGAATACAAGGGAATGATTACATGCACATCAATCCATCCTCTCCATCTCTTTCAAGTCCCAAGAACACCCAAGACACACACCCCAAGAGAAGAGACACTCAGAGAGACATCGTAGTAGACAAACCATCCTCCTCTGCTGCTCTCAACAACTCCCTACCAACTAAAGCCTAAAGCAAAACAACCTCTCAAAAGGCCATTTTGACTAAAGCTCAACCCTAAAAGCCATGCACTCCCTTTCACCTTTCACAAGGCATACATGAACTTGAGAAACCCTCTCCTACTTATAGCCTTTGGCTAACGGGTCTCCAACCCGTTATGCATGCTAAATCCCGAATGGAACCGTTTCTAGCTGTGCAGCTTTGCGCTTTTACCGAAACGCCCTTCCTGCACCTTCCGGGAAGCTTCCGCGTTCCTTGTCGTCCAATCCTCGCAACCACCTCGAGTCTCCGCCGTCTTCGACACATCCGACCGTTCTGACCTCGACACTGCCTGTGCCTAGTCCGGTCATCCCGTGCTTTGCCACGACTCCGCCTCGATGTCCTGCAGTCATCACAGACAAGAAAACACATTACATAGCACCGTTCATAATCAACAATAGCACTAAGAGAAATCTTAAGGATGAAAAAGCCAAACCATGTCGAATCAAAAGAATAGGCATCATAAGCACTTCGACCAAGTCTGACCAAGTCCGACCGAAGTCGTTTGCATGCGCAACGACATGGTCCATACCACACAAACCAAACTCGACTTTCAGAACACGTATCAATTTCTCATCACAAACATGGGAGCACCTCCACATGGTCTCTCAATCTCCCCCTTGATGAGTATATTGACAAACCCCGAAAAAACATATAAAGTTGAGTTTGGAAGTCATACATGGTCCAACGGAAATACAAAGAAGCTTATGACCATGTAGACAAAAGAGAATACTAGATCGAAAACAGAAAGAGCAAGTTTTCCTCAAAAGCTCTAGAATTCCCAACGAGATAGCTTTTTCTTCATTTTTCTCTCCGTTTTGGCAATAAAATCATCAAGATGCAAGGAGGAAAATAAATCATGACTTGTGTGAAATGGTTGTACTTTATTCAATCTAAGCAGTTAGAGCCATGAAGATTATCCTAAATGACTTTTGAAGTATTACACCAAGCCATAACACAAAATAATGCTATCCAGATCATGACGATGTCTGTATAGATAAGCTAAGCCAAATAAATCATAATCTGAAGATTAGTCGAATTTCTTAGCATGTCAAGTTATTCAAGATTATAGTCTAGCTAAGGTATCTAAGGATGATGCAAACCATGTCAATATTCTAAGTGGAACTAAGAAGCTAGTACTGAGCCAACTTAGAGTGCTACCGGTTCTAAGATGAATCATTTTCTCAAACACTTGATCATTTTTATAATTAAGCAAATTTAGCACAATTGACTTGTTTTCTTTGAGAAACTCAAGGTTGTTGTCAACCAGATTTTTGTTTAGTCATGTGCTAGATCTCAAGCCTTATTCGAGCATTCCAAGCTCGAAACTTAAGGAAATGATCTTGGTCATCCAAAACTCCCCCTGAGTTCATGCCTAGTGCAATGGCAAGCAGTCTCATGAGAAAGAATTGGTGAGAGCAGTTTTTTCGCACAAAAGAGATCATTTTTGCTTATGCTGAAATTAGTTCAAGAACAAAAAGTTAAAAACTAACTCATGTTTCATAAAAGAACTAGCATAGCTCACTCTAAGGCTCAATGAATATTCAAAACTCAACTCAGCCTATTTGACATGGCGTGAATCATAAAAGGATAACTAAAAATAGACTAGTCACAAGAGCTATCATGACATGAATTAATTCAAGTTGTGCATTTTAATCAACTTATTATGCCAAAGACTAGTCTATACATATAATGTCATGATAAATCTAGCAAGTAACCTCATATCATGGCAAGATGTAATGCATTGTAAACATATCATAACAGGATAATAATCAAGGCTCCATGTAGTTATATTACAATGCAGAATGACATGTGGCAAGAAAATCCAGCTTCCCCTCAACATGAGATGCAACTTTAGTTCAAGTTGAGTTTAGTCATAATTAAGATCTAGAAACTCCCAAATGAACTCCCCCTGAATCAAAGCAATAAAAGCAAGAAGCTGGCAAAGAAATCAACGGCAGTCCTTAAAGCATTGATCAGATAGAGAAGACTATGGCTTAGACTGACTCTCATCTACCCCATATGTATCTAGGTCTAATAGCTAGTCTACTAACACACTAGGGAGTAAAAACGTACCATGTCTACCCAAGGGTGGCCTGACCCTCACTAGATCGCAAGAAGTGAGTGAACTCCACCTAGTGAGAAGAGAAGCAACTAGAAGCAGCAAACTAGAGACATAACACGAGAGGAAGCAGTCTAAGCGACTAAGCAATAGAATCACTCTAGTCTATGCTAGAAGGACTAACCCAAATGCATCCCCATGAAATGCAACAGAAAGGAGCAAGAGCATAATAAATAGGATAAATCATGAAGCACAAAGCTCCCCTCATAACAGTCCATAAGGACAAACCACCCCAAACTCTCCCCGCAAGGCTGAAAACCTAGAGCTATCCAAAGGCTTGGTAAAGATATCAGCCAACTAGTGGTCACTCTCCACAAACTGGAGCACTATGTCACCCTTCTCTACATGGTATCTAAGGAAATGGAATCTGATATCAATGTGCTTGGTCCGAGAATGCTGCACTGGGTTCTTAGCAATATTAATTGCAGAAGTGTTATCACAAAAAAGTGGAACACTATCTATAGCTAACCCAAAGTCCCGCTAGGTCGAATCCATCCAAAGTACCTGGCTGCAGTAACTGGCGGCAGCAACGTACTCGGCCTCTGCGGTGAACTGTGCAACACCGGACTGCTTCCTAGAAGACCAAGAAACAAGAGAAATACCAATGAATTGGCAAATGTCAGAAGTGCTCTTCCTATCTATCCTACAGCCAACAAAGTCTACGTAGGAGCAGGCTCTAAGGGAAAGCCAGGAAGAGGAAGAGTACTAGATATCATAGTCAATGGTAGCTCGAAGGTACCGAAAGATGTGCTTCACCGCCTGACGATGAGATACGCGAGGAGAAGCCTGGAATCGAGCACATAGACACACTGAGAAGTGTATGTCCGGTCTTGAGGCAGTGAGGTACAAGAGGGAGCCAATCATGCTGCGATACCATCCTCATCTAGGTCAAGAGAAGCTGTAGACGCCATCGGAGTTGACACCGGCTTACCAACACTCATGTCAAAGCGTTTCAGGAGGTCACGAGTGTACTTGCCTTGATGCAAGAAAGTACCCTCCCGAGTCTGCTTGATCTGGAAGCCTAGGAAGAAGGTCAACTCACCCATCATGCTCATCTCAAACTCGGTGCTCATGACATCCGAGAACTGTGAAACCAGAGCATGAGAAGAGCCGCCAAAGATAATGTCATCGACATAAATCTGGATGAGCAAAAGTTCAGTGCCATGCCTACGAATGAACAAGGTCTTATCCACCTTACCTATCTCAAAACCATGACTCAACAGATAGTACTTAAGCCTCTCATACCAAGCTCTAGGGGCCTGCTTAAGTCCATATAAGGCTTTGGAAAGCTTGTAGACATGGTTTGGATATTTGGGGTTTTCGAAACCTGGAGGCTGTCTCATATAGACTTCTTCCTCAATAAACCCATTGAGGAAGGCACTCTTGACATCTATCTGGTAAACCTTGAAACCCTTAGAAGCTGCAAAGGCAAGCATGATTCTAATGACCTCAAGTCTAGCTACAGGGGCAAAGGTTTCCTCAAAATCGAGAGCCTCAACCTGGGAGAAGCCCTGAGCTACCAGTCTAGCCTTGTTTCGAATGACTAACCCCTCCTCACTCTACTTGTTCTTGAACACCCACTTGGTTCCAATGCATTGTGACCTCGAGGGGGCTCTACAAGCGACCAGACCTTGTTTCTCTCGAAATTCTCTAATTCCTCATGCATGGCATTGACCCAAGACTCATCGGAAAGAGCATGACAAATATCCTTGGGCTCAAAGGTGGCAACAAAGGCAGAGTGGAGATAGAAATATGACATGCCAGACTTTGAGCGTGTGACTCGCTCAAAGAGGTCTCCAATCATCTGCTCTGAAGGATGATCTTTTTGGATATGTCGGGGAGGTCCAGGGTGAGATGAAGAAGTGGCCTCTACCTCATGAGCTGATGAGGTAGGAACAGAGCCACTAGCTCTAGAGGAAGCAGAAGGCATGGGCTGATCTCCTTGAGGTGCGGTGGAAGAAGACACCTCAAGGGGAGGATGATGAACTGGATCGGGTAGATAACCCTCATCTCCATCGTCCTCATCATCCACGAAGATGGGCTCAGACTGCTCGAAAGAATCTGAGATATCGGGCCTAGTCCCCGGACTGGCTTCGTCAAAGGTCACCTCATAGGTCTCTACCATTTTGCTAGACTCGCAGTTCCAGACCCTATACGACCGCGACAAAGTCGAGTAACCTAGAAAGATACCATCACAAGAACGTGACTCGAACTTGTCTAGGTTCCCGGACTTCAAAATGAAACACTTGCAACCAAACACACGAAAATGAGAGACACTGGGCTTTCGCCCATATCTCAGCTCATAGGAAGTGCGATGCAAGTGTACCCGAAGGAAAACTCTATTCAAAATATGGCACGCGGTCACTATGGCCTCAGCCCAAAACTTCCTTGGTGTAGAGTACTCATCAAGCATCGTCCTAGCCATCTCGACCAAGGTACGGTTCTTCCTCTCCACGACGCCATTCTGCTCTGGGACGTGCGGAGAAGAGAACTGGTGCTCTACACCCATTTCATCGCAAAACCTCTCAAAGTAGGAATTCTTGAACTCCGTGCCATTGTCACTGCGGATCACTCGTAAGGTACCTGGAAGCTCAATAGAAAGCCTACGGAAAAGACCTTGGAAATGTGTAAACGTCTCATTCTTCGAGGCTAAGAAAAACACCCAAGAATACCTCGAGAAGTCATCGACCACGACAAGAACATACCACTTCCCTCCTGCTGACTGCACTCGAGCTGACCCGACTGTGTCCATGTGGAGCAGTTGTCCCGATGCATCGGTCATAGTCACTGTGACCGGAGGGTGAGAAGCGGCAACCATCTTGCCGTGCTGGCATGGAGTGCAAACAAGATCTTTAACCATCTTGAGTTTCGGCAAATCACGAATGAGATCGTGGCCGCTAACTCGGGTCAAATGGTCAAATCCTATATGACCAAGTCTCCTATGCTAGAAAGTCAAATTACGGGACTCAAAAGCAGCCAAACACCGGAGAGGATCACAAGAAGACTCAGAAAAATCAGCACGAAAGATCCTCCCGTAACGAGAAATCCATAAACCGGACTACAGAAGAATCAAGAATTTTACAAGCATTTTTCTTAAAGCTCACCTCAAAGCCGTCATCGGTAAGCTGAGAGACGAAAGCAAATTATATTGCAGCTTACTAACCAAAGCAACATCTTTTAAAATAAAAGACTCATTAACGCACACTGTACCTTTGGCGATGACGCGCCCAGACAAAGCGTCTCCGAAGGTGATCGTCTCATCACCTGGAGCGCGGGCTAGGGAAGAGAACCAACGAGAGTCTCCGATCATGTGTCGTGAACACCCGGAGTCTACGAGCCAAACCTCTGTCTTCCCAGGTCGGCGAACCTGAACAACAAGAGAGTAAAGTCTCAGTACTGGGGTAAATTAAGAGTGATTTTGGCACCCAATACTGAGTAACACGTCGAGTAGAATAAGTAGCCACACACGACTGACCTCTAGCTACCCTACGCTCTCTGTCACTCAACAAGCCAGAAGGTCTGTGTGCAGACCCGAAGCTGTTGTTGGGCTGGACTGCTACAGAGGAGCAAGTCACGACACCAACAATATGCTGATCACGCCGCGGGTAGCTATCTCGATGGGGGAAACGAGATCTACCCTCAGGACGGCAGAAGTCAGACCAAAGGGAGCATGAGGATGAAAACCAGAAAACTCGGAAAAACCAAGTCCTCGATGCTGCCCAAAACCATCTGAAGCACCTGAAGCAAACCTAGACCTCGTGTTGGTCTTAGGTGCACTCAAGGTCTAGGGCTGACCCTGAATACACCTAATAGCCTCAACACGGTCTCTTCGCGCGATCTTGGCGCGCCTGAAGCATCTCTCGATCGGGTGTCCATCCTTCTGACAGAAGGTGCAATGATACTTCACCTTCTGAGAGGTGGAAGTAGCATGATAAGGCTTCGCCTTCTGAGAGGCCGAAGCGGCAGGTGGAATCACCTTGCTGTCAAAAATCTCTTGGACAAAACCCGCCGATTTGAATTTAACTTCATCAGATCTGGGCTCAGTCTCGATCACACCTGGTGCTATGGGTCTGAGCACGGTAGGTGGATGCTTCCTCATGTTCTCATAAAAATCATATCCTAGACCCTGATTAAATCTGCAAATCTTAGACTGGTCTAGAATAAGATTAAGCTTCTTCTTGCCTCCTACAAACCTCTCGAGAGTGTTCATAAGGTACTGACACTCCCGAAAGAGAGAGGTGCAAGAAGAGCAGGGGAAGAGGAGACAACAGCAGGTAAGGAGGTAGAAGAAGAACCAACAGCAGAGGAAAGAATGGCTTCTGCACGCATAGCCACCTCAGAAGGGACAGTCCTACTGCTAACCTTTTAGTTCACGTCGCTAGGCGTCTCTACCTTACCCTTGGGCTTCTCCCCCACACCAGCACAGACATCACAACAAGATTGTGGCTTCTGTAGTAAATCCTTGGTTAGCTTTACATATTTTTCATCCAAAGCAATCAAGTCAGATTTTAGTTTATTATAATTTTTGCATGGTGAGCTAACAGGGTCCTTAGAAGCATAATGAGCCAATCTATTGTTGTGGTCAATCATTTCTTGAAACTGTTTTGAGACAGATTCAAGCTCAGCAGTTAACTTAGGACAGTTTGTGCAAGAAACAACAGGCTCAAGTAAAGAGGCATGCAACTCAGCAATTTTATGATCTGCCCGTTTTAGGTTCAACTTCAAATTATTGCAATTTTCACAAGTCTCGAGCAGATCGAGCAACATGGTATAAAAACCTCTAAACACATTGTCCTTATCCTCACATGAGGTGCAAGACGTAGTCTCAACAACAGGGGATGAAAGAGTAACTACCCTACTCATCTCTAGTTCAGCAAGTAGACTAACGTTCTCCACCTTAACCATGTCTAGCTCAGAGGACACACTATCATGCAATGTCCTTAGTTTCTCCATGTCATCCAGCAAAGCAGTACAAACATCACAATCGTCACGGGAGGGAGCAGATCTAAGTGAAGTAAGCTCCCGTGATAAACTCTCTACTTCCTTCTTCAACTCGCTAACCCTAGCTCTAGATCTAGCATGGAATTTACCTAGCTTAAGAAAAGCATCATTAAGCTGGTCGTATGAAGGGTATACCTCGTCGAAGTCGGAGTACAGCTCGCTGTCGCTCACTTCGCCCTCAAGGGCCATGAAGCACATGCTGGAGAATTCGTCTCCATTCTTGGGATCTTGCTCGTCCTTCCCATCATCGTCGCTCCACCCCTCCACCTCGCTGAGGTCAACGTCGTCGAAAGCGGTGAGGACGCGATGGGACAGCTTCTTGGCCTTCCCAAAGTTGCGGAACTTCTTCTTGCCTTGGGCATGAGCTGGAGGCTTCTTGTTGCGGTTCTTGTCAATGTAGTCGTTCTTGTCCGAACCGCCGTAGTTGCCTTTGCCCCTCTCCAGCTGTAACATCCTGAAAATTTAAAAGTTGAAATATAAAACTTTTGGCATTATTTTGCCTTGTGTTGATATGAAATTAATTCTAAGGCATGTCTTAAACTTTGATTAAGGTTCCAAAAGGATAAAATGTAAAACACTAGGCAACAGGATTTTAAAATGCGAATCTGAAAAGATGATCCAGTGAAAGAGGATATGGTCTGATCCCAAAAATTCAGAAATCCTAATTTAGTATCTGCAATAATGAGTTGGCAGGAAAAAGTAAAATAAAAATATATATATATATATGTATACATGGATATATATATATATATATATATATATATATATATATATATATATATATATATATATATATATATATATATATATATATATATATATAAATAAATATGTAAATATAATATAGAGGATGATAACGAAATAAGGAGTTGCATGCAAACAAATCTTCATAAAAGAGAATAGGTTTGAAAATATGTATATATATACATACATACACATAAATAAATTAAATAAAAGGAAAGAGGAAGAAAAGAAAAGAAAAGATAAAAATCGGGAATTCGAAAGTGCCCACCAAACAAGCCCAACCCGCGCCCCTCTTCTCCTGTTCTTCTTCCCCCCCGCCTCCTCCCTCGCGCGCCCCCTTCCCTGGGCCGCGTGCAGGACTGAAATGGCGACAGAAGGGGGGGGGGTGAATGGTACCTTTTTAAAAATCGCCCCAAGTATTCTCACAATCTTCTCCTATAGCTATAGAACCTATGAAGTAAGAATAAGCAATCTCACAAACTCTGCTCACAGGAAGTTAACAGAGAGATCTGTAGTCACACAATGCTATCCGAGTACAACCAAGAACAATAGACTAAGAGAGCTTTACTAGACTGGCCGAAGCTCTAAACTGAAGGTGCTGTTCGGCAGAAAAGAAAGAAGCATATGATTAATCTTTTGTACAGAGAACCTGAGCAAACAGCTACTGCAAAAGTTTTTGCCGTGGACTAAAAAGAGTACAGAGCACTGAACATAAATCTCAGTTCCAACCGAAAGCAGAAATCAGAAGAAAAGGCAAAGCAAAAAGATCTAAATTGAAAAGCATCAGACGCTCAGGAGACTTGTCGGCAAGGCAATTTCATAGAGCTTCAAGCCAAGCAGGCAGACTGCATTTCACTACCGGCGAGGAAGAAGCTGCAAACCAAACTTTTGACCGAAGGCAAACTTTAAAAACGAAAGAAAATAAAGAATGAATACTGTCAAGAGGAGAGGAATGCTGAACTAACATGGTTCTTTCTCTGACTGAAGTAAGACAAAAGGAAAGACAAAGCCCTTAGTGCTGTCTGGATAGCAAGCATTTTTCAATCGGCTGCTGCTAGCCAAGAGAGATTAACATGAAATGCAAACTGCAGACAGCCAGAAACCAGAGGGATGCCGAGAGACAACTGGAGACTCAAAGACACTTGAAGGCAAGGACGAGAAACCTGACGGCACAGGGACACACATACTACAAAGAACCTAAAACGCAATCTCAGAAACTGCAGAAAAGAAGGGGCAAGAAACTGCAGTTTCAGAACCGAACATACCCAGCAGCCAAAAGACAAAGACTGAACTTGTTTATCTGAAAAATAGCAATACTTGGCTAAAACTGAAGGTCTCGGCTGGAAAATCTGCAAAGAAGCTGAATTCAAAGAGACAAACAACGCTCACTAAGTCTCCATATGCGATTGAAAATGATATAGTACTCCATCCTCAACAGAACATACAAAGAAGACAAGAACTCAAAAACAGCCAACCCACCTTCCCAATAGCTCACGCAGGAGTAGAAAGGAAAGCACCCATGGTGAGCCAAAAACACAAAAAAAATTCAAGAAGAAGGAAAACTCAAACTTTCAAAGATTTCATTCATGAAGAACAGGGAATACAGAGGAGTCCCGATACGCCTGGACATTAGAACATGAAGGATTACAAGACTCTCAATCCATCCTCTCCCTCTCAATCCTCAAGAACACCAAGAGCCTCACATGCTACTTGGGAGGAACACACACAAAATAGAGAGCAAATGCACAAAAACTCTCAAGGGGGTATGCAGCCCCCAACACCTATTTATAGCCCTTGGCTAACGGATCTCCAACCCGTTACACCGGCTAAACCCTAACGGAGCTATCTCCTGCTTGTGCAGCCTCGCGAAATTACCGACTCGCCCCTCTTGCACCTTCCGGGAAGCTTCCGCGCTCCTTCTCGTTCACGCATGACCGCACCTGACTCCGACCGACTGGACCTCCGACTCCTCCTGAGTCTAGTCCGGTCTATTCCGTCGCCACGACCCTTGGCGGTATCTAACCGTCGAACCTCGACTCCTCCCCGAGTCTAATCCGATCCATTCATTTGTTGCCGTCGTGTCCACCTCCAGGTAGCTCGACTCCGGTTCCTCGTCTCCGACTCGCAACCACCTCAGCAGCCTTGATCATCTTTGGCGTCTCCGACCGTCTGGACCTTAACACCTCCTGTGTCTAGTCCCAGTCCTCCCACGCCTCGCCATGACCTAGCTCCGAATTCCTGCAATCACACAGACAAGAAACACATCAAATAGCACCGCTCGATACATGAAAGTATAAATAACATCAGTGACACCAAATTAAGCCCAAACCTGTCAAATCAACAGAATAATCGTCCTAATCTGTCGGGACCCGGATTTTCAAATCCAGACCCTCTGTGTATTACAGCACTAGTCCCAGATCACAGCTAGTGCACACAGTTAAACATTGATGATTACATTGCCAACAACGAAATTACAATAATAAAGAGAGTACAGGCCGAAAGACCTTTATTACATATGAGGTTACAAGACCTCGCACACACACAAAAGATAAAGCACAGCGGAAGCAAAAGTAAATCCAACGGAGACCCATCAATACGCCACAGGCAATTGACTGGAGAAGCGCAACCTAGAACTCCTGGAAGCCTTCGTCGAATCCATACGCTCTGTAGTCGAAAGTTCCATCTTGAGCTTCATACTCTTCTGGGTATTATTTTAAGTGTAGTATGTGAGTACATAAAGTACTCCGCAAGTCTTGGGAAAATGCAATAGATGCAAGGCTTAACAAAAGAGGGTTATATGGTTCTTTTGCACAAAGCAACATTTTATTTCAAATACCATTAATTTTTTTAAAAGCATCAATTTAACAAAGTGATTGTTTTAACAGAATCTATCAACAATTTTATAGTGAAGGTTCCAACCACCAACACTTGAATACTGGCTCAACCTGCCAAAGCTCAAAACCACGGGTTAAACCACCCACACTAAACAACTGGCTAACCGCCAAAGTTCAAGAAAACAGGTTACACCACCCACATTGGCTACACTTGCCAGGACAACTCCGGGAGTTCCAACCACTTCCGGCTTCCCAAAACTTTTATTTTAAAACCAAAAACCAATGAGCTACCATGTGAATGCATTCCTTGCCCGCCCTTGACCATGGGCACGGCTATTCGAATAGTTTTACACTCTACAGAGGTTGTACAACTTTACCCACAAGAGACAAGTTATCTTAATAGTCAACACGCTTCCTTTGGCATGAGACCCAGATAAAATATCACAAAGCTTTTACCTTACTCTAGTCTAGCGATTACCACCGGTGAGGTTTCACCGTGAAGGTTAAACCACCCATCGAAGCCCCTCTTGCGCCGTATGAGTACGGTAAACCACGCCCTCACTTGTGAATAACCAAGTACACCACGGCACCCACTTTCCACTGATGGTACCTAAACTAGTCTATCATAAGTTAATCAGCTAGGTCGTACCCATATAGACTTGTGGTTGTACGGTAGTGCTCAGTCTGGACAAACACAAGCGTCGGTCCTTAATTGACTAGGGGCGGGACATACACTTTACAAGTTCTCGTGCTAACCGCACCAACCAATGTTACCATCCGCCCCAGTCTAAACCAATTCTCACATTTTATTTTATTTTAAAGAACAGTGGCATCACCTATCGCCACTAACTTTCTGAACAAAGGTCTAAATCAATGAAATATAATTTTTACCATTCCAAAGGTTACAAAAGTTTTTTAGCATGACTAAGCATTCTACTACCGGTACAACATTTACCAAAGTTTTATAATATTCTCATTATTGAGACAAAGGAAATCCTTGGGTGTCAAAGGTACATGGTTGTCAATGTCAAATGAGGGTATAACAATTGTCGGTTTAACTATTATCTCTAAAACAGAAATTATCATTTTATGTAACATAGCAATGCATTAATTTAAAAATAATCAAAACATTTCTCAAAAATAGGTTCAAGATGTTCAAAGGAGACGTGCCTTCGTGAGCGATGTCTTGGTTCTCTTGCTGCGGATCGACAAAGTCTTCGGCGACGTTGGATTCTACGCGCGAAAAAGACAAAATAACAAAGCAAATAAATACACATAAAATCAAATAAAATTCAAAAATTGAAAAAGAGTGTATAATTGACTAGTTCATGATTTTATAAAAATTTAGAAATTTGAACGGGTCAATTCGGAGTTAAAACGAGAAAGTTATGGCTTCGGGAAGTTTTAATTGAAATAAAAAGAAAACGAAAGATTTCCCGATTTATTTTTATACTGAAAATTATAATTATGACGTCAGGCTGACATCAGCATAATTTTAAATTTTGAAATTTCGGACACGTGGGCCCGGTCCACCGTAGACCGAGTCCACGGACCGGCCGCCCGAGCCGGCGTGGTGTGCGGTGACGAGGCGACAAGCGGCGGCCTGTTGGCGGCCGGGCGGCGGCGGCGGCGGAGCGAGAGGAGGTGGGCGGACTCACCGGCGGGCGGTGGGCCGAGGCGCGGCAGAGGAAGGCGGCGGGGATGCACAGCAGCGGCGCTCGGGTGGGCGGGCGGCGGCGGAGGAGGGAGAAGGAAGGGAAAGAGAAGTGGATGCCGAAAGACACCCCAGGGGAGGCTTTTATAGGGGAAGGAGGAGGGGGAAGGCCGGCGGCAAGGGAGAAAACGGCCGGCATTAGGGGAGGCGTGATTAGGGGGTCTTAATGGGCCATCAAACCGGGATTAACGCGAAGAAAACGGCCAGCAATCAAAGCTCCATTCGGTCATCAATGGAGGGAACAGAGAGAATGGAGGAAGGAAGAAGAAGGGGAGGTGGAAGAAACATATGACATGTGGGGCCCACCCGTCGGTCAGAGAAAAAGAGAGAGAGGGAGAGTAAGGGGTACGGGCCGTTGGATGCGTGACACGTGGCAAGTGATTGAATCTTGCCCACCGGATTTAAGTGAAAGGGGATGTCTTGGATTAAATCCAACGAAGGGGTATCGGACGTCGGATTTTCGACACGTGGCGGCCTGGGTTTATTTGACTTTTATTTTCGGAATAGAATTTCAGAAAATACTAGAAACCATATAATTGCTTATAAAAATAATAAATAATATCTAAAAATTCCAGAAAAATTATAGAATATTCCTGGAAAAATTTTAGACTTAATGAAAATATTTATAATTTCAGATTTGCTTTTAATAATTTTGTAAAATTCCTTTTATCTTTTAAAATTGATTTTTAATTCCAAAAAATTCTCAAAAATTAATTAAAAATTCTGGGAAGGTTGGGAAAAATAAAATAAACTCTTTTTGGCTCTATTAAAGTATTTAAAATACATTTTCTTGTTTTAAAATTTTGAAATAAACTCCATAAAAACCCAGAAAAATCCAAATAAAAGCCAATTGCTTCAAAATAATTAATTTAAATTTAAATTTTTCAAAACTCAAAAATTTGGGATGTTACATAATCCTATTGACCAGGTTTGACCAAGTCCGACCGAGCCCGTTACACCGCGCAACGACATGGTCCGAACCAACCAACTCAAACTCGACTTCCCTAAGCCGATGTCAATTACTCATCATACACATGGGATGACCTCACATGGTCTCTCAATCTCCCCCTTGGTGAGTATATTGACAAACACAGAAAAAGCATGAAGTTGAGTTTGAAGAATCCAACATGGTCCAAAGAAGTAGATGAAGCTAATGACCATGTCGACAGAAGGAATAAAAAAAAGAACAAGTTTTCCTCAAGGCTCCTAAAATGGCTTTTTCTACCACTATTCTCTCCCTTTTGGCAATAAACACATCAAGAATGCAAGAAGGAGAATAAATCATGAAAAAGGATAAAATGACTGAAGTTTGATTATTCTAAGCATTTAGAGCCATGAGAATTATCCAAAATGACCATAACTAATTACACCAAGCTATAACTCAATAAAGGCTATCTAGATCATGACAAGATATGTATATGCTAGCTAAACCAAAGAGATGACAATCTGAATTATAGTGCAATTTGTGAACAAATTAAGTCATCAATGAGCAAAGTCTAGCTAGAAACATCCAAAGATGATGCAGGCCATGTCAATTAAGCTAAGCGGAACCAAGAAGCTAATATGAGTTCAAGTAGAGTGTTATATACTCAAGAGTGAAACATTGGTTCAAGTACTTGGTTCTTTTAGTAGCTTAAGCAAATTGAGCACAAATGACATATTTTCTTTTGAAACATATGGTTGTTTCCAACCAATATTTTTATCATGTGCTAGATCTCAAGCCTTATGCGACTACTCCAAGCAAGAAGCTTAAGAAGATAGTCTAGGTCATCCAAAACCCCCCCTGAGTTCATGCCTAGTGCAATGGCAAGCCGTCTCATGAGAAAGAATTGGTGAAATCAGTTTTATTCGCACAAAGAGATCTTTTGCTTTTAATGATTGTACTAGCTTATGCATCATCAAGAGACTTAAAACAGCTCAAACTAAGGCTCAATAGAGATTCAACGCTCAACTCAGCCTACTAGACATGGCATGGATCATAAAAGGATAGCTTAAGAAAGACTAATCTCGAGTGCTAATATGACAAGTTTTAATTCAAATTGAGCAAGTTTAATTAACTCATCATGGCACAAGCTAGTTTACACATATGAAGTCATGATAAATATAGCAAATAAGCATACATCATAGCAAGGTGTAAAGCATTTTAAACATGTCATCAATGGATAATAATCAAGGCTCCATGTAATTATATTACAATGCAGAATGACATGCAATAAAATCCAACTCCCCATCAACATGTGATGCAGCTTTTAGTTCAAGTTGAGTTATGTCAACATTAAGATCTAGAAGTTCCCAAATGAACTCCCCCTGAACCAAAGAAATAAAAACGAGAAGCTGGCAAAGAAATCAAGAAAGGCAGTCCTTAAAGCATAGACAAGATATAGAGACAACTATGGCTCAGACTGACTCTCATCTACCTGTAGGACCGAAATGGCGACAGAGGGGGGGTGAATGTCGCTCGCTTTAAAGACGCCCCCGATAGATCAAATACTGATTTTTCAGAAAGATGCAAAACACAACACCTCACAGAAAATTAAAATTAATTTCTCTGAAATTTGGAACGCATGCGACACTGAAAAATTCAACATAAATCAGTGACCAGCCAGTAAAAAATTCAACTGAAAATATCGCTGTTTGATCTGCATGCAAATTTGTCAAAGATCACCAAAATAAAAAAATGAACAAGCTATCGGCAGCAAGAAGAGGATAGTTCAAAAGGCTCAATAGGAAGGCAGCTTCTATTGAAAATGCAGATTCTCAATAGGAAGGCTATATCTTGATCGAAAGCAGTAAACAGAAATAGCAAAACTGAGCAGTACTAACAGAGGTAGTCCTGACTAAAACAACCAAATCTCATCCAGAAGTACCGAACTAACAGGGGACTGCAGACTTGCTGTCGAACCACCACAACAGAGACTCAAAAGCATAAAAGAGAAGGGAAGCTAAATCAAGAAGACAAACAAGAAAACTGCTGCAAGACCAAAAGAAAAACTGAAAGGCAAAGGTAACAAAAGAAAGGCGTTGAAAGACGGTCTCAGATTTGCCGAAAATCTCGCCAATGAAACGAAAAAGGTTGAAAGCATTTCCCAAGAAGAATTTCTGTGCGTGAGCTAGGGTTCTACTGAAAGATCAAAAACTGTGAGCACATCCTGCTGGCCAAACACTCATGATCAAGAATAGACAGCCGACTGCAGGCAGTTCGGTTTTGGCCGAATCCGAAATGATTAAAATCAGACTGAGAACTGAAAGCTACAGAAGAAACTGATACTTGGGCCAAACCAAATAAAGACCATGGCTAACAAGAGAAATGCTAGAGATGAAGAAAACCTGAGTGCAGAAAATAAGAGCAAGAACTAGACAAAGAAAAAAGATACAAAGATCAGCCGCAAGACTCAACCTTAATTTCTAGTTTTCTTGAGAGAAGATAGATGCTCTACTAAAGAAGAACAAAGATCAAAACAGAGGAACAAGGAAGACTCAAACTTTCAGTGATTTCATTCATGAAGAACAAGGAATACAAACGAGTCCCCATACGCATGAACATTAGAACAAGAGGAATGATTACAAGTCTCTCAATCCATCCTTTCCCTCTCAATCCTCAAGAACACCAAGAGCCTCTCATGCTTCTTGGGAGGAACACAACCCACACAAAGGGATGAATGAGCTCTTAAGTGTCCTAAGGGGTATGCAGCCCCTCACCTCTATTTATAGCCCTTGGCTAACGGGTCTCCAACCCGTTACGCCGACTAAACCCTAACGG
Source organism: Bonia amplexicaulis (assembly GCA_036346245.1). Taxonomy (NCBI): domain Eukaryota; kingdom Viridiplantae; phylum Streptophyta; class Magnoliopsida; order Poales; family Poaceae; genus Bonia; species Bonia amplexicaulis. The sequence goes on along the minus strand of CM070763.1, from coordinate 7,201,418 downwards.
AGCCGTCTTAGCAGTGCGCCTTGCGAAATTTCCATTTCGCCCTCCCGCACCTTACTCGAAGCTTCCGCTCCTTGCCTCGCCGCCTCGCAACCACCTCGAGTCCACGTCGTCTTGACACATCGAGGCCGTTCGACCTCAGCGCCACTTGCGCCTAGTCCGGTCCACCTTGTCTCGCCACGACTCCGCCTCGACGTCCTGCAATCACACAGACAAGAAACACGTCAAATAGCACCGCTCGATACATGTAAGCATAATTAAATCCAAACCTGTCACATTAACGGAATATGCATCCTAAACATGTTGACCAGGTTTGACCAAGTCCGACCGAGCCCGTTACATCTCACAACGTCAGGGTCCGAACCAACCAACTCAAACTCGACTTAACTAAAACGCTGTCAATTACTCATCATACACAACGGGATGACCTCCACATGGTCTCTCAATCTCCCCCTTGATGAGTATATTGACAAACCCAGAAAAAATATGAAGTTGAGTTTGAAGAGTCCAACATGGTCCAAAGAAAGAAATGAAACTCATGACCATGTCGACAGAAGGAGCAAAAGAAAGAACAATTTTTCCTCAAAGCTCCCAAAGTGGCTTTTTCTACCACTATTCTCCCCCTTTTGGCAATAAACCCATCAAGAATGCAGGAAGAGAGAATAAGTCAAGATGATGGATGAAATGGCTGAAGTTTGGTTATTCTAAGCATTTAGAGCCATGAGAATTATCCAAAATGACCATAATGTATTACACCAAGTCATAACTTAATGAAGAGCTATCTAGATCATGGCAAAATATATATAAGCCAGCTAGAAGCTACTAGATGACAATATGAATTTTAGTGCATTTTATGAACATGTCAAGTCATCAATAAGCAAAGTCTAGCTAGAGATATCTAAGGATGATGCAAGTCATGTCAATCAAGCTAAGCGGAACCAAGAATCTAATATCGAGTCCAAATAGAGTGTTATATACTCAAAAATGAAACATTGGTTCAAGTACTTGATTCTTTTAATAACTTAGGCAAATTGAGCACATATGATATTTTTCTTTTGAAATTCATGGTCGTTTTCACCCCATATGTTTATCATGTGCTAGATCTCAAGCCTTATGCGATCATTCCAAGCGAGAAGCTTAAGGAAATGATCTTGGTCATCCAAAACTCCCCCTGAGTTCATGCCTAGTGCAATGGCAAGCCGTCTCATGAGAAAGAATTGGTGAGATAAGTTTTTTCGCACAAAAGAGATCTTTTTGCTTTTGAAATGATTGTACTAACATATGCATCATCAAGAAGCTAGAACAGCTCAATCTAAGGCTCAACATAGAGATTCAACGCTCAACCTAGCCTATTTGACATGGCATGAATCATAAAAGGATAGCTCAAGGGAGACTAATCTCAAATGCTAACATGACAAGTTTTAGTTCAAATTGAGCAAATGTAATTAACTCATCATGACAAAAGCTAGTCTACACATATGAAGTCACGATAAATCTAGCAAATAAGCATAAATCATGGCAAGGTGTAATGCAGTGTAAGCATGTCATAATAGGATAATAATCAAGGCTCAAATGTAGTTATATTACAATGCAGAATGACATGCAGAAAATCCAGCTCCCCCTCAACATGTGATGCAACTTTTAGTTCAAGTTGAGTTATGTCAATATTAAGCTCCAGAAGCTCCCAACTGAACTCCCCTTGAACCAAAGTGCTAAAAACGAGAAGCTGGCAAAGACAGATAAACAGGCAGTCCTTAAAGCATAGATAAGATGTAGAGGATACTAATGGCTCAGACTGACTCTTATCTACCCCATATGACTCCAGGACGAACAGCTGTCGAGAAAAACACACACTAGAGAGCAAACACGTACCCTGTCTACCCAAGGGTGGCCCAACCCTCGCTAGAACCTACAAGAAGTGAGTGAGCTCAACCTAGTGAGATAAGAAACAGCTATCCTGAAAACACAAGATAAGAGTAAGAAGTCTAAGCAACTCAGCAAGAGACACACTCTAACCTATGTTGGAAGGACTAAACCCAATGCACCCACAGATGCAATGCAACAGAAATAAGACAGAAGCATAATCAATTAGATCTGCTAGAGCCTCGCTATGTACCCCTCGCTATGTTGGGCCATTCCCAATTAGAGCCAAGAAGGGAGAAGTAGCTTATCAGCTAGATCTGCCCGCAAGCCTAGCAGATGTGCACGATGTTTTTCATGTATCCCAACTCATGCAATGCACCCCTCGCTATGTTGGGCCATTCCCAATTAGAGCCAAGAAGGGAGAAGTAGCTTATCAGCTAGATCTGCCCGCAAGCCTAGCAGATGTGCACGATGTTTTTCATGTATCCCAACTCAAGAAATGCCTTCGGGTACCAGAAGATCAAACCCCGATGGAGGCAATTGAGATCGAGAGCGACCTGACCTACAAGGAGCGTCCAATTAAGATCTTAGACACCGTTGAAAAAAGGACCAGAAATCAAACCATTTGCACCTGCAGAGTGCAGTGGAGCCATCACTCAAAGAAGGAGGCCACCTAGGAACGCGAAGACCAACTAAGAAGAGATTACCCAGAGTTGTTCACCAGTTAGGCTGAATCTCGGGGTCGAGATTCTTTTTAAGGAGGGTAGATTTGTAACATCCTGAAAATTTAAAATTTGAAATATAAAACTTTTGGCATTATTTTGCCTTGTGTTGATATGAAATTAATTCTAAGGCATGTCTTAAACTTTGACTAAGGTTCCAAAAGGATTAAATGTAAAACACTAGGAAACAAGATTTTAAAATGCGAATCGAAAAGATGATCCGATGAAAGAGGATATGGTGCGATCCCAAAATTCGAAATCCTAATTTAGTATCCGCAATAATGAGTTGGCGGGAAAAAGTAAAATAAATAAATATATATATATGTATACATGTATGGATATATATATATAAATATGTAAATATAATACTGAAGGATGATAACGAAATAAGGAGTTGCATGCAAACGAATCTTCATAAAAGAGAATAGGTTTGAAAAATATATATATATATACATACACATAAATAAATTAAATAAAAGGAAAGAGGAAGAAAAGAAAAAGATAAAAATCGGGTCGAAGTGACCCCACCAACTGCCCAACCCGCGCCCGCGCCCTCTCTGTTCTTCTTCCTCCCGCCTCCTCCCTCGCGCCCCTTCCACAGGCCCCGCCCTCGCGCCCCGCTCGCCTCGCTCCGGCCGGCCAGCGCTACTCCTTCGGACCAACGGTCCTTCCTTCCCCGGACCGGCGGGCGCCGGCGTCTGTCCGCGCGCGCGCCGCCCTGCCGCCTGTCGTCGCGCGCTCGGCGCATGGCTCGAGGGCTGCCCCCTGCCGCGCATGGTGCTCGGCGCCTCTCCCCCACGCGGTGGCGGTCATCATCCCCAAATCCGCCCCTCCCGTGCGCTCAAAATCCGGCCAAGCGACCGCCTGTGGCAGCACTCGATGTCGGCGACCCACGCATCTATAAGAGCCCGAGCCTCCCTTTGTCCTCCCTCGCTCGGCTTCCTCCCCTTCAAGCAATCGCGAAAACCCCAAATCGTCGTTGGCCCGCCTCCTTCCCCAACTCGGCAACATCCACCCCGCCAAATTGCTGCAGTAGTAGCTCGATTCCTCCTCCCACATCTTCCTTGGGACCCGTGAAGTCGACTCCACGCTCGGCCGAGCTCCTCCCGACTGCACCTCGCCGGCGTCGGCGTCACCGAGTCCGCCGCCAAGACGCCGCTGCAGATACCTCCGGTGTTCCCCGGTCTCCACCGCCACCGTCATCAGCTCCCCCGTGCCCCCGGCATCCCGTTTTGCCCCTCCCCGGCACCTCCCCGGCCGTCACCGTCGACCGCACCACCGCCCTCACCAGCCTCGGCCTCCTCTGCCCAATCGCCTCCCCGAGCTACCTCAAAAGGGTTAGCTACCCTTACTGGGTAGGCAACGCCTCCCCGCTCACTTGGTTACAACAGCCGATTCTCTTCCCCCCTGGCTCCCCCCGGCGCGCGTTCGAGCCCCCGGCTCCGCGTGCTAGGGTTGAGTCATTTCTTTTAATTCTTGGTGACGGTGGGCCCACTTTGTCACGGCAATGCAATGTGGGCTCACGACAAGTGGCCCCACCGTCGTGAAAGAAGAGACAGACCCATCGCCAAATGGGCCCCATCGCCGAGACTCAGAATAAAGAAAATAATAAAATAAAATGAATAAATTAAAAATAGCGATGGGCCCCACATGCCGAAATTTAATAATTTAGGATTTATCGGGCGAGAATTTTAAAATGGCATAACTTCTTCATTTTAACTCCAAATTGAGCGAGACAAATTTCTAAATTCGTCTAAATTCAAGATCTATCCAATGGAACTGGAATCATAATTTTTAGAGTTCATTTGAATTTCTAGTGTTATTTGGAGTGATTTGTTGCTTTTCTTTTATGCAAATCTTAGCGTCGATTAAAATAGCATACGAGGCTCGGGAGGAAGACACAAGCGACGCCAACCTAGCAACCCCGGATCATCAAGAGCGGACCATCGTGACCAAGGCGAGTTATCACTTTGATCATGTTGAACCCATGTTTATGCAAATTAATTTCCTTTAAATTATCCATGTGCATGCTATTATTTTATGTGATAAGATATGTTCAGTTTTTATAGAGTTTAGATATACACCCATTATTAGGCTTGTTAGTATTGCCTGCTGAAACTCTTGAGATATGTGAACCTTGTCGCCATAGCAAAACTATCATAATGTAGTTTTCACAAATAGAGTTATGATATATCGCATTGCTTAGTATTGCTAGACAAACGGGGACACTTAGATGTCCCAAAATATCTCACTTGCAAATATGACAATGATTTGGGCAGTCATGGTGGGAATGACTGGAGAGAAATTTGGAATGATTATTTTATGTTCCAAAAAGCCTCAAACTTGCTTAGTATCTGGGTGGATGATTTGGGGGCTGGTATGTGGTGCAGGGGAAGCACAAAGAGTATGGGATATGGTAGAACCACTCAGATAACCCTAAGGACCGAATCTTGTTATGTTAGCCCGTGTAAAACAGTACAACCACAAGTCTGTAAAATACAACCTGGCTAAGTAAATTTATCGAAACCCCGGACTCATCTCACCGGTAGTTGGTAGGAGTGGATTTGCAAGGGCAAGGGAAGGCCTAAAGGGACACCAAGGGAGGTGAAGTTTTCCGGTGTGATAGTCTTTGCGGGAGTGGAGCAGCCACGCTAGTGATTGTGGGAAACATCCGTGCAACGTATGGGACCCACCGCAAGTGGGATAAGCCCATAGGGTGAGATGACGAACGAGGCTAGATATCTCGAAAGGTCACTATGACGGTCTACTCAACCATATGACTAAGGAATCATGTGGGGCAACGAGTTGACAGTCTTGTGGGGAATGTGTACAAACTCTGCAGAGTCAAAACTATTCGAATAGCCGTGCCCGCGGTCATGGGCAGACATGGGGACTTAACTAGATATAGTTACATTTGAAAATGATTTGTGGGTGAAACGGAAAATGTAAAGCGTTGAAAAGCCCTAGTTTGGAATTGTCACGGTGTCGTCCCGGTGGTAAGATAGGCAACTATAATTTGGAAGATGCTATAAGGTGCGAGAGGCCATGTAATGGTGGATGGGCTCGTACACTATTAATCGATTACATTCCACTAAACTCGTGTCTTTCCAAAACTGCCAGGTCATAGGGATTCCTAAGTACTGTATTGTAAAGGCAATTTCTGGCAAAATAAAATAAACCTAAGCCCTCCTCGATCATTGACATACTATTCTCGCATTACGTGTGATGACTTGCGAGCACGGTGGTTAGTGTGCTCATACTCGTATTACCAAAAGCGAAAGGGGACGGGATCATTATGAATATGAAGATGTCCGACCCACGAAGGAAGGAAGGGCGATGGGAGTTAGGTCGCCGTTCGTATTTTCGAACCTAGACAAGTTAGACCTAAGGCATTGTGTGCACATATATTATCTAAAGCTAGATAATATATCGCACATATTACCCCGATCGCTTGCACGAGGTTATGGTCCTACTTTTGCTTTCTCTTCATTGCTTGTATGTAATGATGACATTCGGCCTAAGTGCCCCTTTGTAAACTATCGCTTGGCGTGGTATAATTTGAACAATGGTGCGTAATATTCTTGTTTAGCGATGTATGAAATGATACATCAATGTACTGTGCGTATTATTCTTGATCCAGGGAATAATGCGATAATCACGGAGATTACGGATTGAAAAATCCGGTCGACACCGACTTGGGCAATTCGCAGAATGTGGTTGGGGCCACCACACTCGAAGCAAATGATCGGGCCACTCCTCTTAGATCTCTCACTCTCTTGTATGCGTGAAAACTTTACGGCCAAGAGAGCGAGTTGGTTTCTGGGCTGCTCTAACTAATCATCGGCAATTTCACATAGGCGACAAGTGACTAAGGCCATCGATTGCGACTTTGACCTACGAGACTATGTCAATCTCGTGAGTCTTGAGGCGTGAGTACAACGCGTCAAGAGTCGTGGTCGAGAGGTCGGTTGTGTCTTTAATCGTGGTCACCTTCATCTCCTAAACACGCAAATCAAGAGCTGCGAGCATTTGTCGAGCATTATCCGAGTCGGTGCATGCGAGACCAGCGCTCGGAGGTTACTCGAATCTTGTGAAAATGCAAAGCACTCATCGAGGACTCGCGGAGAGCATTTCAAACTTATTGTAATCTCGCTTGAGCACTCATGTAGGTCTCCATCCGATTCTTCGAAGGAATAGTCGATCTCATCGAAGATCCGGGGCTTGGTCGAGTATTTATGCATTACCATGGCTCTAGAGACCGGTTAAGATCTATCGAGAAGAGCTAACCGGCTCGATACCAATTGTTGGATCGAAATTGGCGACGGAGGGGTGAATGGAGCCCTTTAAAATTACCAGAAACAACACAATTTCTCCTCCAATAGCTAGAGAGCTATGAAGGAGAAAATGATTGTTTTCTTAAATAGAGAGAATCAGTCAAAGAGATTAAAAGGAAACCAAACTGCAGCTAGACAAGAGACAAGGCTAAAAGATTACTTTGGGGACTGCTAACAACCAAACTGTAGAAACAAGCTTCAAACATAGACAAAGCTAAAAACAAAAGAAGGAAGCAAAGACTAAAGAAAGCAAATAGCCACCTGCAGTAGCTGCAGAAAATGTCGGCAAAAAGCCTCTGTACCCAGCCAAAACTACAAAATCTGCAATATCAACTGATGGCAGAAGAATCAAACAACAACCACAAAAGATTGAATGCTTGCTGGCCGAGAGAAGTAAGAGGTTACCAGCAGTAAACTGCAGTGGTGCCGATCACGAAAACAACAAAAGAGTAAAACGAAAATACAACAAGAGGCAAAACCAAAGCTGCAGCCAATAGAATTAAGAGCTGCAGCTGAACTGTTCTTGATGCATCGGAACTGAATTTTGAAATGCTGCCGAGAGTGATAAAGAAAGAAAAGAAAAGCTGATGGATAGAGAGTTAATACTGTAGTCTACAATCAAACAAAATACAACCTGACTGAAAACTGAACTGAAGTTTCTTGAAGCTACAGCCGGCCGAAAGCAAATGCCTAAACTGCAGCCGATCAACATGCAGTTCAATACTCGGTTGACTGCTGTCTGAAGGCTGGGTAAACAGGAAATGAAGAAATGACAAAGGAGATTTAAACCTAAAACATACTGATAAGACAATAAGCACAGGAATAAGTTCCAAATAGCTTGGGGACCTTAGGAAACCAAAGATTTCAATCAAGGAGCAAGAAATTCAGATTATGACAAAAATCTGAAATTTTTGTAAGAACTGAACCAAAACCAAATTCCTCTCAATCTTTGATCCTTTGCTCATGAAACTTTGCGAATAGCTAATTAATAGCGAACATGACCAACGAAATGCCTCACGATGGCCAGCCAGCCATCCGTCATTGACCACCAGATTGTAACCGCCATCACACCATTCGAATTGCTGTCATTCCGTGATGGCGCCAGCGCGTGATCTCGCGAGACCAGCCAGGTTTGGCATACGATTGTCGTTGCATAGACTGCAGCATTCACAGAGCAGTCGCCGCCCAAACCGCTCATGATATATATATCCCGCAAAGTTTCAAACATCGAACCATCCGTGATATACACATATCACGCACGTTTTTGTTATTAACCATCTGTGATATGGTGTATATCACGCATTTGTTTTTGTTATTAACCGTCTGTGATATGTGTATATCATGATGGTTCGATGTTTGAAACTTTCGATATATATATCATAGACGGTTTGGAACGCCGAACCGTCTCGTGATAGCTATTTCAATGCAATTTTATTTGCTCTTTTGGCTAGTCTCAGATATGCTAGCCATGCCCTCCGAAACAAGCAAGATCACGATATATAGCACAGACAATCATTACATAAATCACATGTATGAATGAAACAACACAAGAAGATCACATATATAGCATGATAATCGTTATGTAGATATCACAAATGAATTAAATTGAATGAGTTGTTTGATTAAGGTAATTGAGTGATTACAATTGAATCCAATATTTCAATATCTAATCACCATTGCTTGGGTGAAGCTCTCCGCCTTGTTTATGACCTTTAGCAAGAATTGGGAGAGGTTTCTAATTTCACGAGCTTGTCAAGATCAAATGCACTGCTGAAGTCCACACTTCGCCTGGAGGGAGGCAAGGCCGCAAGTGAGTGAGCAATCAAATCTAGCAAAACCCAGCAGGGCGGTGGAGACGGAGTGCGTGAGCGAGGACTCATGAGCGTAACCTATCCTTGGGGTATATTTATAGAGAAACAACTGAGAGACCATGGAGGTGCTCCCATATTTGTGATGAGAAATTGACACGTGTTCGAAGTTGAGTTTGGTTTGTGTGGTATGGACCATGTCGTTACAAGATGCAAACGGCTTTGGTCGGACTTGGTCGACTTAGTCAAGTGCTTAGGATGCCTATTCTTTGATTCGATAGGGTTTGGCTTTTTCATGCTTAAGATTCTCTTAGTGCTATTGTTGATTATGAGCTGTGCTATGTAATGTGTTTTCTTGTCCGTGATGACCGCAGACATCGAGGCGGAGTCGTATGGCACGGATGACCGGACTAGGCACTGTGCAAGGTCGAGGTCGAATGGCCTGATGTGTCAAGACCGAGACTCGAGGTGGTTGCGAGGCTTGACGACAAGGAACGCGGAAGCTTCCCGTAAGGTGCAGGAAGGGCGTTTCGGTAAAAGCACAAAGCTGCACAGCTAGAAACGGTTCCATTCGGGATTTAGTAGGCATAACGGGTTGGAGACCCGTTAGCCAAAGGCTATAAGGAGGAAAGGGTTTCTCAAGTTCATGTATGCCTTGTGAAAGGTGAAAGGAGTGCATGGCTTTTAGGTTGAGCTTTAGTCAAAATGGCCTTTGAGAGGTTGTTTTGCTTTAGGCTTTAGTTGGTAGGGAGTTGTTGAGAGAGCAGAGGAGGATGGTTTTGTCTACTACGATGTCTCTCTGAGTGTCTCTTCTCTTGGGGTGTGTGTCTTGGGTGTTCTTGGGACTTGAAAGAGATGGAGAGGATGGATTGATGTGCATGTAATCATTCCCTTGTATTCAATAGCGTATCGGGACTCCTTCGTGATCCTTGTGCTGATGGGAATGAATTCATTTCAGTTGAGATGTTCCCGCCTCCTGTGTTTTCTTTCGTTGCTCTCTATGTTTGATTTTTGAGTTTTTGTGGTTTGGCTTGATTTTTGCTGAGGAGTAGCAAATGGGTTACCTGTGATGGAATTGCATTTCTAGACCCTTTGGTTTCATTTTCCAAGAGCAAATTGATTGAATCGCAAGAATCACCTTTTTCTCTGTTGACTGTTCTTGAGCCTTCGCTTTCTTTCTAGGGTTTTGTGAGATTCTCGCTTCCTTTTGAGATGGCGTGAAACTTGGTATGTTAAGTCCTAAGGCTATTAATTAGCTATTCGCAAAGTTTCATGAGCAAAGGATCAAAGATTGGAGAGGAATTTGGGTTTTGGTTCAGTTCTTACAAAAATTTCAGATTTTTGTCATAATCTGAATTTCTTGCTCCTTGATTGAAATCTTTGGTTTCCTAAGGTCCCCAAGCTATTTGGAACTTATTCCTGTGCTTATTGTCTTATCAGTATGTTTTAGGTTTAAATCTCCTTTGTCATTTCTTCATTTCCTGTTTACCCAGCCTTCAGACAGCAGTCAACCGAGTATTGAACTGCATGTTGATCGGCTGCAGTTTAGGCATTTGCTTTCGGCCGGCTGTAGCTTCAAGAAACTTCAGTTCAGTTTTCAGTCAGGTTGTATTTTTGTTTGATTGTAGACTACAGTATTAACTCTCTATCCATCAGCTTTTCTTTTCTTTCTTTATCACTCGGCAGCATTTCAAAAATTCAGTTCCGATGCATCAAGAACAGTTCAGCTGCAGCTCTTTAATTCTATTGGCTGCAGCTTTGGTTTTGCCTCTTGTTGTATTTTCGTTTTACTCTTTTGTTGTTTTCGTGATCGGCACCACTGCAGTTTACTGCTGGTAACCTCTTACTTCTCTCGGCCAGCAAGCATTCAATCTTTGTGGTTGTTGTTTGATTCTTCTGCCATCAGTTGATATTGCAGATTTTGTAGTTTTTGGCTGGGTACAGAGGCTTTTTTGCTGACATTTTCTGCAGCTACTGCAGGTGGCTATTTGCTTTTCTTTAGTCTTTGCTTCCCCTTCTTTTGTTTTTAGCTTTGTCTATGTTTGAAGCTTGTTTCTACAGTTTGGTTGTTAGCAGTCCCCAAAGTAATCTTTTAGCCTTGTCTCTTGTCTAGCTGCAGTTTGGTTTCCTTTTAATCTCTTTTGACTGATTTCTCTATTTAAGAAAACAATCATTTTTCTCCTTCATAGCTCTCTAGCTATTGGAGGAGAAATTGTGTTGTTTCTGGTAATTTTAAAGGGCTCCATTCACCCCTCCGCCGCCAATTTCGATCCAACACTGGTATCGAGCCGTTAGCTCTTCTCGATAGATCTTAACCGGTCTCTAGAGCCATGGTAATGCATAAATACTCGACCAAGCCCCGGATCTTCGATGAGATCGACTATTCCTTCCGGAAGAATCGGATGGAGACCTACATGAGTGCTCAAGCGAGATTACAATAAGTTTGAAATGCTCTCCGCGAGTCCTCGATGAGTGCTTTATGATTTTCACAAGATTCGAGTAACCTCCGAGCGCTGGTCTCGTGACACCGACTTCGGATAATGCTCGACAAATGCTCGCAGCTCTTGATTTGCGTGTTTAGGAGATGAAGGTGACCACGATTAAAGACACAACCGACCTCTCGACCTCGACTCTTGACGTTGTACTCACGCCTCAAGACTCACGAGATTGACATAGTCTCGTAGGTCAAAGTCGCAATCGATGGCCTTAGTCACTTGTCGCCTATGTGAAATTGCCGATGATTAGTTAGAGCAGCTCAGAAACCAACTCGCTCTCTTGGCCAGAAAGTTTTCTCACGCATACAAGAGAGTGAGAGATCGGAAGAGGAGTGGCCCGATCATTTGCTTCGAGTGTGGTGGCCCCAACCACATTCGGGCGAATTGCCCCAAGCTGGTGTCAGACCCGGATTTTTCAATCCAGAATCTCCTGTGATTACTGCATTATTCCCTCGGATCAAGAATAATACGCATGTGTACATTGATGTATCATTTCATACATCGCTAAACAAGAATATTACGCACTATTGTTCAAATTATACCACGCCAAGCGATAGTTTACAAAAGGGCACTTAGGCCGAATGTCATCATTACATACAAGCAAATGAAGAGAAAGCAAAAGTAGGACCATAACCTCGTGCAAGCGATCGGGGTATATATAAAAGATATATTATCTAGCTTTAGATAATATATGTGCACACAATGCCTTAGGTCTAACTTGTCTAGGTTCGAAAATACGAACGGCGACCTAACTCCCATCGTCCTTCCTTCCTTCGTGGTCGGACATCTTCATATTCATAATGATCCCCGTCCTCGCTTCGCTTTTTGGTAATACGAGTATGAGCACACTAACCACCGTGCTCGCAAGTCATCACACGTAACGCAAGAATAGTATGTCAATGATCGAGGAGGGCTTAGGTTTATTTTATTTTGCCGTAAATTGCCTTTACAATACAAGATTTAGGAATCCCTATGACCGCGCTTTTGGAAAGACACGAGTTTAGTGGAATGTAATCAGATTAATAGTGTGCATGAGCCCATCCACCATTACATGGCCTCTCGCACCTTATAGCATCTTCCAAAGATTATAGTTGCCTATCTTACCACTGGGACGACACCTGTGACAATTCCAAACTAGGGCTTTTCATCGCTTTACATTTTCCGCTTTCACCCACAAATCATTTTCAAATGTAACTATATCTAGTTAAGTCCCCATGTTCCGCCCATGACCGCGGCACGGCTTATTCGAATAGTTTTGACTCGCAGAGTTTGTACACATTCCCACAAGACTGCCAACTCGCTGCCCCACATGATTCCTTAGTCATATGGTTGAGTAGACCGTCATAGTGACCTTCGAGATATCTAGCCTCGCTCGTCATCTCACCCTATGGGCTTATCCCACTTAAGTGGGTCCCATACGCTGCACCCGGATGTTTCCCACAATACTAGCGTAGCCGGCCCACTCCCCGCAAAGACTATCACACCGGAAAACTTCACCTCCCTTGGTGTCCCTTTAGGCCTTCCCTTGCCCTTGCAAATCCACTCCTACCAACCACCGTGAGATGAGTCCGGTTTCGATAAATTTACTTAGCCAGTTGTATTTACTGACTTGTGGTTGTAACTGCTTTTACACTGCCAACATAACAAGATTCGGTCCTTAGGGTTATCCGAGTGGTTCTACCATATCCCATACTCTTTGTGCTTCCCCGCACCACATACCAAACCCCCAAATCATCCACCCGATACTAAGCAAGTTTGAGGCTTTTTGGAACATAAAATAATCATTCCAAATTTCTCTCCAGTCATTCCCACCATGACTGCCCAAATCATTGTCATATTTGCAAGTGAGATATTTTGGGACATCTAAGTGTCCCCGTTTGTCTAGCAATACTAAGCAGTACGATATATCATAACTCTATTTGTGAAAAACTACATTATGATAGTTTTGCTATGGCGACAAGGTTCACATATCTCAAGAGTTTCAGCAGGCAATACTAACAAGCCTAATAATGGGTGTATATCTAAACTCTATAAAAACTGAACATATCTTATCACATAAAATAATAGCATGCACATGGATAATTTAAAGGAAATTAATTTGCATAAACATGGGTTCAACATGATCAAAGTGATAACTCGCCTTGGTCACAGTGGTCTGGCTCTTGATGATCTGGGGTTGCTAGGTTGGCTGCTTCAGTGTCTTCCTCCTGAGCCTCGTATGCTATTTTAATCGTACGCGAAGATTTGCATAAAAAGAAAAGCAACAAATCACTCCAAATAACACTAGAAATTCAAATGAACTCTAAAAATTATGATTCCAGTTCCATTGGATAGATCTTGAATTTAGACGAATTTAGAAATTTGTCTCGCTCAATTTGGAGTTAAAATGAAGAAGTTATGCCATTTTAAAATTCTCAGTTCAGATAAATCCCTAAATTATTAAATTTCTGACAGGTGGGGCCCACTGCTATTTTTAATTTATTCATTTTATTTTATTATTTTCTTTATTCTGAGTCTCTGGCCAGTGGGGCCCATTTGGCAAGGGTTGGGTCTCTCTGGCCACGACGGTGGGGCCCACTTGTCACAGCCCTGCACCATTGCATACGACAAAGTGGGCCCACTGTCACCAAGAATTAAAAGAATGACTCAACCCTAGCACGCGAGCCGGGGCTCGAACGCCACGGGGAGCTGGGGAAGAGAATCACTGTTGTAACTAAGTGAGCTGGGAGGCGTTGCTCACCCAAGAAGGGTAGCTAACCCTTTTGAGGTAGCTCGGGGAGGCGGTTGGGCAGAGGAGGCCGAGGCTGGTGAGGGCGGTGGTGCGGTCGACGGTGACGGCCGGGGAGGTGCCGGGGAGGGGCAAAACGGGATGCCGGGGGCACGGGAGCCGATGACGGTGGCGGTGGAGACCGGGAACACTGAGGTATGCTGCGGCGGCGGCGGCATGGCATGACTCGGTGACGCCGACGCCGGCGAGGTGCAGTCGGGAGGAGCTCGGCCGAGCGTGGAGTCGACTTCACGGGTCCCAAGGAAGATGTGGGAGGGAGGAATCGAGCTACTACCGTGCAATTTGGCGGGTGGATGTCACGAGTTGGGGAAGGAGGCGGGCCCGACGATTTGGGGTTTTCACATTGCTTGAAGGGGAGGAAGCTGGGAGCGAGGGAGGACAAAGGGAGGCTCGGGCTCTTATAGACGCTGGTCGCCGACATCGAGTGCTGCCCGGGCGGTCGCTTACCGGATTTTGAGCGACGGGAGGGGCGGATTTGGGATGATGACCCGCCACCGCTGCAGGGAGAGGCGCCGAGCACCATGCGCGGCAGGGGGCAGCCCTCGAGCCATGCGCCGAGCGGGCGCGGCGGTAGGGCGGCAGGGTCGGCGCGCGCCGGACAGACGCCGGCGCCTACCGGTCCGGAAGGAAGGAAGGACCGCTGGTCCGAAGGAGTAGCGCTGGCCGGGCCGCTGAGCGAGGCGAGCGGGCGCGAGGGCGTGGCCTGTGGAAGGGGGCGCGAGGAGGAGGCGGAGGAAGAAGAACAGAGAAGGGAGGCGCGGGGTTGGGTTGGTTTACTGGCCACGGATCGACCCGATTTTATCTTTTCTTTTCTTCCTCTTTCCTTTTTATTTAATTTATTTATGTGTATGTATGTATATATATACATATTTTTCAAACCTATTCTCTTTTTATGAAGAATTTCTGTGCGTGAGCTAGGGTTCTACCGAAGATCAAAAGCGTGAGCACATCCCGCCGGCCAAACACTCATGATCAAGAATAGACAATGATCGCAGTGATTCGGTTTTGGCCGAATCCGAAATGATTAAAATCAGACTGAGAACTGAAA
This sequence comes from Bonia amplexicaulis, assembly GCA_036346245.1. Lineage (NCBI taxonomy): Eukaryota > Viridiplantae > Streptophyta > Magnoliopsida > Poales > Poaceae > Bonia > Bonia amplexicaulis. The sequence continues at coordinate 7,186,363 of CM070763.1, read as the reverse complement.
GCTACAGAAGAAACTGATACTTGGGCCAAACCAAATAAAGACCATGGCTAACAAGAGAAATGCTAGAGATGAAGAAAACCTGAATGCAGAAAATAAGAGCAAGAACTAGACAAAGAAAAAAGATACAAAGATCAGCCGCAAGACTCAACCTTAATTTCTAGTTTTCTTGAGAGAAGATAGATGCTCTACTAAAGAAGAACAAAGATCAAAACAGAGGAACAAGGAAGACTCAAACTTTCAGTGATTTCATTCATGAAGAACAAGGAATACAAACGAGTCCCCATACGCATGAACATTAGAACAAGAGGAATGATTACAAGTCTCTCAATCCATCCTTTCCCTCTCAATCCTCAAGAACACCAAGAGCCTCTCATGCTTCTTGGGAGGAACACAACCCACACAAAGGGATGAATGAGCTCTTATGTCCTAAGGGTATGCAGCCCTCACCTCTATTTATAGCCCTTGGCTAACGGGTCTCCAACCCCACGCCGACTAAACCCTAACGGAGCCGTCTCCGCAGGCACCTTGCGAAATTTCCATTTCGCCCTCCCGCACCTATTCTGGAAGCTCCGCTCCTTGCCTCGCACGCCCGCAACCACCTCGAGTCCACGTCGTCTTCGACACATCCGACCGTTCTGACCTCAGCGCCACTTGCGCCTAGTCCGGTCCACCTTGTCTCGCCACGACTCCGCCTCGACGCCCCGCAATCACGAGACAAGAAACACGCCAAATAGCACCGCCGATACATGTAAGCATAATTAAATCCAAACTGTCACATTAACGGAATATGCATCCTAAACATGTTGACGGGTTTGACCAAGTCCGACCGAGCCCGTTACATCTCACAACGCCGTGGTCCGAACCAACCAACTCAAACTCGACTTAACTAAAACAGCATCAATTACTCATCATACACAACGGATGACCTCCACATGGTCTCTCAATCTCCCTTGATGAGTATATTGACAAACCCAGAAAAAATATGAAGTTGAGTTTGAAGAGTCCAACATGGTCCAAAGAAAGAAATGAAACTCATGACCATGTCGACAGAAGGAGCAAAAGAAAGAACAATTTTTCCTCAAAGCTCCCAAAGTGGCTTTTTCTACCACTATTCTCCCCCTTTTGGCAATAAACCCATCAAGAATGCAGGAAGAGAGAATAAGTCAAGATGATGGATGAAATGGCTGAAGTTTGGTTATTCTAAGCATTTAGAGCCATGAGAATTATCCAAAATGACCATAATGTATTACACCAAGTCATAACTTAATGAAGAGCTATCTAGATCATGGCAAAATATATATAAGCCAGCTAGAAGCTACTAGATGACAATATGAATTTTAGTGCATTTTATGAACATGTCAAGTCATCAATAAGCAAAGTCTAGCTAGAGATATCTAAGGATGATGCAAGTCATGTCAATCAAGCTAAGCGGAACCAAGAATCTAATATCGAGTCCAAATAGAGTGTTATATACTCAAAAATGAAACATTGGTTCAAGTACTTGATTCTTTTAATAACTTAGGCAAATTGAGCACATATGATATTTTTCTTTGAAATTCATGGTCGTTTTCACCCCATATGTTTATCATGTGCTAGATCTCAAGCCTTATGCGATCATTCCAAGCGAGAAGCTTAAGGAAATGATCTTGGTCATCCAAAACTCCCCCTGAGTTCATGCCTAGTGCAATGGCAAGCCGTCTCATGAGAAAGAATTGGTGAGATAAGTTTTTTCGCACAAAAGAGATCTTTTTGCTTTTGAAATGATTGTACTAACATATGCATCATCAAGAAGCTAGAACAGCTCAATCTAAGGCTCAACATAGAGATTCAACGCTCAACCTAGCCTATTTGACATGGCATGAATCATAAAAGGATAGCTCAAGGGAGACTAATCTCAAATGCTAACATGACAAGTTTTAGTTCAAATTGAGCAAATGTAATTAACTCATCATGACAAAAGCTAGTCTACACATATGAAGTCACGATAAATCTAGCAAATAAGCATAAATCATGGCAAGGTGTAATGCAGTGTAAGCATGTCATAATAGGATAATAATCAAGGCTCAAATGTAGTTATATTACAATGCGAGAATGACATGCGTAAAATCCACTCCCCTCAACATGTGATGCAACTTTTAGTTCAAGTTGAGTTATGTCAATATTAAGCCCGTAAGCTCCCAACCGAACTCCCTTGAACCAAAGTGCTAAAACGAGAAGTCGGCAAAGACAGATAAACAAAGTCCTTAAAGCATAGATAAGATGTAGAGGATACTAATGGCTCGGATCGACTCTTATCTACCCCATATGACCTGTGACTAACAATGTCGAGAAAACACACACTAGAGAGCAAACACGCACTGCCTACCCAAGGGTGGCCCAACCTCGCTAGAACCTACAAGAAGTGAGTGAGCTCAACCTAGTGAGATAAGAAACAGCTATCCTGAAAACACAAGATAAGAGTAAGAAGTCTAAGCAACTCAGCAAGAGACACACTCTAACCTATGTTGGAAGGACTAAACCCAATGCACCCACAGATGCAATGCAACAGAAATAAGACAGAAGCATAATCAATTAGATCTGCTAGAGCCTCGCTATGTACCCCTCGCTATGTTGGGCCATTCCCAATTAGAGCCAAGAAGGGAGAAGTAGCTTATCAGCTAGATCTGCCCGCAAGCCTAGCGATGTGCACGATGTTTTTCATGTATCCCAACTCATGCAATGCACCCTCGCTATGTTGGGCCATTCCCAATTAGAGCCAAGAAGGGAGAAGTAGCTTATCAGCTAGATCTGCCCGCAAGCCTAGCAGATGTGCACGATGTTTTTCATGTATCCCAACTCAAGAAATGCCTTCGGGTACCAGAAGATCAAACCCCGATGGAGGCAATTGAGATCGAGAGCGACCTGACCTACAAGGAGCGTCCAATTAAGATCTTAGACACCGTTGAAAAAGGACCAGAAATCAAACCATTCGCACCTGCAGAGTGCAGTGGAGCCATCACTCAAAGAAGGAGGCCACCTAGGAACGCGAAGACCAACTAAGAAGAGATTACCCAGAGTTGTTCACCAGTTAGGCTGAATCTCGGGGTCGAGATTCTTTTTAAGGAGGGTAGATTTGTAACATCCTGAAAATTTAAAATTTGAAATATAAAACTTTTGGCATTATTTTGCCTTGTGTTGATATGAAATTAATTCTAAGGCATGTCTTAAACTTTGACTAAGGTTCCAAAAGGATTAAATGTAAAACACTAGGAAACAAGATTTTAAAATGCGAATCTGAAAAGATGATCCAGTGAAAGAGGATATGGTCTGATCCCAAAAATTCAGAAATCCTAATTTAGTATCTGCAATAATGAGTTGGCAGGAAAAAGTAAAATAAATAAATATATATATATGTATACATGTATGGATATATATATATAAATATGTAAATATAATACAGAAGGATGATAACGAAATAAGGAGTTGCATGCAAACGAATCTTCATAAAAAGAGAATAGGTTTGAAAAATATGTATATATATACATACATACACATAAATAAATTAAATAAAAGGAAAGAGGAAGAAAAGAAAAGATAAAATCGGGTCGACCGGCCGCCCACCGAACTGCCCAACCCGCGCCCGCCCCTTCTCTGTTCTTCTTCCTCCGCCTCCTCCCTCGCCCCCTTCCCTGGGCCACGCCCCGCGCCCCGCTCGCCTCGCTCATGGCCCGGCCCGCTACTCCTTCGGACCAACGGTCCTTCCTTCGACCGGACCTGGCGCCGGCGTCTGTCCGGCGCGCCGACCCTGCCCGCCCTGTCGCGCCGCCGACGCATGGCTCGAGGGCTCCCCTCGCGCCGCGCATGGTGCTCGGCGCCTCTCCCCGCACGCGGTGGCGGTCATCATCCCAAATCCCGCCTCCCCGTCTCGCTCAAAATCCGGCCGAAGCGACCGCCCAGGGCAGCACTCGATGTCGGCCTGACCCACGCGTCTATAAGAGCCCCGAGCCTCCCCTTTGTCCTCCCTACGCTCCCAGCTTCCTCCCCCTTCAAGCAATCGCGCCGAAAACCCCCAAATCGTCGCTGGCCCCGCCTCCTTCCCCAACTCCGGCGACATCCACCCCGCCAAATTGCACGGCCGTAGCTCGATTCCTCCCTCCCACATCTTCCTTGGGACCCGGCGAAGTCGACTCCACGCTCGGCCGAGCTCCTCCCGGCCTGCACCTCGCCGGCGTCGAGCGTCACCCGAGTCCGCCGCCGACGCCGCAAGATACCTCCGGTGTTCCCGGTCTCCACCGCCACCGTCATCGCCTCCCGTGCCCCGGCATCCTGTTTGCCCTCCCGGCACCTCCCGGCCGCCACCGCCGACCGCACCACCGCCCACTGACCCGGCCTCCCGCCCAACCGCCTCCCGAGCTACCTCAAAAGGGTTAGCTACCCTTCTTGGGTAGGCAACGCCCCCGCCACTTGATTACAACAGTGATTCTCTTCCCCTGGCTCCCCGTGGCGCTCGAGCCCCGGCTCCGCGTGCTAGGGTTGAGTCATTCTTTTAATTTTGGTCGACAGGTGGGCCCCACTGTCACCGCATGGGTTCATGGGCTCGGCGACAAGTGGGCCCCACCCGTGGCCGAGAGAAGAGACCCGCCATCGCCAAATGGGCCCCACCGCCGAGACTCGAATAAAGAAAATAATAAAATAAAATGAATAAATTAAAAATAGCGATGGGCCCCATTGTCGTAAATTTAATAATTTAGGATTTATCCGAATCGAGAATTTTAAAATGGCATAACTTCTTCATTTTAACTCCAAATTGAGCGAGACAAATTTCTAAATTGTCTAAATTCAAGATCTATCCAATGGAACTGGAATCATAATTTTAGAGTTCATTTGAATTTCTAGTGTTATTTGGAGTGATTTGTTGCTTTTCTTTTTATGCAAATCTTCGCGTACGATTAAAATAGCATACGAGGCTCGGAGGAAGACATCAAGCAGCCAACCTAGCAACCCCGGATCATCAAGAGCCGCACCATCGTGACCAAGGCGAGTTATCACTTTGATCATGTTGAACCCATGTTTATGCAAATTAATTTCCTTTAAATTATCCATGTGCATGCTATTATTTTATGTGATAAGATATGTTCGTTTTATAGAGTTTAGATATACACCCATTATTAGGCTTGTTAGTATTGCTCTGAAACTCTTGAGATATGTGAACCTTGTCGCCATAGCAAAACTATCATAATGTAGTTTTTCACAAATAGAGTTATGATATATCGTACTGCTTAGTATTGCTAGACAAACGGGGACACTTAGATGTCCCAAAATATCTCACTTGCAAATATGACAATGATTTGGGCAGTCATGGTGGGAATGACGGAGAGAAATTTGGAATGATTATTTTATGTTCCAAAAGCCTCAAACTTGCTTAGTATCCGGGTGGATGATTTGGGGTTGGTATGTGGTGTGGGAAGCACAAAGAGTATGGGATATGGTAGAACCACTCAGATAACCCTAAGGACCGAATCTTGTTATGTTAGCCTGTAAACAAGACAACCACAAGTCAGAAATACAACCTGGCTAAGTAAATTTATCGAAACCCCGGACTCATCTCACCGGTAGTTGGTAGGAGTGGATTTGCAAGGGCAAGGGAAGGCCTAAAGGGACACCAAGGGGAGGGTGAAGTTTTCCACCGTGATAGTTTGCGGGAGTGGAGCCCGCCACGCTAGTGACTGTGGGAAACATCCCGTGCAACGTATGGGACCCACCGCAAGTGGGATAAGCCCATAGGGTGAGATGACGAACGAGGCTAGATATCTCGAAAGGTCACTATGACGGTCTACTCAACCATATGACTAAGGAATCATGTGGGGCAACGAGTTGACAGTCTTGTGGGGAATGTGTACAAACTCTGCAGAGTCAAAACTATTCGAATAGCCGTGCCCGCGGTCATGGGCAGACATGGGGACTTAACTAGATATAGTTCTGTTTCGAAAATGATTTGTGGGTGAAACGGAAAATGTAAGGCAGTGAAAAGCCCTAGTTTGGAATTGTCCTGGGTGTCGTCCCAGTGGTAAGATAGGCAACTATAATGCTGGAAGATGCTATAAGGTGCAGAGGCCATGTAATGGTGGATGGGCTCTGTACACTATTAATACGATTACATTCCACTAAACTCGTGTCTTTCCAAAACTGCCAGGTCATAGGGATTCCTTGGCATCTTGATTGTAAAGGCAATTTACGGCAAAATAAAATAAACCTAAGCCTCCTCGATCGCCCAAAGATACTATTACCGCATTACGTGTGATGACTTGCTGAGCACGGTGGTTAGTGTGCTCATACTCGTATTACCAAAAACAGAAACAGGGACGCAGGATCATTATGAATATGAAGATGTCCCGGCCACAGAAGGAAGGAAGGACGATGGGAGTTAGGTCGCCGTTCGTATTTTCCGAACCTAGACAAGTTAGACCTAAGGCATTGTGTGCACATATATTATCTAAAGCTAGATAATATATACTGCACATATTACCCCCAGTCGCTTGCCTGAGGTTATGGTCCTACTTTTGCTTTCTCTTCCGCTGCTTGTATGTAATGATGACATTCGGCCTAAGTGCCCCTTTTGTAAACTATCGCCCGACGTGGTATAATTTGAACAATGGTCTGTAATATTACTGTTTAAGCGATGTATGAAATGATACATCAATGTACCTGTGCGTATTATTTACTGATCCAGGGAATAATGCAGTAATCACAGGAGATTCTGGATTGAAAAATCCGGGTCTGACACCAGCTTGGGGCAATTCGCCCGAATGTGGTTGGGGCCACCACACTCGAAGCAAATGATCGGGCCACTCCTCTTCCGATCTCTCACTCTCTTGTATGCGTGAGAAAACTTTCTGGCCAAGAGAGCGAGTTGGTTTTCTGGAAGCTGCTCTAACTAATCATCGGCAATTTCACATAGAGCAGCAAGTGACTAAGGCCATCGATTGCGACTTTGACCTACGAGAGACTATGTCAATCTCGTGAGTCTTGAGGCGTGAGTACAACGCGTCAAGAGTCAGGGTCGAGAGGTCGGTTGTGTCTTTAATCGTGGTCACCTTCATCTCCTAAACACGCAAATCAAGAACTGCGAGCATTTGTCGAGCATTATCCGAGTCGGGTATGCGAGACCAACTGCTCGGAGGTTACTCAGAATCTTGTGAAAATGCGCAAAGCACTCATCGAGGGACTCGCCAGAGAGCATTTCAAACTTATTGTAATCTCGCTTGAGCACTCATGTAGGTCTCCATCCGATTCTTCCAGAAGGAATAGTCGATCTCATCGAAGATCCGGGGCTTGGTCGAGTATTTGTCTGTTACCATGGCTCTAGAGACCGGTTAAGATCTATCGAGAAGAGCTAACCGGCTCTGATACCAATTGTTGGATCGAAATTGGCGACAGAGGGGGGTGAATGGAGCCCTTTAAAATTACCCCGAGAAACAACACAATTTCTCCTCCAATAGCTAGAGAGCTATGAAGGAGAAAAATGATTGTTTTCTTAAATAGAGAGAATCAGTCAAAAGAGATTAAAAAGGAAACCAAACTGCAGCTAGACAAGAGACAAGGCTAAAAGATTACTTTGGGGACTGCTAACAACCAAACTGTAGAAACAAGCTTCAAACATAGACAAAGCTAAAAACAAAAAGAAGGGGAAGCAAAGACTAAAAGAGAAAGCAAATAGCCACCTGCAGTAGCTGCAGAAAATGTCGGCAAAGAAGCCTCTGTACCCAGCCAAAAACTACAAAATCTGCAATATCAACTGATGGCAGAAGAATCAAACAGCAACCACAAAAGATTGAATGCTTGCTGGCCGAGAGAAGTAAGAGGTTACCAGCAGTAAACTGCAGTGGTGCCGATCACAGAAAACAGCAAAAAGAGTAAAAACGAAAATACAACAAGAGGCAAAACCAAAGCTGCAGCCAATAGAATTAAAGAGCTGCAGCTGAACTGTTCTTGATGCATCGGAACTGAATTTTTGAAATGCTGCCGAGAGTGATAAAGAAAGAAAAGAAAAGCTGATGGATAGAGAGTTAATACTGTAGTCTACAATCAAACAAAAATACAACCTGACTGAAAACTGAACTGAAGTTTCTTGAAGCTACAGCCGGCCGAAAGCAAATGCCTAAACTGCAGCCGATCAACATGCAGTTCAATACTCGGTTGACTGCTGTCTGAAGGCTGGGTAAACAGGAAATGAAGAAATGACAAAAGGAGATTTAAACCTAAAACATACTGATAAGACAATAAGCACAGGAATAAGTTCCAAATAGCTTGGGGACCTTAGGAAACCAAAGATTTCAATCAAGGAGCAAGAAATTCAGATTATGACAAAAATCTGAAATTTTTGTAAGAACTGAACCAAAACCCAAATTCCTCTCCAATCTTTGATCCTTTGCTCATGAAACTTTGCGAATAGCTAATTAATAGCCTTAGGACTTAACATACCAAGTTTCACGCCATCTCAAAAAGGGAAACGAGAATCTCACCAAAACCCTAGAAAGAGAAACTGAAGGCTCAAGAACAGTCAACAGAGAAAAAGGTGATTCTTGCGATTCAATCAATTTGCTCTTGGAAAATGAAACCAAAGGGTCTAGAAATGCAATTCCATCACAGAGTAACCCATTTTGCTACTCCTCAGCAAAAATCAAGCCAAACCACAAAAACTCAAAAATCAAACATAGAGAGCAACGAAAGAAAACACAGGAGGCGGGAACATCTCAACTGAAATGAATTCATTCCCATCAGCACAAGGATCACGAAGGAGTCCCGATACGCTATTGAATACAAGGGAATGATTACATGCACATCAATCCATCCTCTCCATCTCTTTCAAGTCCCAAGAACACCCAAGACACACACCCCAAGAGAAGAGACACTCAGAGAGACATCGTAGTAGACAAAACCATCCTCCTCTGCTGCTCTCAACAACTCCCTACCAACTAAAGCCTAAAGCAAAACAACCTCTCAAAAGGCCATTTTGACTAAAGCTCAACCCTAAAAGCCATGCACTCCCTTTCACCTTTCACAAGGCATACATGAACTTGAGAAACCCTTTCCTCCTTATAGCCTTTGGCTAACGGGTCTCCAACCCGTTATGCCTACTAAATCCCGAATGGAACCGTTTCTAGCTGTGCAGCTTTGTGCTTTTACCGAAACGCCCTTCCTGCACCTTCCGGGAAGCTTCCGCGTTCCTTGTCGTCCAAGCCTCGCAACCACCTCGAGTCTCCGCCGTCTTCGACACATCCGACCATTCTGACCTCGACACTGCCTGTGCCTAGTCCGGTCATCCCGTGCTTCGCCACGACTCCGCCTCGATGTCCTGCAGTCATCACAGACAAGAAAACACATTACATAGCACCGCTCATAATCAACAATAGCACTAAGAGAAATCTTAAGCATGAAAAAGCCAAACCCTATCGAATCAAAAGAATAGGCATCCTAAGCACTTCGACTAAGTCTGACCAAGTCCGACCGAAGCCGTTTGCATGCGCAACGACATGGTCCATACCACACAAACCAAACTCAACTTTCAGAACACGTGTCAATTTCTCATCACAAATATGGGAGCACCTCCACATGGTCTCTCAGATTGTTTCTCTATAAATATACCCCAAGGATAGGTTCTGCTCGCAGAGTCCTCACTCACGCACTCCGTCTCCACCGCCCCTGCTAGGTTTTGCTAGATTTGATTGCTCACTCACTTGCGACGCCGCCTCTCCCTCCCGACGAAAGTGTGGACTTCAACGAAAGTGCATTTGATCTTGACAAGCTCGTAGAAATTCGAGGAAACCTCTCCCAATTCTTGCTAGCAAAGGTCATAAACAAGACTGGAGAGCTTCACCCAAGCAATGGTGATTAGATATTGAAATATTGGATTCAATTGTAATCACTCAATTCTGCTTAATCAAACAACTCATTCAATTTAATTCATTTGTGATATCTCTGTAACGATTATCATGCTATATATGTGATCTTCTTGTGTTGTTTCATTCATCTGTGTGATTTATGTAATGATTGTCCTGTGCTATATATACGTGATCTTGCTTGTTTTCAGAGGGCATGGCTAGCATATCCTGAGACTAGCCAAAAAAGAGCAAATAAAATTGCTGTTGAAATAGCTATCACAGACGGTTCGGCGTTCCAAACCGTCTATGATATATATATCCCAGAAAGTTTCAAACATCGAACCATCTGTGATATACACATATCACAGACGGTTTTTGTTATTAACCATCTGTGATATGGTATATATCACGAGCGGTTGGCTGTCGAACAAATGCGTGATACGACCCATATCACAGACGGTTAATAACAAAAACCGTCTGTGATATCGTTCATATCACAGACGGTTAATACAAAAAACCGTCTGTGATAGTCGAGTATCATAGATGATTTTTTGTGGGATCTGTCTGTGATAACCAGCTATTATCACTGACACATAAACGTAGATGTTTCAGAAACCGTATACGATGATGGTTTTGAACCGTCTGTAGTAGTGACTTGTTCCTCTTCATCCCACCAAACACGGTCCACTCTTCTCCCCCTTTACCTTTCGCATTTTGTTTTAGCCACTATTTTTGTCTTGATCCACTCTTAATTACGCATGGTTTTGAGAGAGCCAACAAGCACCGTCGCGACGGAACTTGGTAGGGGGCCATGCGCCAGCTAGCATGCTTTCTCTTCCATGGGCGCATGGCGGCTCCTACAGGCTTGCCACCGGTGGCGTTGCAGCCATGCCGGTAGTTAGGGTTGTCTCCTCCTCGACCACCTTGCTTGGCCAGCTATGCTGGTGGTGTGTGATGGTTTGTGCCGTGCAGTGGTGTTGTGCTATGGACAAAAGGGGATAATGTAGTTTAATGGAAAATAGGGGCCTACTCATTGTCTAGCTGAAGATGACAAGGGAATGTGGATGACGTTCATGATGGCCATGTTGCGGTTCGGTCGACCTCCTTTTTATCGCTGCGGTGGTTCTCGTCTTGTTGTCTTGGTTCTTGTCGTGGTTAGCCCAAAATGGTCATCCGTGGTCTCATATGTCTCATTCATCTTTCTCTACTTCTCTAGCTCCTCTCCTTCAGCTCCCTCCTCCTCACTTCTTCTCTTGCTCGGCTGTGCAGTTTATGCTTTGGTTTGGCCAAGCTATGCAGTGGTGATGGTGTTCAGTTTATGCTTTGGTTTGGCCAAGCTATGCAGTGGTGAAGGGGTGCTTTGCTTGGCCTTGGATGTGCTCTTGGTTGGGGGAAGGAAATGAGGGGGTGGATGTGTGAATGCTAGTGTTGGCTTGCCAACTTATGAAGAAAGAGAAGGCATGCCCTCCCTTGGCCGTGTTGTGGCTTGCTCTTATCCTCCTCCTTCTCTTGCTCGGCTGTGCAAGTGCTAGCTGTGTATTAGCCTTATCTCTTGGCTGACTGTGCATTGGGTTTGGCCTTATCTCTTGCTCCCTCTCACTCTCCTGTGGCTTGGTAAAAATGAGATTTTTATCTCATGGGCTAAAACTCTGTGGGGGTAAAAATGCCACTGCAACTCAGTTTTCTACTGCATAAGGTAAGTCGGTAAAAGATAAAATGGCTGTAGGTTTGTAAGATTGAGGATGCCGACTAGGTGGAATGAATAGACAGTTTCAAAAATTCTTTTAAGCTACTACAAAATTTATAATGCGGAAGTGTAAACTATTTGGTTTTCACAAGTAAGACCTAAATTATCTAAGTTTGATTAAGTGAACCAATAATATAATTCTAAATCAAGATAAGCAATCCTAAGATGACAAGTACTTAATTAAATAAATGAATATAAATTTCTTGAATGTAAATTGAGCACAAGATGACAAACCACAATGACACACGATGCTTTACCGTAGTGTTCGAAAACTTGTCGGTTTCTCCTAATCCACATTGAGGTAAGCCCAACCGAGTTGGACCGGCTCCACGAATTAAGCCTAACACCTTAATCCACTAAGGTTGCTCATCCTCCACTCCGAAGATGGCGAGCACCACTCCACTCATAACATGTCGGGCCTTCTCACAAGTTTCTTGAGAAGATCATTGGACCACCACGCCTCCGAAGCCGTCTAGGAGTTAGCAAATTCCAAGAGTAACAAGTCAGAGACCCTTGCTTGAATGAATCAAGAATCGTAGCTCAATCGACACAAAGTCCTTCACCAAGTGCAACACATGCACAAGGCAATTGCTCTTCACACTCACTAAGTGCAACACATGCACAAATAAGGGAGAAGACTTGCTCTTAGCTCAAGGAATAGAAGAATAGCACCAGCAACCTTATCCCAAAAGCCTTTGGGGAGCTATTTATGTGTTCCACCCAAAAACTAGCCGTTAGAATAATGAAAGGGCTAGAATTAGCCCGAGGCCTAGTAGTACGGCTAATATATGGCCGGTACTACTGTGGTCCTCCCAACGGCTACAAAACTAGCCATTAGAGCAAGCTACCGGTTAGATCGCCTACACAGGGATCGGTCTGACTGCCAGGTCTGATCAGACTACAAAGGTACCGGTCTGACCGCCACAAGAAAAGGCACCATCTAGAAAAAATGTACCTCGAGAAGAATGGTACTTCCGCGAAGCGGTCAAACCGCTACACATACATCGCGGTCGACCGCCATGTGCGTGACAGTCGGCCGGTGCGGTTTGTTAGACCGACCGGTTGGTCAAACCGCTATATACACTCCGGTCTGACCGCTCCACTGGTCAATCTCCCTCTTGGCTCGGGTGAAAATATTTAGGCCGATCTGATTGCTTGTACAAAGCCGATCAGACCGCCACCTTGAGGGCACTACATGTATCTCAAACATTTTGCCCGACAGCCTTGCAAATAGAAATATTATGCCTTCAAGATTTATATGTGATTCCCAACAAATGTTATGCCTTCAAGATTTATATGTGATTCCCAATATATGTTATGCCTTCAAGATTTATATGTGATTCCCAACAGATCAAGGAACACATCCAGAGATCCTTTTTGGAATCAAACATCGGAAAGGCGACATAGATTTGAATTAAAGGTCAAAGCACTTTATCAAACAAAAGTCACATGTATCAATGGATTTTTACATGAGCTTCAATCATTTAAGAGACACATCCTAAATATTAGCATTATGCCTCAACAAGGCGAAAGACATGGACTTCAACATGTCGCAAAACACATTCGCAAACATTTAGTCTCATGTCATAAAGGACTTACGCATGAGCTACAACTATTTTCAAAACACATTCGAAAGTATTAGTGTCATGCCATGGATAGAGCTAGAGTAATTAAGTGAGCTATCAACACATGATACGGTATCCTATACTAGCAACGTGATTTTCCAATAAAATACTAAGACCGGTAAAAGATTAGGAACACATCCTTAGCCTTAGCTCGCCATACCTTTGTCTCACATATTTCCTTGAAGCTTGATGACATATCTTTCAACTCCAAGTTTGAGTCATGACTTATCAATACATAAAGTCTTTACTTGAGGATGATCATCTACATGAACCCATCTTAAGTCATCTGTCACCATGAGACATATCCTGTTTATTCATCTCAATGAAATTATTAGTCTCACAATTTGATTGTCATTAATTACTAAAATATGTTATTAATTCATAATGACGGGTCTAAGTCCTTCAGGGTTTTGTTTTTCGTCGGATGATGAGGCCTATTTTAAGTGAGAGGTGTTAGTCAGCCTCAAACTGTTCTGGTATTTCAGTGAGCGCTAGGGTTTCAGTATCCTAAAAACCGGATGAGTTCTGATGGCAACTCAATTTTCATTTATTTATTTTGTTCGGTCTTTTTGGTCTTTTGTTATTTGTTTTCTTCGCAATTAAAATAATGCTAGTTATTCTAATTTACTGATATTAGTGTAATTATAATTGTTTTTTTGGAGATGATGCCCTTGGTTGGAGATTGAGATTTTAATTTGATGTAATTAGGATTGTAGTTTATGTAATTGAAATTATAATTGTTGGAGATCGAGAATTGTAATTGAATGTAATTTGAAATGTAAAATTACGTAATTCGGACTGTTATATTGTTGTAATATGGAATGCTAATATTTTTATTTGATTCAAGGAACTATTTTAATTCTTCGTTGATTGATATAATTTATTTGTTGTAACTGGACTGTAATTATTTCTATGACTGACATGCGTTATTTGGGATCGTGTTGGGCTGCATTTGTATTCAAAAATTTGGTATTCTTGATGGCGTGTAAATTTTTAGTTAAACTTGTCTTGTGGAAATGATTTATTTATTCCTTTTGTTCTTGCATAAAAAAATCTATGCACAATTGTTTAATTCAGTACTTAATTAATTTTCTTTAGTCTCATTTTGTTAATTAAAATGGATTGGGAAAATACGGGTTCTAACAATGTATCCCATAACTCTTACTCATGTTTTACGTACATATCTCTTCCTCACTATTTATCACTCATCTTCTCCTTTTAAAAGTAACTTTTTTCGATCACTACTATTTATTTTCAGTTAAAAACCATTTATACAAACGCCACCTAAGCACAAAATCCACCGACCCTCCATAAAGTTTCTGCTGGTAATCGAGGTCACCATCATCAACTCTACGACAACCGCAACCAACCCTGCGTCAACACCAAAAGGGCTGAATTGTTTTGAGCATATGACTTTTGATTTATACTACAATATCTAATTTTTAAAAAATATATTTTTATAAGATAAGATCTATAAGTTGATTGTACTAGACATTATACCAAATTTATTTACATCGGTCAAAATCACACGCGAGTGTCTTTCCATACTCTCCCTGACAAACAACAAAAATTCAAAATTTTAAATTAAAAATCATAAATCATAGCCTAAAAAATCCACCCAAGATCCTAGAAAGGCTGTCGAGGACATGAACCCCTATCAATTAGTAGTCAAAGCTAGAAAAAATTTGCCATGCATGACTGACCTCATACATTTACAAACATGGGTCTTAAATGAGGGACTCTTGCAACTAAGTAGAATCTGTGGTTAATTGTTTACAACCTTGAGATGTATGTGGGTTTTTGAAAATCTCCTCCACTTGCATATGGTATTTTGAAAAAAAATCCCGTTAAACAGTTATTGTGAGCTCCACCCTTGTGTTGTACCTTTTTGTTTTACAATGTAGACATTCCTGAAGCCTTCAATTTATCCCTTATGGTAGTTGCTCTATTATGGCTTTCTTGGTGAATTTTCGTCCCATCCATGGGACAGGCGAAATAGCACCACCGAGAATAACTGAATAAAACTAGAGCCTAGAAATATATCAGTAGATCAGAATTAAAAGTTCAAGAACCTCACAGAAAAAAAAAAGACCTTTCGCAGCAGTTGCAGCACAGAAAAGCAGAAGGATCAGTGGGGTATCGGGTCTCGGTCTTTCGGAAGACTTGCCTTATGTCTTAGAGCATACTTGTATTAAGCGCTTCTATCGAGAGTCTAAGGACGTTCATTATGTTTTTTAGGGACTTTAACTTTTGACTGTTGACTTTAGTTGAATTATACTGTAGCTGACTTTTAAAAATTAGAAGTCTAAAACTGAAGCTAGAATGAACAGACTTTAGACTCATAGTGGCGTAGCGGGCTTAGACTCAGCGGCGTAGCGGAAGCGTTGTGGCCCATAACGCACAGGTCCCAGGATCGGAACCTGGCTATATTAAATCAGTTGGGCTTCTTAACTCTTTTTTTTCTCCCTTTTTTTCAGGCAGCAAATCTCTCATGACATTTATACGCCTTTTTTTTCTCTAATTTCTTTCTCTGGCAGCAGATCTCTGCTAACGTTTACACGTCTTTTCTTTTCGTCTTCTGACAGCCAAGTTTAAGGATGTGTGGAACATGTGAAGGTAGAACTTGAAGGTTAGCGATCTTTAAAGCCCCACTCGTTACATTTAAACTTCTGATTTCTGATTTATTTTTTATTATTTCTAAATTTTGTTTTTTTTGTCTTTTGGTTTTTTTGAGTTTTTTTACCGGTTCTTTTTTTTCCTATATTCGTATACATTATCCGTGATTGGCTAACCTGTTTTTCCTATTTTTATTTTTTTAATTTAGTTACGTCAAATAAGCCACCATCAGTTACAGTGCAACTACAATGTAATTTCAGTTATAACCTAGTTTATTTCAGTCCAACCGAGCGGCACCTAACACAGGACAAGAAGCTTCTTTTAGAATCAAGAGCTTAGATTTCGTTAATCAGAATGAGAAACGTCGTGTTGAATGCTCTCTTCTGATCGAGCAATTCACTGCAAACTTTATGCCAACGAAGCAGGTGCTGCATTGTCATCAACCAGGAGTCATAGCCTGATGCTTTCGACATAGAAAATGAATCCTCTTTCAAGCCACGTAGGTGCAATTCTCCCCTCGCAGAGAACGGTTCCTGTTACACTAGGACCGCTCGATCTGAAATCAAAGGACCAGATTCAGCGAAGAACTGCAGCAATTGCACCGTGGAGAAAAACACTATAGCAGTTACCGCTGTAGCATCAAATATAAGCCGTTGCCTCTGAAAATGGACGGTCACGATTGCGTGTAATTCTTAGGACCTGTTCTTTTTGGCTTCTAAAAGCTGTTTTTCGGCTTTTCTATAGTAACTAACTTTTAAACGGAGTATCTTTTTAAGATAGGATCTACTAGTTAATTGTAGCACATACTGTACCGACTTCATTTATATCGGCAAAAATCATACGTGAGTTTCTGTTACTCTGCAATCTCTCGTACGAACAGCCTAAAAACTACAAACCGTAGCAAAAAAGAACATGTCCTTATTTTCGCAGTCTCTAGCTGCTGGCGATCTCAATGCTACTTAAGGGTGTGGCGTCTAATAGGCCTGATGGGCAATGCAAACTATGTGTCGCTAAACACGTGTGGGGCCAACCAAGTATCGACGACCCCATTAGGGCACTCCTAATAGCTCATTACGGTAACATAATAACTGGATACTAGAGGAGAGAATGTTTGAAGGGGATTTTAGAAACAAGCTCTCCAATAGCTTGTTACTAAACGGCTAAGACCTGTTAGATTATACCATATGTGACACACATGTATGGCACGGTGGGTGCCGGCTGCAGCCCACGGCGACCGCGTCAGATCCGGCTCAACGACGACTCTGGCTTCTCTTATGTCTGCACCGATCAAATTCTCTTGCGCTTGCACACGTCGACACATGCTCGCACGTGGAGAAAATTTCCCATCCAGTCAGACTGGATGTTTTTTTTCAGGTGAAATTCCTACGGTTTTATGGGCAGTGAATAGTAATTCTATGAAATCTAGTTGAGTGTTTCCTACGAACCAAATGTCTAGATCAAAGTTGTTAGAATCATGGTTCTGAATCAAATCGGAGGTTCTTTAGTAAGATCACAAATCATAGAATCGATATAGAATCTAAGATCTTATTTGATTCGAACAAAGAAACATTTAAAAAAAATCTACTGTGTATTATAACACTACTGTATTTTTAAAATTATATCTTTTGAATTTTCTTTACAACTTGTAGAGTAAAGATAAGATTATATATTATTTTATGATAATTATAGTAAACATAAAGAGATAAAAATTAAAATTTTCAATTAAAAGGAAGTATATAAGTAATTATTTATGATAAAACAATAGAATTGACAGAATCGAATAGAATCGTATGGAAATTTTAATCATGATCCTACAAAAATTTGAATAGAATCGTAAGAATATTAAGATTCTATCGTATAATATTTTACCATTAAATCGGATCTACCTAGTTAATCTTAAATTATAAAATCTTAGAATCGTAAGAATAGAATTGACTCAGACAACTTCAGCCTGTACAGTACCATTGCTCTGGTTTCTTGAGCCGTGTATTTTTCCACCAGAAATCCTCCGAATCAAAGAGCCAGTGTGTGCTGAAGTACGCATCCAAAAAGGCTGCATATATTTTCTCTCAAAAGAAAAAGCTGTACGTCGTTGTCCCCTCAGGCTAGAGCGCATGTTGCGTACCATGCACAAATTAAAAGCGGAGATAGCGACCCCCCATAGAGAGTACCTTCGAATGCTGCGGCATCGTCGTGTAATTCCTTTCTGAAATTTCAAGTTAGCTTCAAGGCGCTAATGTACCGATTCCTCTTTGCTTTCCCTAGACAGGTAGGTAGGTAGCTAGCTAGCGAGGTGACCTCCCTATCAGCTCTTAATTTGGATCGTCATTTTAAGCTGTGATTTATAACTAAAAATTTTAAATTTTAACTGCTTGCATAAGAGAATACGGAGAGAGTCACTCGTGTGTGATTTTAGTCGATATTGCTCAAATCGGTATATAATATATACTACAATCAATTTATAAATACTGTCTTAAAAAGACACTCTGTTTAAAAGCTAACTACTGTAGCATAAGCCTTAAGCTAAAAAGAACGGTCCCCTAGCATGGAGTAGATCTTAGCGGCCTGAAGATTTCATGCTTCCCTCTCAATTCAAGCCAACCATGCATACAAATGTAAGATGTTACCGCCTTGCTCAACTTGGCTATTTTTTGATAGCTTATAGGTTTTTTACTGTAACTAACTTATTTTGCACTGTCGTTGTTGGCATCATTTTTGACGTAACTAAAATTAAAAAATTTAAAAATAAAAAACAGATTAGCCCATCACGAGTAATGCAAAAGGAACAAAGGAAAGGCAAAAAATTCCCAAAAATCAAAAAAGCCAAAAACAACGAAATTAAGAAAAAGTGAACTAGAATCCAAAAACCTGAAACCGAAGCCAAAACGAGCGAGACCCGATAATGGATCCAGATATAATATGGTTTTCTAATGTATAATTGAAGTTTATTATTTTGTGCAAACCTTCACGTTTATAATATATCTACACATGTTCACATATATAGCTATACTAATATAAAAAGTACAAGTTTCATAAAACCTTGTTCACATAAAGTTGACACGTTTGAACTCAGCCATCGGCTTGTCTTGTCCATCATGTGCTTCTCGTTAGGCTTCCTATGCTGATTTTAATCCACCTGTTTTAATTGCCTTAATTATGACTTGATTTTTTTCCATAATTGGATTTATACTCCCTCTAATACCCTGTAAAAATTGGATGGATTCTTTTGGGCTGTAGCTTATAACTTATGGCTTAAATTTTTAAATACTGGCTATTCGCGAGAGGCAGTATGCAAAGATATATAGTCACATGCGATTTTGGTCGATACACCTGAACTCAGTACACTTTTTATTATAATCTTCCTATTGAATCTGTCTTAAAAAACCACACCGTTTGAAAGCTAGTTACTATAACATAAACCATAAGTCATAAGTAGAAAAGAACTAGCCATCAATCCTACTGTGACACCGTCTCCTCCATATTGCTCCTCTCACCTCTCTCGCACGTGGCTCTCTAGCGTCGGCGCCGCCTATCTTGACGCCTTCTCAATACGATAGTTGAATAATTCTTCAGAAAATGATCATATATTAGAAAATAGCACTACTGCATTTCACTGTCATTTTTGTTTTTGCCGTGACATGGATTCTATTGCCCTTAAGAAATAGAAAGAAAGAGCAAGATACATGAAGGTGTTCTAGCAGTTCCAAGAACAGGCAGTGTAGAGACTAGACAACAAAACCACAAAAGAGATCAAACAGTGGCGCTCCATCCGGAATTCGATGTTTCCACGTGAGGAAGATCCCGGCGGCCGGCGACGCCTACGGATGCGCACACTGTGGAGGCAATCTATGGGCCGCTATTCGTATTGAATTTTGCTGATAAATTTTCATTATGATTTATGATTAAAAAATAAATAGTAGTAATTAAAAGAAATATTTTGAAAGAGGACATGAGCGATAGAAAAATGAGCAAGAGATACGTGCGTATGACAGAAATAAGATGAGTGTGATACGTGATACATCTGTAACCCTTACCATATCTCTGAAGTGAGATGACAGCGAGAGAAGTAGATAAACCGTTTTAAAAATATAGATGTTCATATTATTTTTTAATTTTTTTAAAACAGAAGTTAAAAGTAAAAATCAACGAGAACATGTCTAAATGGAAGCTGAAGCTGCGTGCGTAAGCTGAACTAACACCGTGGGGCCACCATCTCTCTCCACGATGGTCTGCAATGTGGGAATTTCTTACAAAAAATAAGAGGTAATAATGTTGGATTTTTGATCTAGGCAAACGGTTGAGGGAAACGTGGGGTGACGCCCACGACCCAGCCGTTTCTCACGCGCTCTGATCGGAGGTGCCTAACCACTTTTGGTTACGGTCTCCCGTTGCGCAGCGCAATATATATAGAAGGGTTCTGGCCTCTCCCGAAGACAAGTTTTCTCGTGAGAATCACAAACCCCGTACAAACCCTAACGTGACCCGATCTCATACGCGCTGTTAAGCAACGGGAAGACTATCGCCGCCGCTGCTACAGGACATCGCCGACGACTCTCCGGACGACCTTCACCAACTCTTCCTCACGCCTGCATCACGCAGGCACGGGTCTTCGCTCATGGCGTTCATCGGCGACCGTAAGTTCTCCGATCTAATGTATCCCTAGGTGTTCTAGTGCTAGAGCTGCAGTATTCTTTTCACATTTGGTATCAGAGCCTCTGCTAGCTCTCCTAGAACCTTAGCCTCTAATGTGTTTTGGGTAGCATATTAGAAGGAGGGGAATCGGTGAACACTAAAGTTTTCCCCAATTTTTATGATGATTCCCGAACCCTATAAATCCAAATCATGACGAACCCTAAAATCCCCAAATCAATTAAAAAAAATTCGGATCGGGTGGGTTACTCACGGTTCTTGGGGTTTCGGGCCGTCATGGTGCCTTTTGCGTTGCGCTGCTGCTGTTGCCGCCGCCGCCGGCGGCAAAGGCGCCCGCCCGTGCCTCTGCTGCAGCTTGCCGCCGCCGCCCGCCCGTCTTGTGCCTTTACTGCTGCCCCGCCCCCCGGTCTTTGCGGCTGCGCCTCCGCTCATTCTTGTATTGTCGCCGCCCGTCTTGGCCGCCGAGCCGAGCCGCGGGCCGCCGCCCGCCGTCGCCCGCCCGTCGCGCCCGCCGCAGCCCATCGCTGCGCCGCTATGCGACCGCGCGCACCGCCTTGCGCGAGCTGCCGCCGCCGTCGCCTCCTATTTTTTGGGAGGGCCGAATGCCACAGGGTTGGGCGCCTTCTTTGTCTGGGCTAGGGGCAATCTGAGGAAAGGGGCTGATGGCGTTTTATTGGCGGGCGGCCGGTTGTGTTCGGGCTTCGACCAAAGAACAGATATTTTTTTGGTATATCTCATGTATAATTATTTGATGCCTTTTATGAAAATATATTACTGGATAATATATTTAAGCTGCTGAAAATATTATGATATTATTTCCGCTGCCTGATGTTTTGTCTCTAATTGAATGAAACCAACGAGAAATTCAATTAGAGAGTTATGTTTATTTTTATATGCTATTACTTTTGGACCAACGTTAATTGTAATTGCATGTTATCAATTTTGTTTGTTGTTTTATTTTTACCATGCTATTACTTTTGACCAACGTTAATTGCAATTGCATGTGTATGAATTATGTTAAATTTTTCGTTTCTGCCCAACGGGGATGCGAAAAATTCTTATGAGCATATTGTTAATCATACCAACGTAAGGTTAACTTTTATGCAAATTAATTATACGTTTTCCTAATGAGAATTTTAAAATTTTTCAGCTGCTACTGTTTCCGCTCAAGTTAATGCAATTGAGCCACTTAACGGCAGCAATTTCCAAAAATGGAAGTTTGCACTTATGACGACCTTCCAGCTCATGGATCTGGACTACGCATTCAGGTTCGATGAACCAGTCGCTCCTAATGAAGGGGAGGACAAATTTGATGACAAAATGAAGGAATACAAAGCTAATGCTGGAAAGTGGGATCGGTCTAACCGCATCTCACTTGCTGTAATGAAAAACTCCATCAATGAAGCCATTAGGGGAGCAATCCCTGAAAAAAAAAGTGAAGGAGTACTTATCTTCCATAGAGAATCACTTTAAAGGATCCTCTAAGGTTTATGCTACGACGCTGATGCACAGACTCATGAACACTAAGTACAATGGTACTGGAAATGTCCGTGAGCATATTATGACCATAATTAACATTGCTGCTAGACTTAAAACAATGGACATGGAAATTTCTGATGGTTTTGTTGTCCATTACATTATGATGTCTCTTTCTAAGCAATATGAAGCTTTTAAGGTGAACTATAACACCATTAAAGACAAGTGGACAATGAGCGAGTTGATCGCTAATGTTTCTCAGGAAGAGGAGAGGATCAAAGCTGAGGGAGCTAATGATTTTGTGAATCACATCAACTCCTCAAATACAGTTGGTCCCTCTAGAAATAGAGGTGGCTATAAGGGAAAGGGAAAGAAGGAGCAAGCCTATTCCCCTTATAAGAAGCCACAACATCCACAGCACCCTAAAGCGCCTAAAAACGCTTCAGGTCCTGGAAGCTCAAATGGACAGAAGAAAAGTGATGAGTGCCATTTTGTCAGTCAAAGGACCACTTCAAAGATAACTGTCCTGGATGGCTAAAATGGCTAGCCAAGAAATGTACTTATGAAATTACTTTTGTTGATGAAGCATTTTATGCTGATTTTCCTATAAATTCTAGGTGGATTGATTCGGTGCCCACTGCATGTTACGACTTCCTTGCGGGATTCCATATGTTGACAAGTCTCAGAGGGGAAAGAAGCCTAAGAGTGGCTAATGGGATGGAAGCCAAAATTGAAGCTATTGGATTTGTTTCTTTAGTCTTGAATAATGGCTTTGTAATGAAACTTAATGATGTTCTTTATGTTCCCTCGATGAGAAGAAACTTAATTTCTGTTTCATTATTAGATAATGATGGATATTCTTGTAATTTTGGACACGAAAAGTATTTGGTTTATTTTAATAATGACAATGTTGGTCGTGCCATCCGACACGACAAGCTTTACATGTTATCCCTGCAAGATTCTCTTATATCCATGAATGTATGTGATATGAATAAAAAGCATAAGTTTAATCGATGAGACTTCGTCGAAATTGTGGGCTTGTCGTTTGGGCCACATTTCGAGAGGAGAATTGAACGTCTCATTAAAGAAGAAATTCTCCACCCTTTAGATTTTAGTGATTCGGATGATCATTGTCTTGATTGCATCAAAGGCAAGTATGTAAAGAAAATAAAGAAAGGTGCTACTTGAAGCACAGGGATTTTGGAATTAATTCATACTGACATATGTGGTCCTTTCCCTGTGACATCAGTAGATGGTTATGATTCTTTTATTACGTTCACTGATGATTACTCACGTTATGGCTATATCTATCCTATTAAAGAGAGATCGGAAGCACTTGATAAATTTAAAATGTTTAAGGCTGAAGTTGAAAATCAGCACAGTCTAAAGATTAAAGTAGTGCGCTCGGATCATGGGGGAGAGTATTATGGGCGACACACAACTTATGGACAGATTCCTGGTCCTTTTGCCATGTTCTTACAAGAAAATGGTATAGTCGCCCAATACTCAATGCCCGGAGATCCTCAGCAAAATGGAGTAGCAGAAAGAAGAAACCGCACTCTTATGGACATGGTTCGAAGTATGTTGAGCTACTCCACTTTTGCCTGTAAAGTTATGGATGGAAGCATTAAAGACTGCTGCACACATACTCAATAGGGTTCCCAGTAAATCAGTGCCTAAAACTCCCTATGAATTATGGACTGGGAGAAAACCAAGTTTGAACTACCTCCATGTGTGGGGTTGTGCAGCCGAAGCTAAAGTATTTAACCCACAAATTGGGAAATTAGATCCTAAGACTGTGAGTTGTCATTTTATTGGCTACCCTGACAGATCTAAAGGTTACCGATTCTATTGTCCAGATCGTACCACGAAATTTGTAGAAACAAGGCACGCTGTGTTCTTGAAAAATGATGGCATTAGTGGTGACTTGGAGCCCAGGAAAATTGATCTTGAGGAGAAGCGGATGTATGTTGCTTCGCCGCTAATCCGACAGATTGATTTTCCTATGCCCCAAGTGGTTGTGCCCGCAGTTGATCCTGTAGTTGCAACTCCCGTTGCGTCTCCAGTTAATTCTGTGGCTACTCCTTCTGTTGAGGGCTCTGAAAGTACAAGTGTCGTACCTAATGATGAGCCTTCACAACCCTCTGTGATAATTAATGAACAACCTAATGTGCCTGCTAATGTACCTGTCAGGAGATCAGAACGAGTGAGGAGATCTGCTATCCCAAGTGATTATGAGGTTTACTTGAATGAAGATGATCTTGGGAAGGTGGATGATCCTTGCTCTTATAAGGAAGCTATGAAGAGTAAGGATTCATCTAAGTGGCTAGATGCCATGACAGATGAAATTAAGTCTATGGGCGATAACGATGTATGGGACTTAGTAGAAATTCCTAACTGAGCCAAAACAAGAGGGTCGCAAATGGGTCTACAAAACAAAGCGTGACTCAAAGGGAATATCGAAGGTTTAGGCGAGACTTGTAGCAAAAGGATTTGCACAAAGAGAAGGCATTGACTATAATGAAACATTTTCTCCTGTCTCGACTAAAGATTTATTTAGAATCATAATGGCGCCACAAAGACATTTTGATTTAGAGTTGCACCAAATGGACGTTAAGACTGCATTCCTAAATGGAGACTTGTATGAGGACGTTTACATGACACAACCGGAAGGTTTTGTTTTGGAAGACGAGAAACATTTGGGATGCAAGCTAAAGAAATCCATATATGGCCTGAAGCAAGCTTCTAGGCAATGGTACCTTAAGTTCGATGAAGTCATAAGAAATTTTGGATTTAAGGAGAATGATGTTGATAATTGTACATATGTTAAGTTCAGGGGGAGTAATTACACCTTCTTAATCCTTTATGTGGACGATATATTATTAGCCAGCAGCAGTGTTGACATGCTGCGGGAAACTAAAAGATTTCTCTCATCCAATTTTGACATGAAGGATCTCGGTGAAGCATCTTATGTTCTTGGTATTGAAATTCACCGAGATAGGTCCAAAGGAATATTAGGTTTATCACAAAAGGCATATATTGACAGAGTACTAAAGAGGTACAATATGCATAAATGCTCTGCCTCGCCTGCTCCTATTGTTAAGGGCGATAAGTTTGGGAAATTTCAATGCCCAAAGAATGACTATGAATCTGATCAGATGAAGGTTGTACCTTACGCTTCTGCTGTTGGAAGTATTATGTATGCTCAAGTATGTACACGCCCTGATTTAGCTTTTGTTACCGGGATGCTTGGCAGATATCAGTCAAATCCAGGACCGGACCACTGGAAAGCCGTTAAGAAAGTCCTGCGCTATCTGCAAGGCACTAAAGGTCACATGCTCACATACAGAAAGAGCGACAACCTTGAGGTTGTCGGTTTTTCTGATGCTGATTTTGCGGGGTGTAAAGACACTACGAAGTCGACATCAGGTTACATTTTCACTCTCGCAGGAGCAGCAATTTCATGGAAAAGTGTAAAGCAAACACTTACTGCATCGTCGACAATGCAGGCTGAATTTGTGGCATGTTATGAGGCTACCGGGCAGGCTGTATGGCTTAAGAACTTTATCCCGGGATTGAGAGTGATAGACAGCATTTCTAGACCACTCATTCTGCATCGCAATAATCAACCCAGATTTTCTATTCGAGTGACAACAAGTCGAGTGCGGCTGCCAAGCACATTGACATAAAGTATCATGTTGTGAAAGATAGAGTCCAGGATCAAACAATTAAGGTTGAGCATATTGGAACTAAATTTATGCTTGCGGATCCGCTCACAAAAGGCTTACCACCCAATATTTTTCGTGATCATGTTGCCGGCATGGGTTTATTGGAGAGCCTGTGATCCTGGAATAAGAGGACCATATAAAGTAACCAACTCCCATGAAGTATCATGTCATCCAATCGATATAAAATGAAGCACTATAAGTACTGATGTCCAGCGGTACTTAATTGACTGTTGTGACGCATTACTTTAGTGTGAACTTTTATTGAGAGAGGGCTTATGATGTTTAGCCTTACGATCAAGGGGGAGAATGTTGGATTTTTGATCTAGGCAAACGGTTGAGGGAAACGTGGGGTGACGCCCACGACCCAGCCGTTTCTCACGCGCCCTGATCGGGGGTGCCTAACCACTTTTGGTTACGGTCCCCCGTTGCGCAGCGCAATATATATAGAAGGGTTCTGGCCTCTCCCGAAGACAAGTTTTCTCGTGAGAATCACAAACCCCGTACAAACCCTAACGTGACCCGATCTCATACGCGCTGTTAAGCAACGGGAAGACTGTCGCCGCCGCTGCTACAGGACATCGCCGGCGACTCTCCGGCGACCTTCACCGACTCTTCCTCACGCCTGCATCACGCAGGCACGGGTCTTCGCTCATGGCGTTCATCGGCGACCGTAAGTTCTCCGATCTAATGTATCCCTAGGTGTTTTAGTGCTAGAGCTGCAGTATTCTTTTCACAAATAAAACATCCGCTCTCAGTAGACCGAGCTTCCTATAAAAGTTTAGTAAGAATCATGCATTCCAAACAGAGACTAGGGATTTGTTCGGTATATCCTGTTTTTTTAGCTTCTGCTCCTCCAAGGTTTGAATGTGATATCATATGAAGCATAACATGTTCGATTTTCGAGAGTAACCAAATGTTAATTGTCACACTAATTTAAGATATTGGCAAGATTCAAACATCGAAGTAGAGTTCTATAATGTGAATGTTTCTTATAATAGAAATCGGAGGTGCTCTGACTTCCAAAAAAAAATCCTGATTTTACGCAAGCATTGTTCTCACAACTCAAACAAGTTCTACCCAAGCATTGTTCTCACGACTCAATCGAGTTCCTGATTTTCATAAATTGGCATCCGTCACCATGGCACAAAATAACAAAATCTTTGCTCAATTTTCATCTGGACACAAAATAAAAATTCCTTGCTGGTAGGTTAGCATAAACTTTGCTCATGCTCACCATCAATCGGTTCATGTACAGAAGCATGCATGTTTTGGATGATGCTAGCCATCATCAATCTGTTCATGAAGTACAAAAATTGTTCATCAACAGCAAGCACAAGTGGACCATGTGGCATGAAATAGTTAGCAGTAACACATGTACAAATTCATTCCAGATCTAGGCACAGAAATTTTTACACCAACTATGAATTAATCCAGACCTATGCACCAACTATGAATTAATCCAGACCTAGGCACTAAAATGAATCATTCCAGGTCAATTAACACTATACATGTCATTGTTGACACAAGATACATGCACAAATTTAATATCTGCAAGCGCACGGATCGTCTATAGCTTTTCACCAAAGAGTATCCATGGTATTGAAATCCACAGGGAAACGACGAATAGATTCACTAATTAGAATAAATTACTACTAACTAAAGCAATGATTATGAGATGATGAAAGTAACTAAAACAAATATACCAAAGTTAGAACGAGAGAATCTATGTTAAACCAAGATGTAGAAATTTCTCCCCTAGGCTAGGCACACTTGTTGCAACTAAAGACTAGATCAATCTAATAGCAAATATCACCAAATAATACTATGTTGGTTCATATCCTACGCTTCAATACCAGTCTCCTTTACTGTTCTCCCTTGTCACAGGTCCATTGATCTAATAAACACCAGCATGACTTGCACAACTTGATATAGATCCACACACTAGATCTAAACATCATGTCTACATCTAGGGCTAAACAATCGATAAACATAAGCTTCTAATTATTGATCAAGAAACAAGTATTATATCAAGAAGACACAATCATAGCATAAAAGTACTAAAATAATAGATCATTCTATATGTCTTAAGTTACAGCAAGATCCCCACATCGGGGAAGAAAAGGCGACGACTCTATACAAAGATCGGAGTTACACATGATTATCGACGAATAAGAGTCGAAGAAGATGCATGGCAGAACTGAAGTGGCTATGTGGGGCAACACCTGGTGGCACTAGAGTTGCACGGCTTCGCTCTCTTGGTGGCTCGGTGAATTCTTGGATGGCTAGCCCTAATCCCACGATTCCAATGGATTTTGGCGGATTTCTTCGATCGTCTCAGCGTTGCAGGGCCTCCTCTTTTTATAGTGACCCATGGGGAAGAGTCCTGATCGAAAATGGTGAAGAAAGGTGGTTGGCACCGGCTGGCGTAGGGGGTGTGCAGGGAAGCACTGGACTCTCCACCGAGTCAAGTTGGCTCCCGAACTTTCCAGAAAATGTGCCGGTCCGTGCTTTGTCCTTGGGCTTCAATTTTGGCTGAAAAGGGGACCTTGGGACTGTGAGCATCGGTCGGCACAGGCCATGTGCCAAGCAGTGCAAGGGCCTGGCAAACAGGCTCCGATGGATTTTAGGCTTCATAACTTTCGCATCTGACCTCCGATAGGAAAACAATATATGCATTTTGATCATTTCAACAAGGCGGATGTCATGGTGACCTCCAATTTGTCATTTGATGAAGTTCATTTTGACATATTTTCCAAGAAAGCTCTCCATCGTCTCTTTTCGATCAAATATGATGTGTTCATTTAGCACGTTTCCGAGGAAGCTCTTCATCGACTCTTTTCAGTCAAATATAATAGGTTTCAGTGTATTCCCTATACATCACTAAAATATCCAACATCTTTCAGAACTGTTAGGGTTAGTTGCCAAATGGCACAATTAAGTGTAGAATATCACATAAAATGGCGATAAATGAGGGTGAGAAATGTTTATAAATTGAGCACCAACAGTCATTCCAAAATTATCATGTACATTACCTCATGTTCGTCTACTAGGCACCAAAGAAAAACATATCTGGGCAAAAAACGGTGCTGGGCCGCTCCCCATCTCATTGTCAGGGCTGAAGAAGACAAGAAATGGATGACGATGCGCCAACGGGAGGGAGGTGCGTGCGATTGTCGCCGTGGTTGCCATGGTTGCCACTCAGGCGTCGCTGCGGGGATCTAGGGGAGAGCGAGTTGACTGCGAGGGAGTCTGACAGCAAGGGGATCCGAGCCAGTGGCGAGGGAGATCACTGAAGAGGGACTTCGAGCCGGCAGCATGGGACTTCGAGCCGGCAGTGAGGAGATTCAGAGCCGACAGCGCTAGTGTTCTTGTGGAAGAGAGAGAGAGGCCTCAGATGGAGTGCAAAGAAATGAGGAGCTAACAGGAGTAGCCGATGGGGCCTATATCGAATGGCAAATGGTGAGTAGATGCACCTCAACTTTAGGGGCAAATGGTAGCCGATGTGTGCCTGCTCCTTGCCAGGAGTCACCCAGGGTTGCTCCGCTATTCTGTGCTACAATGCCGCTCCATTTCTCTCTAGATCCGGATTCCGAAAAATGAGCTGCAAGGCCACATGGCTTAACTCCGTCTGCTCCGTCGAGAATCCTGGAGCCGAAGCGCTAGCAAGCAGACCCGAAGTACCCTGTGTCTAGAATATGTGCAAGTAGCAGTACACAGACGAAAAACAGTACAGATTCTACGCGATGTCTTGGCTGTGCCAAACCAGGCCTAGTTACTAGATCAAGTATGGACACGATCCATTGAAGCCACGTATGCGGGATGCGTCGTGCGTATCTCGGGAGACTTGGTGGCAAAGCCAAGCAAAACAGAAAGCGTCATCAAAAGCGAATACTTAACACTAGTATCGTGGAAGATGGGCATGCGTGGAGACGGCGAAGAAAGCTAGTGAGAAGAAAGATTACTAATTAAGGCAGCATGCATGGACTAATCATGTGACTTTGTAATCTTATCAATTATGTAATATTATATCCATTAAATTTTTTTTGTAGTATAGTTTGAGATAGTTTCATAGCCTCATAAGTATACCTTTGTTTCAATATATATATATATATATATATATATATATATATATATATATATATATATATATATATATATATATATATATATATATATATATATATATATATATTACACCCACCTCTAATATACCACCTAAATAAACTTGAAATACTCTTTTATCACTTTAGGTATACTCATATACTGATTATAAGATAATCCAATATGAACCACACGAAACAATTGCAAGGGAGTCCATACTTTTTAACGTATTTTGTAAATACTGTAATACCCCGGAAATTATCGTATAAATTGTTTAATTTTTAGAGAGAGGGACTTAAGTGAAAAGATTATTATTAAAAGAGTTTTGGGGGTTTTGGAAAGTTAAGACAACTGGCTTGGGCTTGGCCTGTGGGATTTTCTAGGCCCAAGAGGGAGGGAGGCCATCACTTAAAACCCCGCAGCCCCACCCTGCGCCTCCACCCTCCTGCGCCCCGCCCTAGCATTGCCGCCGCCTCCGCCGCCGCGCCGCCTGGCCTTGTGCCCTTGCGCTGCCGTCGCCGCGATAGCCCGCCGCCGCTGCTGCGTTGCGCGCCGTCTCCTCATTGCCGTGTCGTCGTCCTCGCTGCGCCGAGGTGCCTCCGTCTTCGTCGTCGCCTTCGTCGTCTTGTTCCCCGGAGCGCCGTCGTCGACGTTCGTCGCTATACCGCGTGGATCCGGAGGAAGGAGAGGAGGAGATCGTGAGCGTGTTCGTCGTCGTTCGTCGTCGTGTTCGTCGACGTGTTCGTCCTCGTGTCGTCAAGGGTAACTCCGTTGGTCCTCTAGATGAGTTTTAATCAAGTTGGATTTCGTCTGTTTTCTGGACCGCCGTGACAGTTTGGGTTAATCGGCTGTTCTGGGTTATATCCGTCAGGATTCAGGTCTGGACCTCTTCTAGAAAATTGTAGAGGACTTAATTATCTTTCCAGGGAGTGCTAGAACGCGTTATTCCGAGTTGTATAGCAAAAGTTATGAATTTTCTAGTGCTGCTGTTCTGCAGATCGGAGTAGTTCTGGACAGATTTTAATAGATCGGTTTGTGCGACGGGTAATCGGGCGAATCAGAAATTCTTCATGTTAGGAAAGGTTTAGATAATTTTCGTAGCTTTCCATAAAGGTCAAGAAGTCCGGATTCCGAGTTTCTGGGCGAAAGTTATGCCTGTTTTAGTGCGCTGTCCAGAGAGTCCGACGTGAATTTGGATGCTTTAGAAAAGGGTTTGGATCGGTTAGTAAATGGCCGAGTCAGAGAGTCTCCCCAACTAAGTTTTTGTAGATAATTTAATTATATTTACATAGAGTCTAAGAACGCTTAATTTGGAGTTACGTACTGAAAGTTATGATTTTTGGAAGTCGGCTGTCTGTGGTTGGGCAGATTTGGCCGAGGGGAGTTGGGGATTTAATTGAGATAAATTGTTGGGTTAATTGGGGTTGCTGTTATTTTATATCTAGAAACCCGCTACTGTCATGTTAGTAATTATTAATTAAATATTCAGGAGGAGAGCGGATTCCGGGGGTTGTGCCTTCTACGCGTTCTTCATTTTCTCGCGGTTGAGGCAAGTATAAC